>JALDNG010000019.1:2962500-3042500 GCA_024349245.1 Neodontobutis hainanensis
ATATACTGTATGTTAACATGAAACTATGCTAAACTCATCTATGGAGCAATAACTGTAATTAATCATATTTATGAATACATTTATTATTCAGATCTTGATGAAATCACAGCACAAAGCCTCTTGTTAAAGCCTTATGCAACAACACATTTAAATCATAAAAGCCAACCTAGCTTAGTCGTTATTAAGTTTGGGCTGGAAGTTTGTGCAGTGTAATTTGATTAAATAATAGTGTACAAAAAGACACATTTTCTCTCAGAACTCTCAAGACATAAGGTTAATCTTCATAGCTTCTGACCTAGCTTCGCTGCAGTTGGTACACCACAAACCTACCTACTACCCGCTCACCTGCCTGCAAACCTTTACTATTGTTAAAATACTATATAACTAATGCTCTGCTCCTTTTATCTGTTCAGCACCATGGACAGAGCACTGTGGGATTTTTCAGAAACAGAGATCGCTGTCCAAAGTAAATTTGTGTTTAGTTTAATAATTCATAAACGGTATATCTTTGTGGCCTATGGTTTCACAAACAAGTTAGTAAATGTCTTACTAAGTAAACTACATTTTGGTTACACCAATATGTAAACCTATTTTAAGTTCATCTCAGTTTAAAGCCAGTTACATTGTAAACTCTGTTCTAGGTTTACATTTTAAATGGCAGACTTTTTGAGATGAACAGATGTATAATATGTTTTAGTATACTTCTATAATGCTACTGAATATCTCAACAGACAGTGAACCAGACCGATAGCACCAGGTTCAAACTGGAGACGGTGACAACCAGCCGTAGTGAAGGGATCTGCTCACTGTTTTTCCAACTGTCCTTTTGGTTTGTAGGGCAGTATGTCTGGTGTGTAATTCTTTTATTACTCATTAACCCAAAATGTTTTGTCACAAAGAAAACAAACTATTTAATAAACTTTGGATTCTTATTTAGCTTAAGTCAACCTTGTTGGTGCAACCAGACCTGTTTGTATAAAAAAATAAAACAAATTAATATTAGCTAATGTCTAATCCTATTAACCCCTGTTGAAGAAGCATTTGTTATTATTATTTTAAAGAGGTTGAACCAATTGAGATGGAGCAGAGGTTTCCTTTATGGCTAAAAATAAAAGACTTACCCTATTGTAGCTTCATTCCCAGAGTATGGTTATATTATAAAACTTTCTTTTCACTGCTCTCCTCTGTATATTGTCCCATGGAGAATGAAGGCAAATCTGTCATGTGGAAGTGAACGCCACCCTGCTACAGTCCCCCCGCAGCACCTGTACGGTTATAAATCAAACATGACGCTCTTTAAATAGGGAAATTAATTATTTACACTTCAAGCCAAAATACCTTGAAGAGGAAGGAAAAAAAAAAGTGACAGATAATAAGTCATTTTCAGGCCTCAGCGCTCGGCCACTCTATTACAACGGTCCAGATTCATAAAGAGTGAAGCCAGCGCAGAGGGAAGTTTGGCGAAGCGCTGCGGTTGACCTCGTTCTGGTGGCCTTTTCTGGGACGGACTAAAACAAATGTCTTTCAAAAGCACTGAGCAGGAAAAAGTGGCACCATGCTGTGTGCTGCTCTGTCCAAAAGGAACTATTTAACACGTTTCCTGCCAGTAAAGCACACTGGGACTTTGGAGAACATTTAGGCTGGTGAATAGCTACATGTTACTTAGCAACAGCTTTAGAGGCAAGCAGCAACAAAAAAAACACTTTGTACCTGTGTATCAAGTGTTAACTGTTTCCCATAGGGCTCAATTACACAAGATTTATTTTATTAACAAAAACTAAACCATAGCTTTTTTTTAAGTGTTGGCAGTTAGTGTTGAGTAGAAGGTTTATTTTACTTGAAATGAATTTAGTTGTAATTGTATGACATGTCCTCTTGGGGTGCTGGCTGTCCATGTGTCTGATCTGACCCGTGTCTCACCTGACAGCCCAGTGCCACTGTCGCCTCACAGCAACGAGGTCCTGAGTTTGATCTCGAGTCAGGATGGGGCCTTTTCCCTGAGCTTGAGTAGATTGTCTTTGGGTGAATCGTTTTTCCACACCAACCTTGAAAAACATCAACACTAGAGGGTAATCCCAAATACTGACTCAAGTTTAGAAGAGGACCATCTGGAACTGCTTAATGCCTGCCCCCTTCAGGTGGCGGATAGTTTTACTGCAGTAAAGTTTCCTACTGGTGCAATAAACTGTAAGCTTTAGAACATTTTCACTTTCTGACATAAGTGTCCCCTCCAACTGTAACTGTCATGCTTCATTCTTGTTTTCCAGAAGACTCTGAGGGCCTCGGCTCTGTACTCAGGCCCTGCAAAGCAATAAATAAAAGAGCACTCAATGCTACTGAGGTATGTTCTCACTATGTATGCTGGATGAACTGGCTGACCTTGGTGAGGAGACAAATGAGTGTCTACATTGTTCATGTGGTTTATTAGAAAATGCAAAACTATTCAATAAAAAAAAATGGTTATACCTAATGCAACATCATTACATTTTGTGTTTACAAGGCAGAACAATAACCTGCCACTGTGAAAGCAGGGGCTGTGCTTGAATTGACAATATTTCCAAATTATTTCAGTAAAAAAGCCACAGAAAGTGCAGTAATTGGTCTTGCTCCTTAAGTTAGATCACACATTTAGTACCCTCTTCTAAAACATTTACATCAGTGTGGTGCAAACAGTGTCACCAAATGAGCTTTTATCACCAAACCTTGTGTTTATGAATAGTTTACAAACCTACAGTTTTATAAACTCATTATGCGTTTGCTACAGAGTTCCCTTAAATGACTCATATGAATCTTTTTATCTCTGGCCACTTAAACAGGCTGTACTTTCATTTAAATACAACATTAACAAGCAACTCTGCAAATCTGTCTTGCATCCATGAAAGGATAAAGCCTCTGTAGCATATGAGCTGTGCCTCTTCAGAGGCTGCTCAAGGACAGGGCCTGCTCTAGCCTTGTGGCACTGAGAAATGTTTTCAGATTAGTATTTTTCACATTAAAATCAGTGGGACAGAATAGTCAGCAATTTAGAATTAGAGTGGCAACAGTGTTAAGGGTAAAGTGACCTACTCAGAGAGAATTATAGCAACAAAGAGCACCAAACATAACACACTTGCATGTCTTAAATAAAGCGGGTTGGTTGAAGAAGACCAAATTCCAACTTTTACAAGATTATGTGTGTATTATATAATGCTTGCTTGGTTTAATGCTTTTGGTGTGGAAAGCTCTGCACTGTTTAAAACATGTCCCTTTGACACTCGTGCTGTCGTTTACACTGGATTCTGAAATTAACACAGCTGTTGCCTTCAACTTTAACACTTCCTCCAGCTCCTCCAGGACAACACTGAGATGTTCTTATGCCAGCCAAGACAAGACATAGTCCCTCTCAGAACCCAGGTGTCACCACAGGAGACGTCCAGGAGACACTGGAACAAGCTACAGGTGAGAGAACAGGTGAGGAACAAAGACTGGCCCATAAATCCTGAGCTTCCTCTTGTTTCTCAGCTTCAACACCCCAACAGACCAGTACAGACCAGTACAGTCAAGTACAGACCAGTACAGACCAGTACAGTCAAGTACAGACCAGTACAGACAAATACAGACCAGTACAGTCCAGTTCAGACAAATACAGACCAGTACAGACCAGTACAGACCAGTACAGACAAATACAGACCAGTACAGACCAGTACAGACCAGTACAGACAAATACAGACCAGCACAGTCCAGTACAGACCAGTACAGACCAGTACAGTCAAGTACAGACCAGTACAGACAAATACAGACAAATACAGACCAGTACAGACCAGTACAGACCAGTACAGACCAGTACAGACCAGTACAGACAAATACAGACAAATACAGACCAGCACAGTCCAGTACAGACCAGTACAGACCAGCACAGTCCAGTACAGTCCAGTTCAGACAAATACAGACCAGCACAGTCAAGTACAGACCAGTACAGACCAGTACAGACCAGTACAGTCCAGTTCAGACAAATACAGACCAGCACAGTCCAGTACAGACCAGTACAGACCAGCACAGTCCAGTACAGTCCAGTACAGACCAGTACAGTCCAGTTCAGACAAATACAGACCAGCACAGTCCAGCACAGTCCAGCACAGACCAGTACAGTCCAGTTCAGACCAGCACCGACCAGTACAGTCCAGTTCAGACAAATACAGACCAGCTCAGACCAGCACAGACCAGTACAGTCCAGTTCAGACAAATACAGACCAGCACAGTCCAGTACAGACCAGTACAGACCAGCACAGACCAGCACAGTCCAGTACAGTCCAGTACAGTCCAGTACCGACTAGTACAGACCAGTACAGTCCAGTACAGACAAATACAGACCAGTACAGACCAGCTCAGACCAGCACAGTCCAGCACAGTCCAGTACAGACAACACAAGCCACACTTTTCCAAAACTGTGGTTCATGGGCTTCGGGGATTACTTGCAATGCCCAGGCAGTGCCACTCGATGGGCCACTTTGAGCAGAATTGCCACTGCTGCTATTCTGTATTGAAAACTTGAAGCATAGTAATTAAAGATATCCTAAAAATACAACCTAATTATACAGCATTAGCAAACAAACCTATATAAGTTGTTCCACTCAACCTTGCTCTGAGTAAGCGTGAATAAAATTTGTGTGTCATTTAAATCTTCCACCTCATCACAACCACATTTTTGTCTGTCATTTACTTTCTTCCTGTACAATGAGCTGTGACAGATCACTTAAGTCATGTCAAGGTCCACAATGAATCTGGTCTTTTGGTGACTCATACTTGAATCTAATATATGAGACTATAAACGTTCAAAGTAAGCCATTGTCCAGAGCGGTATGTTGTTTATTTTTTATTATGTTGCAAACTATGGAGACAAAAATGTATGAAAAAAATTTTTTTTCTCTCTTCTTTTTTCAAGTAAGCTCTGGAGAATACTGCGATGTGCATGATGCAATATGTTATAAGTGTAATACATGAGTAATTTTAGGACAGAGCAAATGCACAGGTGAATGCAGGAAAGCCTTTAAAAAGCTAATCAGCCGGCAGCAGAAGGACTAACACATTATGGCATGTTATGGTCCTTGAATGATATCCTGAATTATACAAGGTAAAGTATAAGCATGAAATTATCGTTCCTATGGCAACAGCATGCATCACTTCTCAGCGAGACCAACGTTAAGAAGAGCAGCTCGTCGTCCTCCTCCTTACTGTAGACGCACCATCCTGTGGAAGACTGGCTGTGTTTATTCCACAAAACAGACCCACATTACCGCACGGTGGAACATAATCAGAACAGCACGCTACTTGAGCAATATTTCCTCATATTGTGCAGCCTTACGTATGGATTTAAACAGTAACAAGAACACATCTGGTTCTTACTGGCTTCATGTATTATCCAAACCAGCATTGTCCTTTTTTAACCATTTTACTTGTGTTTGTGTAACTGACATTTTCTGCAGAGCACCAGGGGAAAAAAGACTTTTGGGTTGATTAGTCCACTGATTGTGACCACAGTAGATCTGCAGCTCGTGGTCAGATCCAATGGAAGGTGATGGCGAGTGGAACAAAAGGACCACAAAGGCCAGAGTGTAAAAACAGAAGCTAGATACTTGTTTAATCGCCAATGAGCAACCTTCAGTAACATTGTGCAACATCCAGGATTTGTTCTTTTTACCATGTCTAACCTGTTTGTGCCCGGCTCCACAACTTTTTAAATCCCACAGCTCAAGGCTTTGTTTGCGCAGTGTATTGGATGAGCCCCACTTCTTGACCTTTCTATTGTGTCTTTTCAAAAGCATACAATCAGTGTGTGTGGTACATTACATTTCCTCTTCTACATTTAATGTTGTAGTGTTTTGAAAACGGTGAAGAGCAGATTTTCTAATACTGTTACTCCATTACATTTGATTGTTGTTCTTCTTACTTTCAGCAGCCTCCTGAAGCCAGGCAATTTATCACATTTCACCTTTTTTATTGCAGTATTTAGCACTAATTATAGAAAATCAGGTTGCAATAAAGCAGTATAATTTAATATAGTCCTTTCCAAATTTAGTTAAATTGTTAGAATTGATATGTCCACAAATAAACAGGCCAGTTTTAAAATCTGTGTGCCTTTATGAAAGTTCAACTTCATAAACGTCCAGCACAGCTTTTTTCCCAGTTCAGTCCATTTGAAATTTTAAACACATCACCGGCCGCACACTGTGATTTGCTTTTACATGTGATTTGACATTTAATGGCTCCGAGACTCTCAGCAGCTACAGAAAATAACCATTCAGTCGGTCTCTGACTCAGTTCCAAAAGTCTATAAACCTTTCACAAAGCTAATAGAGCACATTTCTTTCAGAGGTTGCTCTAGATTCAATTACCAAATCTTTTTAAGACGATGATTTGGCCAATTATTTTTTCCCAATTTTTCAATTTCCCTGACAAATATCACAGAAATAAGGTAATTGTGTAAAAACAAAAACTCGTTTACAAAGACCTCAGAAAAGAATTAAAGACAACTTGTGAACATGTAGACAAAGATTATAATCAACAAACCACGTTCTACATTTATTCAAAATAGAATCATCACTTCAGAAGCTCAGAACCATGTGCACAGTCTTGCTCACAGGAAGAGGACCTAAGCTTGTGCATCTCTGACCTTTAAAGCCTTGGTCACATGATGTGATCACATGACAATCTACCCCTGCCACAACAGTAATATCTGTGCTAACCTATATAACTTAGAAGGTGTGTTTTTGGTTTGCTGCTGGAGGTGAGCTGGAGAGAACCCAGCATTGTGCCGTTTGCATTGATAAGAAGTGTAATTTGATAATGTACCAAATTCATCATCCTGCTAAGAGCCTTTCTTCTGTCGGGCTCCGACAGACTCATCCATTATGCGCAGATCCATAAGTCTGAGCAGGAAGAGCGAGCGGGAGATAGATCCGTTCAGAGATATTTAGTCAAATCTCTGGTAATTAGACAGATTAATGAATCAGAGACAATCCGCCAAAATGGAGATTAATTTCTGTGACGTGGCCATCATGTTATGTATTTATCAATGTCAAGCAAGTGTTTTATTAATAAGCCATAGATGTGTCCCTGTAGATAATAAATGATTCTAATGTGTCTAATTTACGAGGTAACAGATAATCTGCGCTCCGGCTTAATTGAAAGAGGGAGAAGGAGGGTAAGGAATGGAAGAGAAAAGATGGTCAAAGAGAGGGATCGTCTTGGTCTGTGACAGGGTTTAATTATAATCATCTTTAGCCAATGATTCATGCGGCGATGACCTCACACGCAGGATTTATGATGCTAATATGCTAATGCGAGTGCGAAAGTGCTGCATCGTGTCGGCACGTTTCCATGTGAACCAGAGTTCTCACATGTTTGACATTCAAAGGCCAGAGGGTAGTTAAGGGAACACCAAACGAACTGGTAAATAACAGGAATGAGTGCAGAGACTGGAGCGACTGTGTGTGTGATTGCTGACTCAGATATTTAGAACAAAAGCTGCCATGTTGGAAGGAAGGACGTAATCGTTGAATGGGCATATTATCTTAGAGGATAAAGGGACCAATGGGTGTTGAATGAAATTTAACAAAGGAGGCAAGGGTATTAAAACTAAATGTCTACTCTGGTTACCAAAACAAAAATATAACAAAAGTAGCACCCCAAAAACGTCTGTGGTGTGCTGAGGTGCCAAGACAACTCAGAAGTTCCAGCTCTAGAAATAAGTTTAGAGTTAGTTCACTGAGTCTGTTCAGGTAAAGTTAAAAAAGTACAACAGTATTATTGGAGCCAAGAAAATAGGATTATAGTCATTTAGAAGATAGCTTCCAATCCCTCATAACTGAACAGGAATAAGCCATAGAAGATGTCTCGGGTCCAGAGTTAGCCTTACCGGACAAGAACTATATTTAATAGATTTACTTAAATATTTCTGTCCCACTGAGATTACAAATTTATTTTGCCGAGGGCCCATGGGGTCCCCTTGATCGCCGGGAAGCAAACCCCTGACCTTTTTGAAGTGTGGCAGGAGTGTTAACCACCCTGCCACTGGCCACAGTGAGCCCTAACCTGGCCCCATCTGTGCTCCTGACCCAACACAATCCTCCTTCCGTTTCTTCCCCTCGCCCAGATGGAGGCTCTAAGGACAGGCCTTACACAGCCTTTGATGCAAATGTTATTGTGAAAATGAGTTCTAGAAATTAACATGATACTGATACATTCATTTTAAATTAGATTTTGCACCTGGTCTTTTCTTTTGATTTCCTGTAAATCTCAGTAAAATGAATACAATAACAGTGAAACTCAGCTGAACATTTAACAACAGCATATAGAGATCAGAATCATATATTTACATCAACAGTTGAGGCACAGAGAGTTTAAGGTGAGCTGTTCAGGTTGCAGCAGCTCCAGGTGGAAGTGGAGGACGGATGAGGAAGACTGGTGTAATGAAAGTGTGTTTGAAAGTGCAATAAATGAATGATGGATCTAATAATGGTTAAAAACAGAAATGGTGGAAAGAATGGTTGAAATACTAATGGCTTATGAAAGAACAAAAGATGACAAATGATACTCTCAGTCACAACCTTAAAGGATCATACATTTACTGTTAACAGTGACTTAATCAGCTGTCTCACCTCTGCGCACACTGAGCTAATGAAGATGTTCTCACCTGAGGAAGTCAAGCTCCATTTAAACAAGCTCAACGTGATAAACGATGTTCATCTGCGTTTGCATTTTTGTGTCGCTATCAAAGTGTTTCAAGATTAAAGACAGTTGTTGTGACTGACGTGGCACATGACTGATGTCGGCTCAGAAACCCTTAACAGGAAACACTCGTTACCATTTGAGAAAGACCTCTTAACTTTCCCATGGCTCACCAGGTTCCAATGGTGCATTAACCCAATACGTGGCTCCTGTCTGTTGGGAATACTTGAGATATACGAGACTGTTTGGAGAGGAGCAATGTCTGTACACTGCAATGGATCAGAAGGAAGAGTTCATTGTTAAGTTGCCTCACAGTTGGCAGCTAGGATAAGCCATGGAAACAACAATCATTTGACTCACTGTTTATGACTATTGTAAAATAATAACAATAACTAACACAGCATCAGTGGCTTTCACAGACTTCTGATCTTCTGAATGACGCTACAGTGAGGTTAATCCATTACAAACTGGTTTTAGGCTTTATGTCCCCACATACCTGGAGAATATGCCGTGTTCGGTTCAAATGTGGTTTGTTTGGATGAAAGCTGCCATACGCATCTCTCTTCATCAACTGTAAAGTGTCCTTGAGCACACCCTGTGAGAGAGAGTAGGAGGCTGTAGCTGTAGTGTCACATCTTCGAAAGTGGACATTGAGGCTATATGCTGTAGACTTATAACTCCAGAAGCATTATCAGACTGGTTATTTAACACTACCCTGTGTTGAGTGTCCACTGTCTCCAGGTGCACTGTTTATGGTGAATAAACCTGTTCTGCCTAAAGCATCCAGGAAACCTCCAGCCTGTCTTTCTCGTGTGACTCGGGTCATCCTATAACCGGATCAATGCCTGTTCTTCCCGGTTCATACTGTCGTCGTGTCCTTGGGCAAGACACGTAACCCTCCTTGTCTCCAGGGCCACAGCTCTAGTGTTTGAACGTGTGAGCCTGTAGAGGTGTGTTTGGTGGTGGTCGTAGCCCCCCCACCTGTCTGCCCCAGGGGTGAATGAGGTGAATGTAAGCAGGATGTAAAGTGCTTTAGGTGCCCGGGATGGGTACAAAAAGCGCTAAATAAATGCACACCATTTAGCATTATTCCCTAACACCCCCTTCTCAGAGTCGGGGCAGGTCGGCTGCTGAAAATAGGCATCATACAAGTTGATGTATAATAAAGCCAAAATCTGTCTGCACCAAAAAGTGAGAGTGCCGTACTGTGAGTCAGTGCTCTGTCTTTGCACTCTGCTCATTTTGTAAATAAAAGTATTCTGTTTGTCTGCTGTTCCACTGTAGCAGCAGAAGCCTTTAGATGCCCAACGCCTGGTGAGTTACACAATGTTCCTTAAATGCATGCTCTGGAAACCACTGGTATATTTGTTCAAGGCACACTAATCAAAGATTTGAAAACGCTTGAAAGTTGAGTGATGTTTTCTTTTGTTGAAAATCTGTGTTAGGTATAAAAGCTAACCTCTCTGATTCAAAGTGTGTTTTAGTCATGACCATTCTATTCCACCACTTTCTTTTTACTACTACAGCTGTCTATCCGCTGTGGCCTTGAACTTGCCTTTCGACCATACCTCCACATCTCTATCCTTTATCTAACACCAAATCATTACCATTTAAACCTCCAGCCTTCTGAACATTCCCAGAAACTCATTACAATAAAAAACACAAAAATGTCTTTAAAAAAAAAAAGTGTAAATGTCACTGCACGATGTCCTTGAAGTGTTCTCCGTCTCTCTCCGTTTGGATTCCTCTCGGCCATCAGAGCTAATTACTGTAAATGTCTTTTAATTGGAGATGCTGAAGCCTGCCTGATGTTTGAGATTTGGAGTCAATAACCATGTAATGGTGCTTCGTCTTTGTCCGTCATTAATCAAGGTTATGTGTAGAGAAGGACGCCAGGGATCGGAACAACACGTGTCAATTATCATCCAAAGTAGAAGCAAGGTGTTAATGTGGTTTGGAAAGTAAGCCAAGCCTTGTAAATGCACAAAATACAAGCCGTATGCACTCAGAAGTCAAACCTCTGCCTCTCTGAGAAATACTGGATGTAGTTCTACTCCCAGTTATGAGCGTTAAACACGACCAACAGCAATAGCTTTGGCCAATTCATTTAGATTGATCTTCTTTAAAATTTTATGAAAATTCCCCTCAGAAATATAAATGTTTTATAGAAGGTCACTTTTAACTGTAGGGCAAACAGCACTTAGCAAAATGCTGGAGCAGGAAGTTGGAATGAAAAGTCGACCTCATTAGCTCAACATTTATGCCTCCCGCAGTCCGAAAGTAGTCAGTGCTTATTTTGTAAAGTGAACCGTGCCAAAACGTAAAATGTGTATTGAGATCGATTGTAAGCGAGGACAGTGCAGACGTTCTGAAAACTTATGGTAAGGCAGCCTGCTGGATCCTGTTCCATTATGATCCTCTTCAGAAGAGCTTTGAATTAAAACTATTTAGAAAACATCAGTGAAATACTATTACTATAAATGTGTGTATCATACCATGCAGTGATTTTAAAACTCTTTTGTTGGTTAAAAAAAGACTTTATAGACTTGCTTACTGACCAGGATCCTCTGGTTCTGTGGATATTAGACTACATAAATGTTTTTGACTAAAGACCTCTGTCTGCAGCTGCACTGTTAACTTGCATGAACCATTGAGAGTTAAATAAAGGAGTGTCTGCTGAGCCCGGCACACCGTCTTAAAATCAAGAAAGCACTAAAATTACTTTGAATCAACTTCTTTATATGACTATAAGTTTTTGATTTCTGAGGGTTATGTTATGCAAACGGAAAATAAGTTTTTGAATTGGATTATGATTTGTGGCTGGGGTTAGGGTGATCATAACCAAACAAATGTAAGACAGAGTATGTTTGTCCGGGAGGACAATATGGGACATGTTACAAATGCTTAGTAAAAAAAATAAATTGCATTAAATAGGTGTTTTATTTTGTGAATGGTACAAAACTTTAAAATGAAAAAATTCATTAAATCGTTTAAGTGAAAGTAAGGAATACATACTTTTTTTTAACTAATTGGAAGTCTATCATTTAACATTAGCTAGACCACAAAATACTTAATGTAAAAATGTAAATGTTTAATGAACTAAATGCATACGGGTCCTTACGTGTAAGTATCTTGTCCGTCTATGAACCTACCGCTGGATTTTTCATACACGTTCACAAAAAAGCTAATTGTTGGCAGGCATGATCCAAGAACACTGAATCTGAGTAAACAGTCAGTCAAAAAGCAGGACATAATTCGTAATTCTGTAATTCGCTAAACTGTGAGCGTAAAG
The DNA here is from genome assembly GCA_024349245.1 of Neodontobutis hainanensis. Lineage (NCBI taxonomy): Eukaryota > Metazoa > Chordata > Actinopteri > Gobiiformes > Odontobutidae > Neodontobutis > Neodontobutis hainanensis. The sequence continues at coordinate 2,974,499 of JALDNG010000019.1, forward strand.
CAGGGTCCACCCTCAATGTTTAGCAGTCAATCTCGATGCTGACCCTGAAGAGTCGTAATTAACTGCCTTTAACTGCTATGAAACTGTGCACAGCACACTGGAAACAAGTCCTTTGTTAATAATATAGTTGTCATAAACCAACAAAGTCTTTGGTCCTGTAATTCTGAGGCCGTGCTGACACTGTTTCAATTACATTAAGCAACCTCAGTGTATTTTTTGAGCGTACAAGTTATTACAATAATATGATGACATGCTAAAAAGAAAACTCCGAGCCCACAGAGCGCACTTTAATCTCCATTAAGTCTGGCCTCTAATTTACATTGTCTGATACGTGTCCATTAACGACTGTGACCTTCTCAGCGTCCAACAGCCCACCAGCAGAAATGGAGATATGTGGGGGTCGTGATGGAGCGGTGCGGCGAAGGAAGAGCCAGCCAAAGAGAAGGGCACAACGACAAGAAGCAGACACGATTTTTAGGGCCCTGGCATTCAGTAAAGCCGTAAATCTGGAGTTTATAGTTAAATGATGGCAGATAATGTAAGTAAAGGTCATCGCGGCGTGTCAGCCAACAATAGATCAAGGGGACAGATGGTAGCGGCCACACACTGCCGCCGGCGAACTGCCCACTTTATTTTTTAGACGTCTTCTTCCTTTCTTTGCCTGCATTCAGGTTGAAATGACAAATATCTCGGTGCGACTCTACAATGTGCACTCAGTGGGGAAATTGTTATCGATAGCCACAAGACAGAGCATTGTTTCACGGTGAGTATTATCGTTCACTGCAGGAGCTCAGGCATAACAATCTCACACATTGTTTTTCAATTGGCTTTTCATTTACAGACGATAAGTAAAGATCAGATACAAAATTGAACAAATAGAAGCTTGAGTTAAAGACTTTGTTGCTTTTGTTTAGCCCTGTTTTGAGATCTTAGTGTTTCTTTGTGTAAAATTTTGTAGCGTAGAGTTGATCAGAATGAGAAGCATCAATTAATGTTATGTTTTTAATAAAGAATCTCATAATCTCTGTTTCTGCCCACTAAGAACAAACTGAGCACTGCTGGAGTAGAAGCGCTCTCCTGTTTCTTTAAAGCACACATTCGTTTATGAAGTGCAGGACATTTATGAACTGAACTGAACAACAGACCAGGTTCTTTCATATACCTGGTCGGAATAGGGTATGTCTCGTTTGTCTCTTGACCATATATGGACATCAGACCTGGAGACAGTTCAGTCACTGAAGCTGAAATGAGCTAAAAGCTAATAAAGTTTGACGTTTGGGGTTTATGCACACTCCATTCTATTTATCATTGTTATGTGCCATTCTTTACCAAAATAAAAATAAGATAATGTGTCCTGTACACCATAGTTGAAAAAGTTCAACCAAAGGCATATGGACTTAGTATTAAGTCGAAAAAGACATCTGTAATTCCAACAGACTTTTATAATTCTTCACCTGATGCTTTATCTCTAGTGGGAGGAGTTTAAACCTTAAACTCACTCTGATTGGACCAGGCTGTGCTGGCCTCATGGTTTTTACCTTGAATCAGTTTTTATTTATTTAATATTTTGATGTAATGTAAGTCTGATAATATTATAACTAGTGTTGATTTCAAGGCTGAGAGCTTCACCCTGTTCTTTCTTCAGTTCCTAAGAAGCTTTAGGAATTGTTCTCTTTAAATTAATGTACATTTGACTAGATTCAGTGACTTTATCTGTTTTTGAGGCTAATTTTTAAATCTACATTTTATATATATATTTTCACTTTATTTTTGACAACTATTTTATTTTATGTATGTAATTATTTTTGCTCTTTGTATTTTTAATGAACTGAGTATATGTTTACTCTCTGCTTTCTCCCTAATATAACGTGTAACTCCATGTAGACAAAAAAGTCTGTAACATTAGGAAGAGTTCCATTTGATGAGTCTATTCCCTCCATCACAGAATAATCAGGTTGATGTTGGTGTTCTTCTTAAAAGAGGAAGTATTTGAACCTTTTTCTCTTCACTCGCTTCCTCTCCTTGTGTCTCAGTCCAGAGGACAGAGGACAGAGGAGGCTGGGGAGACATAAGTCTAGAGTAATGAGACATTTATTTATGTAGAGTTATTTGAATGACTGCATCTCTAGCAAACCTCAAATTAACATCAGACTTTATACTCAACATGACCTAATACTTTGCCTTCAAAATTGTAAACATTTTTAACTTATATTTACGGCATTTTCCCAAACTTTCTAAGTTATTTATAAGTGATGAACCTAAACATTCATACACTGTGGAGGTTGTTCATAAAACATACGCCTAAAGCAGCACTAAGACATTTTGGGACAGTGGTAAAGGTTCCAGTTTTTCAAAGACAGACAAACCCAAAAAGTGTTAATTTGTTGTAATTATACACCACTGAAAACTTTTGACTGATCTGTCAATTATGTTTTGCTCATCTAGGTTTATCCATACACAACACCATGTGCCTTCAGGGATACTGTAGGAGCAGCACAGGCTGACGAAAGGAGCAGTGTGAGGTGTGGAAGTGCATTTGTGGATTTGACAGGACACAAATCACAGCCACTTTATCCCCAAAAGAATTGCAAACATGACCTGATGTCCAATATTTTACACTCTTTGGTATCGATCTAATGCTTCTAGCATAAAAAGTGTCAAAGGTCTACTCACAGCAAAGGGGGGAGAGGATTTACTACACGGCTACACATTGCTTACCTCTAGCTTTTAACATAAACCAGGATCAGAAAAGTCAAATGATGATTCTAGCCCCACATATTCACAACTCAATATTAACAGAGTGCATTAAGAGCAGGCTGTAAAACTTTCTCTCATTAGCCTTTCAGCGCTCTGGCTTATCATGTAGAACCAGGCAAGCTGTTGTTGACTCTGCCCGGGCTTCCACACAGGCAACATTTTGAAGTCAGAATTATCATTTTGATGGGAACGACGCGTCGGTGCGGAGCCACTCGGTCGTCTCCAGCTGATAAAAACTCTGAAACAGCCAGACGTTTGTTCCATCTCCTGAGATCAAAGAAGGATGCTGTGATAAAACTGGAAAATGTTTTTTTTTTTTTTTATTTGAGTCACATATTTATTTATTTATTGAAAAAAAGCCGCGTGAAAGTAAAGATGGAAATTATTATGGATTTGAATTTTCAACTTGAATGTACTCGTGTAAAATATTAGGACTTTCTCTTGAAACTTTCACTTCATTTTGACTTTGTATCAAGTGGGTCAATTCGTCCTTTAAACTTTAGTAATAAACCTGGCTTGTTTCTAAAATAAAACAAAAAACAAAAAAAGGACTTAAAGTGCATCAGAAAGGTTCGACTATAAAGTGGAATTAATTTAAAGAACACAGCTAAATAATGGACGAATACAAGCCTAACAATGTCTTACTACATCCTTCTGTTAAATAAGTATTTGAAAGTATACTTTATTTGGAATTCTAACAAATCAGATTTGCTAAAGCGCTGTGTCCTTGCAGAAAAAATGTTCTTTCCAGACTTACCAAAGAACCACAACAGCTTTATTTGCCCGAACGCTGTAGAAAACAGGGAAGTAAGGTTCTCAATTAAATAGAGCCTATTTTATTGTTTGTGATGGCTGTTCTTTTGTGCCCAGAGTTTCTTTTTAGGGACCCATATTGTAAAATGTATTAAATTTTTGTTTTTGGAATGGCATGGCGACCCAGCCCTTTTTTATTTTTATTCGGGGTGGCTCATGTGTAAATATCACCCTGAATTATTTAGGGAAGTATTTTCAGACCTGAATCCTTTCAAAGAAAGATCAGCCTCCGGGTTGATTTCTGTTTTATGCTCACCTATTGCTGCAGTTCAATCATGCAGTTTACAGACTCACGTAAGTCCATCTTGAACTGCTCCAAGCAAAGTATTTGTGTCCGAACCAAGGCAGGTACCTGCCCTTTTGCAAACGCTTTCAACAAGAGCCCTCCCAGGTGGTACTGTGGAGCAGGATGTCAGGTTAGTGGTATGTGGCCGATGGTGCCGATTCACTTTAACTTATATTTCTGTATGCTCAATTGTAAACCCCACTCTTCAAACTGCAGCAGCTTCAAAGGTTTAGACATCAAACTTAAAATTCCTGTTGGATTTATATAAGGGTTTACTGGGGCGGGGCATTGAATGGGCACCCAATACTTTCTTTAAAAAACCCTAAAGAACTGAGTCATTATAACATATAGACTAAACAGATTAATTCAGTAAATATAAATATGACTAGCCTTTTTTACCGTTAATTATGATTCTCATCAGTTTTTATTTCTGAAAGCTTGTCTGAAGATAATAGCCTATAATGATTGCCAATGTTTGATGAGCACTTTGGAGATGCTGCTGACATTTCAGAAATCCAGGAAACTAATCGCTGATCATTTCCTCTAATAATGGCCGCACAAAACGCTATTGATCCGACTCAAAACACAGACGCTCCATTGATTTTGTTAACTTCTGATGGTAAGTGTCCACATTTGTGATCGTTCTGGTGTTGCCAGTGGCACCAACACTTGAGATGAAAAAGTGCTGTGGGTGTTGGGACTGTTCTTCGGCACATTGTCACTGAAGCTTTACCTCAATGACAGACAAGGGCATTACTCACACAAAGATACGCTGCAGTGACCATTCTCTGTTATTCGAAAAGCTGTATTTGGTTTTGTCACTGCAGTGGGCATAGTTCTTATTTACAATGCCACGTCTTTGGTGCCCAAACAGGACTGCTGCCAAAAGGGAAAATACACAGCTCTTGGCACTTCAAATGCAAAGCTTGTTCCACACCAAACAGAGACTTAAGGGCTTGATTGTGGGAACATGTCTGTACACTATGTTTCAAACAAAAAATATAATAATAATAATGGATTAGATTTATCTTGCGCTTTTCTCCTAAGGGACAAAGATACTCAAAGCGCTCACAGGCCATTATTCATTCACTCCACAGTCACACGCTGGTGGTGGTAAGCTCAGTGGCCACAGCTGCCCTGGTGCAGACTCACAGAGTCTCACATTCATACTCTACTGCTGTGGCACTGGAGGAAAGGTGTACGTTAAAGTAGTACCGCATAACTTTTACCCCAAAAAGATATATTCTCAAAATCATGTTTACGATTCTTAGACAGTAGATCAGTAGAATCATGTCTATCTCACTGACACAGTACCCTCAGCTGGAAAGAAACCTCCAATATAACTGTCCTGTCCCGGGACAGTGGCATCTCCTGAGATTAATGAGTGAGGCTCTACCACGCGACACATCTAATAAAGAAAATAGACCGATACACTGGACCCTACAGAGTCCTGTTTGGACTAAATACACTAAAAAAGACAAATTCTTTCTTCCAAACTTGCCATCTTAAACAGCAACAGAGAGGGATCGACGCCCTCTGCTGGCTAAAAGTTATGCAGGGTTGCTTTAAATATGATAAAAGTTTGTTCTACAAGTTACATTAAATGTTAACACTGACTAACTATAACTTAGTTTGCAGTTTATTGAACTTAAACAACAACAAATATATAGGTGTTTTTAGTTTTTTGTTTGGATTACAGTCTAGATATTCCTGTCATCAGACCCACGTTCATCAACTCTCATGGGCCCCTTCACCTTCTGTTCCCTAGAGCAGCTGAACTGGCCTCACCTTCTGGATGCACCTCTTACATGAGTCAAATTACCCAGGAATATTAAATGCCACCTAATTAAAAAGCAGCTTAATCAAAAACTTGAAAGTCAGCTGTCAGAAAAAGAAATGTAGGATGTGTTTGTTTTTCTCCATATATTCTCCTCACTAGCACTACTTCCTGCTGTGGTTACACCTGCTCAATCTGTCGACAGCATTTGCACATGACATAGACTTTGAATGGAGCTGCTTTGGTGTAGCTTACAGACTGCACACACCTGAAGTACAGTGTGTCTTTGTGGGTACTTGGTATATGGTTGCCTTTCGAACATATTACCTGATCAGGTGCCAGAGCGTGTCTATAAATGCATGCTGTCATGTGTTTGCACTTACCTACTGGGTCTGTACTGTATTTCCATGTCTTTGTGCCTTGATATTCATGCCATGTGAGTTTCAGTAGCCATGTGTGTGTGTGTGTTTGTGTGTGTGTGTTATCTGGCATCTGCCTCTGTTGTTGGAGTCTCCCCGTTTCTCCCCCCAGGTGTCACAGTATCATGATAAATGGGTTCAGCACCACTGAGACAACCACAATACCCCGTAGCAATATATTTCCATAACTCCTCGCTGCTTTGGAGAAATATATGCCTCTCCGTGATAACATTTGGGCACCATTATAGCACATCATGAGACAGACCTTGGCTGCAGAAGTCTTTAAATGGGGTTACAATAAGTTTAGACTCTTGCAAATGTAACTTTTATGTAAGTGTTATGTAATGCAGAGAAAAATAACTTTATATGGTACAACAGAGAATAACCAATCAATTGTAATTCCGTTGTTAGCGCAAGGGTAAATTCTGTCTAATAGCCTCCAGCTGCTTTTTCTTCAGGGTTCATAGTAGGCCTTTTCCACTATCAACTTTCCACATCTTACAACTATTTGTATTTAGTGACAAAAGTTCAAAGAAGGCCCAGTCTTTGGGCTCAGCCAGTTAATTTCAGTCCAAAACAGCACCACTGCTTCAAGCCCAGACGCATCAGTAGCTGTGTGTAACTCCTTTAATTTACACAAAAGTGGTGCACAGATGTTCACAAAAAAGAAATTGAAGAACTATGCAAAGCATCTACTCTACACAGTGATCTAGTCAACTTAAAACAGATAGTACTTGCAGGACGCTAAAGAGGAGGCCAATCTGACGTTGAACTTAACTCACACTGTGCAACAAAACATTGGAATATATTTGACTTGAGTCTGTTGAGAAGGTTCTTTTAAGACTGTAAAGGTTCATTATTACGTGGCCCAAATACACTACAAATAACAAAAGGTATATCAGCCAATAAGATTGAGCTTGTGTCAGCATTGGTGTTATAATGAACTGGTGAAACTGGTGTACAAAATGTTAAGAACAGAAGGTGGAGCCACACAGTGTATCACAAAAGGTACCGGACAACCTTCAAAGAATCGAAGACTGAAGAGGCGTCTTATACTGAGGCAGGTGAGTTGTGATGAGTCTGATGAGCTGCAGGTGTGTGGGAGGCGGCTCCAGAGACTCCGCCCAGAGTTCGAACAGACAAACACAGAAGGGATGGGGGAGACAAACAGGAAAAAGACAAGACGCTTTTAAACAAAAATAACTTGCTTTATTTAGTGGAGTCTAACTCTGCTGAAGCCAGATGTAAATTAATTCCTTTTTCTGTGTTAAATTTAGGCATTACTAGATTCTTTAGTGAGTCGCTTCCCTTTGTAAATCCACATTCCTCATTTAAATACTCCCTTCCAATTCTTTTTATACATTTCTTTGTAACTCCAACAAATGCTGGCTGGCCACACAATCAGCTGTTTCCATCCCTCTCCTGCACAAAACAGTGCCACAGGCCTGTAGTTAGACTCAGTAATGCCTTTTTGTGCCAAAACCTGTAATGTTCTGTAAATCTGGACCCAAACAAGTGCATGGAATCCACTGGAATTGACAGCTGGGAAGAAATGATCTAACAAAAATGACTGTTGGTAATATTAAAACGGTAATAGACTCAGTAGCTCAATTAATTAAAACACTAACCAGTCCTTTCTCTAATTTAACGTGCTCCCTTGGTAATACCTGACTTGAATATATTGAGTCACTGATCGTAGTCTTGCATCATATACTCCATTATATGGTGCATTCATACGACATGAATAAAACTGTATGTTCTAAAACAAGGGCTAACTACTTCAAAAACTGCTAAAGCTCGCTCACTTTTACTCTTAGGACGTCTGTTTCCAGTACTGTACAACAGAGCTATTTAAATTAACCTTTCTTACCATCTGTTTCTTGTTAATGGAATCTTTTCTATGAAATGGAAAGGAATTATAGGTAATGAAAAATGTTTTTCTCGGTAATGGAAATTTTTCAGTCGCACAATGTTGAATGTGTTGAATCTATGCACATACCGTCCTTTGCCGTTCACGTCTGAGGTCACACAACGCAATCATCATTAGCAAGGCCGCGTCTGAGAAAGCATCTAGTTATTTCAGACACTAAGAATGAACAACACAGCACCTTTACTCGAGGCACATTTATCAGGTCTACATTTGAAAAACTTGAGCCAGTGGTTAGTGATATAAAGTCAGATGGTATATAAAAGAATGTACACTGTACAACAAGACGGTGATCAAACAGTACTGCATTAAATAAACGACCTACACTCTTTCCCTTGACTTAAACTTGACTATAATCACCATCTTGATTAATATTCATACAAGCCACTGCCAATACCTTTCTCTATTTAATTCCCTCCCAAAGAATCAATGAAAAATGGACTACATATTAGAAACTACTCCACTTCATCCATATCTGCCAAAAGGAGCGTTTTATTCCAGCGCAGTAACACTGGGCCCTGTATTAGTATTGAACCACATGATTAATCTGCCTGGAATCCACCTCAAAACGGCTCGGTCGATACGGGACTGACGCTGTGAGGAGTTACATTAAAAGCACTTTCGTAATGGACACAACCATTTAAGTGCCATTAGTTTAATGTTAATTGAAATATGTAAGGTCCAGCTATTGATAATCAATAAAACTAACAAAACAGGAAGTCCACACTAAACTGTAAAAGTGTACATTTCTGTTTTTATTTGATAGTCTTATGGTAAAATATAGTAAAAGTGTCTCTAAAAATGCTAATTCTGGCTTTGGAAAAAAAATATGTTAAATAGTTTTTATTGCACGGTTTTATTGGTAACTATTTATACGGAAGAAACTAGCCCTTTCTATGAAAGAAAATCACTGTACAATTCTGTAATTATTTGGTAGAAGCGTCACTGAAACTGTGATTATTGTTTTGTTTTCTTTCTCCTGCCGTTTATTTAATATAATACAAAAATTTATATAATATATATTTTTATACACACATTTACAACTAATTTGATAAGAAATCTAACAGAAGACAACTGTTTTTGTACAAATCCGAGTATAAAAGCTTTTATTTTACACTGTAAAAAAGTGGACATTTATACTTTCTCTAAAAAAAAGAAAAAAATATGGTCAAAACTAAAAACGCCACAAAACCCCAAATAATGATAATAATGAAATATGACAGATTTTTTTTTTATTGTTTTTAACGGTATCACTAAAATTTAGTAATAGCATGGTAATAGTATGGTAATAAGATAATAATAATCAGGTAATACTATTGTAATTACGTTTAGTTAAGTATTTTCCGGCACTGCAGTAGTTTTAGTGGCAACATGATTTTATACACTATACATGTTGGAAAGGCTATGGAAATAACTTAACCATAAACACTAGAGTTTTTCTAATTACACCATTATTATTATGATATTACCAAGCTGGACTATAAAGAGCTTTTACAGCAGAAAATACGTTATGTAAGCTGTAGTTCCTGGAATGTTCAGGTTTATTTAAACAACACTCTTTAACTTGAATGACTTTTTCTTGTTTTGTTTCAGTAGTGAGTACTTGTGATGGAGGAAATGACTGGAAATATATACTTTTTTTTAATGAGGTAGGAATTTTGACAATAAATATGACTTAAGTAATTTTTAAGTTTAAGTAACTTTTTAAGTCTGAATTTTTATCACTTGTGTAAATTTTCTGATGGTTCCTTTCCGCAGCCATAGAAAACAATTACGCACAATTTTTGAAGTTTTGAAAGCTTTGGTCTTTTATGTTTTGTCAAATTAATATTTAAGTGCATTAATAATCTAGCTCCAGAGCCACATTTTTACAGAGACAAAACACCAGCAGCGTCACCAGGAGCTCCTTAAACTCGTGAACAACCTCAAAATTCCATGTTGCAGGACCAGGTTTGGACAGATGGCCTTTTCTTAAAAGAGTGGCAAACTGTGGAAGTTATTACCCACTGAGATTAAGATGATATCTGATTTTAAATTCTTTACCACAAGGTTTAAGTCTTGGCTAAAGACAAAACAAAATTGTACCCATTTCGAAATATTGTTTTCTGGTGAGTAAATAATTGAATGAGTGAGGAAATTGTGTTGAGGAATTGATAAATGTTATGTTAATATTTATGAAGTTGTATTTCCAAATGCTTTTCAATAGTTATGTATAATGCTTTATAGTAAGTAGTAATAGTTTAAGACACAACCCATATAACTGGTTGGAATATATTCATAGAGCTACATCATCCATATTTCCTTGTGCTTGACCTGAACTGACACGGCTCTCTCCGACGACAGAAGCTCCAGTGACATATCAATCACAGCTTCATAAATACATGGACTGTAAAATTGAAGCGGGCGGTTCTTTCTGGCAGTTTCTTCTTCAGGCTTCAAGCGCCCGCGTCGCTGCGTGGTTAATTGCGGTTGTGAGCCGCCGCGATGGCCTCCCTGAATATTCCGTCGCGCTTGGCTATGTTCGTACCGTCTTGTTGGTGCGAGTCACTCTTAGAAAGAAATTCAATTAGCTCCCCTTCTCTACCCAGCCCGGCCCAGCTCTAGAACAAGTAGGTAAAAATATGAAACATGGAAACAGCTGATGAACTAAAAAAAAAAAACGTACAAGATGCAGAATATAAAAACCTTACTCTGACATTCACCAGAGAAATGTGTCCTTGATGGAGGTCTGAGAAACAGGTTATAGAAGGCTGTTTGGTTTTTATGAGAAGTCAAATAAAACTCCACAAATGGATTCTGACTGTCAACTCTGCGCTCGGAACAACCTCACCCCTGAGCGTAGGAAGCTTCAAATGTGTTGAATTTTAATATTTCAGTAATAATTTTATAGTTGTCTCAATGTGAACGTTAATGACAGTCAGTGGTGCTTTATGGGACGTGCTAAATGATGCTTTAATCTCAAAGCAGTTTAAGGAATTATGGTGGAAATAATATTTGTGTTGTTTTTGAATTATGATCTGAGGAATATGAAAGTGTAATATCAATAAAAGGAGTGATAAAAGACCGATCGCCCAAGGAGTCATAACCATTAGTAAACAAGTTAAGCTTTGAAACGGTTCCACAGCTTCAGGGGTGTGGCCTTGACATTTTCCATTTCCTGTCTTTACAAAACAGCTGCTTTTGCAAAATCCAAATAAGAAAATAAAATGCAGAGATGATTTTGATTATTTCTCCAATCCTTTTTTAGATATTTGTTTTGTTTTTAAAACGATAACATCTCAACATTTGATTGATAGTCAATATTAGTTTTTTAGTTTTGTTGTTGTTTTTTTTCAAGACTGTAAATGATGAAACCCATTTTTTTTTTTTTCCATAAAAATGTAAATGATCTTAGTGCTGCACCGGGCGCTGGCCTCTCCTCGTTTATGCACTCCTCACTTTAGCTTGCATCCTCATCCAACCCTCTCAGACACCGCAGACGTTACATACTACAGACATAGGTTGAACGTTGTCTTTGTTTTATCATATTTTCAGCCTATTGTCTAAAAACTCATTTGTTATTTACAACTGTCCCGTTCCTGTGTATTTCTGTCTAGTCCTAGATCCGGGGCTTGACGTCATAAACACTTATTATGAATGATAACTTCAAATGAAACTTATTTCATTCAAACACGCCGTCAGCTGTTTAAAAGACATGTTGTGGTGTCTTCAAAGCCCATCACTTGGCATTACCAAAAAAAACCCACCAAGAAACATATGTCTCATGCAACTTTTATAGTTTTAGGTTTGTACATTAATAACATAATTTCTTAGTTATCAATATGACTATCACTATGTAGTTTACAGATTTACATCTAAATGAGCCTCGGAGCTCTCCGTTTCTCAGCAGCTGATCTCCTTGTTGTACCTCGTGTTCAGTCCAAAGCTGGTAAAGCTGTATTTGCTCATTATTCTCCAAAAAAATGGAACTTACTTCCAGACAGTATAACAAATGCACCAACAATAACCTCTTACAAAACATTATGACGACCTAAAGTGAGGACAAGTGCCTGTGCTCGGCCTCTTCCATCTTCCTAGAATGACAGAAAGCAAACGTTTTCTTGTTTCCCTCAGTGAAATACTAATCTATACATCTCGAGCCCAAACATCACTACTTGACACAGACGTGGGATTAGATAAGGCCACATTGACAAGAGTCATTATTGGACAAATACACAACAGTTACATCCCCTGCGGCTGCCAAGACCACGTCGTTTGATAGATTCTCTCATTTTTCATAGCTCTTTAGCGGTGAATTTAGATAATCAAACTGGCAGGTGGCCAGCTTGTCAAAAGTTTGTCTTGGAGCAGTTTGACTTTTGCCAGGCCATTTTTATTCATGAGCGTTTCCCACTAAGTGCTTTTGGTTGTATGACAAGGCAAAGCTGCGGGCTACTTTCACCCTGCGGGGGGAGCCGTTACTGGAATCAAAGCTAGATCACAGTTGTCACAATGCCATTTCACTGTGTATTAGCACGGCCCGCCAACAGCACCGACAGTGTCTGCTCTGTCACTGACACCGAGCGGCAAGAGGCCCACAGTCATCATAATAAACCCATCCATTCATACAAGCTAAAAACCTGCCTGTTATTAGCCTCTATGTATAAAAATCTCAGCAGATCATCTGATTAGGTTCATACTCTGTGCTATGATGTGATTATTCCTCGTTTTACCATACTATTATCAGAGGTGCTACAGAGAAAAAGCCCTGTTCTAACCCGAGCACATTTCATTATGCAGACAAATCCAGCAGGCGTACAAGTCTGTATTAAAAAGCCACAAGCTGGGCATATGATTGTTGCCGCTGTTATGAAAAAAATCCAATCACCGCTGACACCTCCATGTTTTCTGTAATTGAAGCAGCAGAGTGCAAAGAAATAATGCTTTGAACAGTCCCCATTTTGAGGTTGGCCTCTGTCGCCCGTGCTCCTGTAATTATGGACCATTAAATAATCTGCTACATCTAGATTGACAACACGTTTTGGATGACTCTGAGGACAGGGGACGTACTACCTTCTGACTTTCTTAACCTCTTTAAGGCACTGGTTATTGTTAATCTATAGAAATATACTGAATTTAAAACCTAGGACTAACCCTCTGGCGGCAGGTAATGTCCCAACACAGTGAACGCCAGTTTCAAACATAGTTCTCAGTAAATTACAGGGAACATTAGTGTTTTGTGTTTCACTCCAGTCACACTTGAGGAGGAACACCAGAACATGTCTAGGTCACCTGTGTTCTCGCTTAACCAGGTTAATGCAGGAACAGGTGAGGTCGGCAGCTTGTTGGGGGTAGATTTTTAAGCATAATTGTCTTAACTGCCAAAGTAAACATGACACATGCGAAGGCAGGGAAAATCTGTGTTTATTTTCAGTAACTGAGCTGGTAATCTTTTTGCTTTTCTTCATTCACTGCAATTTTCCCTGCAACATTATTTGGCCTTGATTTGGGAAATGCCAGAACAGATTTTCTGGGAAATTAGTTCCGGCCCTTTTCACAGATGAAACTGTTCTGGGAAAGACTGCATCATGGAAAGACTTTTTTAGACTCCCGATGTAAAAAACGGATGTGCACCTGTTCAAGACGACTTGCTAGGGTCAAACTGTGTTGGTTTTCAATAAATAATAACTGCTTGTGACATTTATTTTTCATTTTTGTCAGATGTCAAGCTACATTTCTTGGTCTCATTGGGAGTGCCATTTTAAAAAGTTTTGTTGACATTTAGTTACAATGTTTGTAAGAGTTTTAGGTGTTTTGATGTAAGCCAGATTTTAACCTGAAATGGATCAATTGACAAATGTGTGATATCTTTATTTCCTCATGTGGACAGATTTCAGTCCAGTAAATAAAAACCCTAGAAGCAGAGCATTTAGATTTGAGACTTGCAAGCACGGACTGTATCTAAAATGTAAAAGTCGTGTATTTCTTCATTCGCAGTGACTGTTTTTAAATAATCCTTGTTTCTGTCCATACGTACATATAACTGCAGTGCAGTGAGTGTTGGAGCGCTGGTTGGATTATTAAAGTCCGGTTGTGTCTGTATTGATTGGTGCTGATGCCCTTGAGCAAAGTGGAGCTGTTCAGTGTGTGACGGCCACTCTTGAGTCATTAAGACAGCGACAGGACGTCAATGAGCTGTAAACACTTCTATTAAAACGATCTGTCCCTGTGGCTGCTCCAATATGTCTCCCATCACACAAACGTTTCCCATCAGCACAGAAGGACAACTCATAAATAACGCTTACTGCGGTTAGAATTTACCATCCACAACTTAGAAAATAAAAAATTACAAATTCAATAAATGGGAAAACATACTGTCATAACTATTGCCAAAAAAGTTATGCTTTTATTGTTGTGTTTATGACCTCCAGACTTTATAAAACAGGCCTTTTTTATCTGTTTCATATTTGGGGCTCCTCCTACAGCTGTTCATTTACTTATAATTATTACAGAAGTATGTTTCTTCTTCTCCTTCTGCATTATCTCGTAGCTGTCCTTGTCCATAAAATGAGATATTTTAAATATAAATGTCAAAACTTCGATGTATGCAATATCTATGGCCACTTAGCTACTGTTTCTTTGGTTTTTGGAGTGGTTTTCAGAAAACAGAACAAGAAACTGAGGAAAATAAATACAGAGAGTCCAGTTCTCTCAAACATACTTATAAAAGACTTTGGTGTAAAATTTAAAGAAGATTGTTTCAGCCGACGTCTTTTCAGCCAAGTAACTTTTTCTTATATTGTTTGTGCCATAATGACATTGTTTCCTTGTTGGCTTGTACATTGTTTGTTTCTTTTTATTTTTTTTACCATGTTCCATGTTAAGGTTTAAAGACTTTTTATGGAGCTCCAGTCATCACGTGACTTTAGTGCCTTGTATATCACTGAAAGAGGAACCAATGATGTTCTAGTCTGGTCTGGGGACATTTGTGACCTCACTAAACCTGCAAAATCCTAAAGTTCTGTTTGCCATTTTCAATGCCTTATGTGTTAAAAAGTTTAAAAGATTTTACATGTTTTTTTTGTAAACTTTGTGATATTGGCAACACCTTTTTGGTCTTGAGCCCTCAGTTAAGAATGCTTCTATAGAGAGATCTGTCTTACAAACAGAAAAGGCAGAAGAGGGCACTGTTTCTAGAGACTCTGTAAGGTAACATGAAGTGTTGCCAATTGATTTAAAAGGATTTAAAGGATTGGCTCTTTGTAAGGGTCATGTCTTTGACCTTTGGCCTTCAGTCTAGGCTCCACTTCTGTGAAAGTCTGTCTGCTGCGTTATTATGATCTGTAGTTATTCAAAAGAAACAGAATTGGGTCTATCTTTATCACTGTACTTTGAAAAGCAGTGTTTTTAAAACTGCCCCGGCTTCATGCACCTCTTGATTCTTTCATTTCATTCATTTCCATTTCAATCACAGAAAATTCTAAACCTGAGCCGCTCTGCAGAACTCTGTCACTTCTGTTCTGAGGTGCTGATAGGGTTTGTCTTGTTTTATGATGTAAACATACTTTCTTTTATTGGAAGTGAACATCTCGGAAACAGCATGTGTTATTCACCGTGCTCTCCTGCCTGAAGTGTCTATAAAGGTAATGAATATTCACTCCAAAGGTTTAAACGAGTATCATAGAGGAGTAGTGCAAAGTGGTTTGAATAAATAAATGCTGCTGCCAGATGTCACAGCTGAGCCTTATGTTGTGGAGAACGTAAACTAACTTATGTTCAAACCACAAAAACACTGACGGTCGGAAAAGTGTAACAATCCAAGCTGAAGTTAAAACGGTAACTCATCAACTTTAGAAGTCTTTTGTCTTGGGACATGACAGTTTATCACAAGAACAAGACAAACCCTTGTGTCTTGTGTGTTCAAACAAGTTTACTTACTCTTAGCACTTAGCATGTCCACGCCATCCAAAGACACGCATTTCTAGATAAAAAAGTGAATCCAACTTGCCCATAAAGAGTTAATGTGTATTGCTCTGCATCGAGCCCTATGTTCCTCCTGGGGTAGACACAAAACCAGTGTGAGATAAGCATACATTTCTCCTCTACAGGATTTCTCCTCTACAGGATTTCTCCTCTACAGGATTTCTCTACAGGACATCCTGGTGGCAGGGGTAGATATGATCTCTGGGTGAGCATCATGTGTAAACTAATGTCTGGAGTCTGATATTAATATTAAGTTGGTGGTTGGTGAAAGGCACTGTAAATGTATGTTACTCTCAGCTTACTCTGTCCACTGTTATATAAAATAATATATGTACTTTCAATATTAACACATTAACTGCCAACATTATCATATAACCAGATTTGACACAGACTAACTTTATTCTTATTAAATGGATGTGCATGTCTTTGGACCCTGGGAGGACCTAGACCCATAGAGAACCTATGGAAACACGAGGAGGACGATCCTACAACCTTCTGGCCGTGAGCAAGAAGAGCTAACCATTTATTAATAGTGTGTGCACAGAGTTTAAATCTACTAAGGAGGTCAACTTTAAAGCAGCACGATGAGCACTTTGTAACTTTTAGCAGTAGTGGGTGAAGATCCCGCTCTACAAATCTATTTACAAGTAGAGACTAGAGACTAGTAGAGACCGTTTAAAAGAAAGGTCACTTTTTGTGTACAAATACAACTCTGCTAGAGTCCGGGGTATTGGCCTGTTTTCTTTATGATATGCTTTGTGTTATCTCTCGAATCCCCGTCCCAGGACAGGAAAGGACATTGGAGGTTTATGACATGATAATTATGATAATAATAATAATAGTGATTTTGAGACTATTTCTTTCTTTTAAATAAGGCTAAATTCTTAAAAATAACTTTCCAAATAAACGGTTAGGGTCAAATATGCTTCTAACTTCTTGGTTGCTCTGTGTGGATAGTTAATGGTTATAACATATTTGGTATTCTTTACCTGTTTACCAGATGGATGCACCACCAGCAGAAGAAGAAACCTGTGACATTTTTCTCTTGCACACATCATCGCTCACATGCTTCCCTCGATCCAAACCGAGAGTCACCTGAGAGTTGACTCATGCCAGAAATCATGATGGGATGTTAATTGCCTAATTGTACCGTGGAGTGCACCTGTTTTGAAGCATCTGCATTTGTTATGATTCTCATTTACTCAGCTTTATTTATATATTTTTTCATTTTCAGTCCAGAACATTCCTCGCATTGTGGCTGATGTCATTAATTAAAGCAACCTTCCTGACATGTTCAATGTCAATAAGAATGGCCACCACAAGCTCTAATTAAAATGATTAATTATGATGTTATACACAATGGGACGCAGACACAGGATCAAAACAACATGATTGGACCAGTGCTAGACCCTGCCCTCCTTGGATACTGTTGCTAGGATGGTGTGGGTTTTTTTTAATGAGTGGTAATCCAATGGAACAATGGATTCTGTGTTTAATATTGAATAACAAAGACCAGTTAAGTCCTGCTCTTATCCTGTGGGTAACACGGACAACAGAGACAGAAAACATTTAGATGAAGCATGACGGACAGAACGGGACAAAGACATGAAGCAGTGGGACATGAGCCAGAGCATCTGTGTCCACTGAGAGAAAACAGACCAATGCTGTCAGTTCAACCATTACATAAAAAAATTATTAAAGATTAATAAACACATAAAGCAGTTTTAAATTCCTTTGATGTTAAAATAATAAAATAAAGATAAAAATCTTTCATTGATGTAGTGTTGGTTGATTTGGATAATGAAGAAATTGCTTCATCATCAAAAGAAAAATAAAGAAGTAAATTACGTGTTAAGTGTTTTATTTCTTTTAATTTCATCTACACAGTTTTTAGACAAGTAAATGTACATAAATCTACAGAAGCATAGTACTGTCAAGGTTGTTTTTCTGACTTTTTTTTATATAGTTTTTCTGACTTTTTTCCATGTAATAACGTGATACTTTCACCGAAACGTTCAGTGATTTGAATAAAAAAAGTGGAACACTAAACTGGAAACACAAATAAGTTAAAAAAAATCACACCAAAATGAAACCTTTCAAGAATAACTTACATTTGTATCTGTGACAGAAGAAAAGTACACGATACATCTTTTAGGAAAAATATTTTGTGTATGCTTAGTGTTAAGCAGCACACACAGGTTTGAGGTTCATTAGCTTGTTCCGAGATTTAAAGCAAAGGTTAATGAACAAGTCTGTGGCTGTAGCTGTGAGAAAAGGCATTGCTGCAAGGTTTTAATCAGGGTTTTCAGTCTAAACCAAACAGCAGAGGTTACTCTTTCTTATGAAGCCAAATAAAATTGAGAACGTAACCTTCTTGTGTTTGTGTTGCTACACTCCGTTTTAAGGTTTGCATGATAATAAGAGGATTTGTAAAAAGGAAAATAAGAAGGATTCAAAGCATAAAACCCAACAGGTGTCTGGTCTGAGCGCCTCAGAAGCATTGTTTCAGATTGCCAACATCATTTGAACAGACTTCTTGTATACGGTAATATAATTATATGTAATTAGCAAAATGAAAAGGTTTGTCTTTCAATCAGGCAACAGCTAATGTAATACTGTGATTCTCTGGAGACATAGTCACTGTTAAATCAAGTGTTTGACAAAGTCATACAAAGTGAGTCAAGGACATTTTTTTGGTAAATGTAAATAAATAAATAAAAAAGTGTTACATATCTCATCATAACATATTCTCAAAATAATTATGATGGTTCTTAGACATAAGATCAATAGAACCCTCATCAAGACAATAGAGATCTGTTCAGAGAGTATTGCACTCAATGGTGAAAGATAAAGATTTAAAAAGAAAAAGATCACACAATAAAAACCTAAATTAAATGAGCTTCTCCTTTTATAGTTTAAGTACGTTAAAAACTTTGGTGTTTGGTGTTTTTGCTGAACAGAATCCTCTTAAAAATGTGTTTTTGCTTAATCAAAAGATTGCAATTCCATAACTCACCCTTCTTTATTCTGCAGTCTGTAAGCAACTACGGTAGCCCTGCAGGGACATGTTGTTAATGAAGAAACTCGGCATGTGATGGTAAGTTTATGTAAAATTTTAGAAAGCAAGCAATTAAAAAAATCATAAAGCTTTCAGGCATGTGGTTCTCTTGTGGTGCTCAGTTTGTCCTCTCTGGTCAGCTGTTGGAACGGGAAGTATTAGTTTGTTCTTCACTGTAAAATAATGCACCATTACGTCCTGGGTTTATCTCGTTTGTGCGCTTCTTAACAAGACAGAGGCGTGTACGTTCTGGTTCTCCTGGACACTAGTACTTTGTGTTTCTTCTTCCCGAGTGTTTGGTGATACATGCACTTATTTAGGCAACATCTGAACCGCTTTACTGCTGTTTCTGTTCTGTCCTGCCTTATACAAATCCACACATGATGCCTGTAGGATGTGCGTTCTTCCTATATGTGGTCGTGTGGGTTGATACACCGAGTTGTTTTCTCTTCAGGACAGCTACACTCGAGCAAAGGAAAACACTTTAAGACCAGTCACAGTCATTAGGGACACGGCAGGCTGATATTTGGAGGAATTCTTTGAGTAATTAAAGAAGTGTTTGCCATTGAAATAGAAGATAGAGGCTGGCAGGAATGGGAACTTAGATTTGTCTGTCATGGTAAAGCCTAATAGCTGGCCTCCATACCATATCATTAGAAACGCTGTCTGTGTCTTTCTCTGTGGCTAATCGTATAATTAAATGGACCAGGATTCATCACAAGCAAGTAATGGCAAAACAAATACAGGCCGCTGTTCCCATTTTACTCATTTATCTGTCTGAGTGCATTTTATTTCAGCTAAACCACTCTTATTCTCGTTTGTTGTCCAAAATGGTAATGTTTCTAAAAATGTGATTGAGTGTCAAATATGGCTAAATGACTAAATCAACTTCAAGCGCTGTGCTCTGTGTGAACATTAATGTACTGTAGGTGTTAGTCAAGAGCAGTAAGGATAATAGCAGCAGCAAAATCTAAGGGCAACCAGAGAAAATCAGAAAACTTATTTATGTGACGTTTGTGATGTAGGATGGTTTTGGTTTTGTGAAGTGGTGCTAAACGGATTCAAACACAAACAGAGCGTCTCATGATGCACTGTATATTTGTTAATTTTGCAATTCAGCCATGTCCTCAGCATTTTTAAAGAGTGTAGACCTGTTTTACAAAAGATTTAATGTGTTAAAAAACATGCAAAGAGGATAACAAGCTATATAATCAATTATTTAAAGACACTCAATCATCTGCTCCTCTTTTCAGAACATACAACATCCTGACAATTTTTATGTTTTATGTTCAAATATGTTCTGTTGATCTGCCGATTGTTTTTCAGAATTTCCTCAAATTTTCTTACATAGTGTCTGCACTTTGGAGACTTTCATCTTTTTTTTTTTCTAGAACCTATAAATTAATCTACATCAAATATAAAATGAAGTTTACAACCATCATTTAAAAACACAGCCACATTTCTATCTTTTAAAAATCAGCTGATGTTTAAGAAACAAGACTTCTTAAAGGTGCTGTAGTGTTTATGTAGGTTAAATCTCACACAGTAAATGAATGAACAATGTGAGTCCTGTCATTAACTGACCACTGTCCAGGTCGGCATGAGCCCCTCACAACCCGAAACAAGACAAGCTTAAAATTAATGAATGGATGGATAAATGGAAGGCAACCTTTCACTCAGACATTTGTTTGAGTCATTTAGATTCACGATGGGAGGAGGAGTAACATGGGCAGCACATGCAGACAGACTTTAATGGGTATGTTAGACACAAAAGCTCAGTAGAGATGATTATTTACCTTAAAAAACAAGTCCAGATGCTTTTGATTTAACCTTTTCTTCAATCTTAATACTTTTTAAAACATTACATGAACAAAACTACCCTCAACCCAAAATGGCAAAACTAATTAAACTAGGACTTAAACTTTCTCAAACGTTCTAAGTTTTATTCTATTAACCGTCACTAAATGAGAAAATAAAAAGCTGTGTTTTCAAATCTAGAGTGTGGTAAACATTACATTCACTAGAATGACCGATTACTGAAAAAGAACTGTAATGAAAACTCTTCAAGACGTCCCTTTCCATTTTATCCTGTGATTCTTCTGTACTTCATCTTTTCATGACATTTCATCTCTTTCCTTTCTTTTGTCAGTCATTATTATCCTAAAATCTGTCTCTTCACTGCTGTCAGCGTTTTTCCTTGCATTTGCTCCTGTCCCATTGCGACCGCACCTCTTCTGCTCATCATGATCTCACACTTATGCTCCTGTTACGCCGAGTACTAACGGTTGTGTTTTCATATTCTGTTAGCATATGGTGAAGCAGGGTTAGCGCAGAGCAGTCATCAGTATGTGGGCCGCACCGTCGATCCTTTAACAGCCGAGCAGATGGTGTGCGGCTCCAAGTGCTGATGAAGGACTTCTGGGCTCGGCTGGAGCTACGAGTCTAGTTAACTGTTCGGATTTTGTCATTAGGACTACAGCCTCACTCAATGTAACAGACACGAAGAGTACGTTTTCTTCTGTCCGCCTGAAAATTAGGTTTGCAATCATGGCTCAAAACAATTTGTAGGTCAAAAAATGTCACTGCTGGGGAAACATTAAAAAAGAAACAAAAACTACACTTATATTAATCGAGTAAAAAAAAAAATGGGTTAGTTTGTAAACAGCCAATCAAAATGCAGGACCAAATGTTCAATCATTTATTTTTTAAACAAACAACAGAAAGCAGGTAAGTAAAAGCAAATAATGCTTTTTACAGATAAACATTAATTACAAAAACACACAGCCACCAAAACCTAACCCAATTTCACCTGATGGTGGAAAAAGGGTGGTCAGGCCCCTGGTGGCCTGAGAAAATGTGACAAAAATCATCTTCTATTAAAAAATCTAGGATTAAACCAGGACTAAAGCAGGTCTAGAAGGGGTTAATACAGGTGAGCACAGAACCTTACAGTAGAGCGCAGGGATATAAGTGAGTTTCAACAGGAGGATGAGCAGTACTCTTATGATCAGTTCTGAGTCATAGGCTGTAGCACATCAACACCATCACATGGAGACAGAGAAAACTGTTCGATTACACTCTGTGAAGAGTCTACAATTAACCAAATCTATTCAAACAGGCCTAAAATAGGCCTCTCTGGTGGAGGAACCAACTATTTAATCTGTGTATTTTACTTAACGAGTTACATTCTTGAGCTGTTAACCTTTTACAAGGTTACTTGTAACTTAGAGTTACTTCCAAGAGTAAGATAGAGGGTCTGGCTCAGAGATGAGAAGTTGTAGGAGAAAACATGGAGGTGATAAGCTCAGGTGCAGCCTCTTCTGTGGGCGGAGCCAGCATCAGAAAACAGGAAGTGCTCTGGAGTGTTGACAGCTGACAGGGTGTGGTTCTAAACTGGGTCCACAGTGGGACAGATGAGATAAAAGGAGCCTCCTGGGAACTGAGGCTGGACAGAGCATGTGACACTGAAGTCTGAGCCCAGCAGCACCCGGAGCCCCTGAGGCTGGTCCTCGGAGACCCCGTCAGCAGGACTAAACCAGGACTTAACCCGTTTAAACCAGGACTAAACCAGGAATAAACCAGAACTATACCAGAACCAAACCAGGACTAAACCAGGACTAAACCTCTGGTCTCTGGTCGACACACTCTCTCAGAGAGTCATCTGAGAACTTCCAAACAGGTCTCTCTGAAAAACTGTATCTTGTTATTCCAGAAACAGCAGATCCACAGTTGAGCTCTACACACACTCTGCCCTCATCAGAATAAAGTCATTTGAATCCATGGATGTCCAGGTTCAACCTTTTCTTTTC
This sequence comes from Neodontobutis hainanensis, assembly GCA_024349245.1. Classification (NCBI taxonomy): domain Eukaryota; kingdom Metazoa; phylum Chordata; class Actinopteri; order Gobiiformes; family Odontobutidae; genus Neodontobutis; species Neodontobutis hainanensis. The sequence goes on from JALDNG010000019.1 coordinate 2,997,307, forward strand.
ACCTGCAGTTGTCAATCACAGCAACTGGCTCCTCCCACCAACCTGAGGCCATGAGGCTCTGTAGAGACACACACATCTATTTATTCAGTTCTAACTGAAAGATTTAGCCTTTTGTGTTCTGTGTCGGCTCCAAACACAGTGGAACCATGTTCTTGAGGAAACCGTCAAACGTTGGCTATAAACTTTATATCCAAAGCCATCTTTATTTGGCTTTGGTTGGTTTTGAGTCAGATTAATGGAGCTTTACAGTATATTCTCAACTACGCTCTAACCAAGAACTGTTCCGCAGATCATCTGGAGGCTCCTGTTGAAAATGTTTGCAAAAAGGCAATGTCTGGAGTTGATTTAATGTATCAACCACAGTTTGATCCAATCAGAGCAGCTCCATGTTGTTTATGTTCGTAACAATAAAAGGTCTTTGAACCTAAAAAACATATCTCTTTTGTCAACACCTGACTGACAAACACTGAATTCTTAAATTCCTTTCTATCAATTCCTTCTTTTAATAAAAAAATAAATAAATAAATAAAAATAAAAACTTTCCTATTCTTAGCTTTGTATGCTGTGCTAGGTTTTAACTGACTAGTTTTTGGTGCATTTATGATTTTTGTTACCTTGTGTTGTTGAAATTGCTTCCATTGTTTTCCTCACTTGTAAGTCGCTTTGGATAAAAGCGTCTGCTAAATGACTAAATGTAAATGTAAATGTAAAAAAGGCCCAGACCTGTCCGAACTGCCACATCATTAGACAATGGTTGATGTGGTCAATGTGTGAATTTAGGATTAAATGGATGCATAGATTTAAGTTTTATCTTTTAAGCACTAACCATTCAATGCTGTGTCTGCCGATTTTGTTTTTATTTAACAAGTGTATTTCAAAGTAACACTAAAGACAGAGGATGTCCTAGGATACATTTTTCTTTATTTTGAATGTTGGGTCTCATCCCTCAGCATTTGTAAGATGTGTGTGAGCAGATGGTCTCCCCTCATGAAGCTCAGCACACGATCAAACAAAGAAAAGACTGTCAGATTAACAACAGAGTCTATTCAAGTGGAATATCGCTGCAGGTGTCCAGTACAGAGCAGGAATGTGGCATTATCTTCCAGTGGAAAATGAAGTCTGCTCATATTCTGACACACATCATCTGTGGGACTTTTGAAACAGAATGGGAACAACGGGCGACTGGCCGGGACGGACTGGTTGCCATGGCTGTTAGGAGAACCCCGGGCAGAGGTGAAGGGGTCAAGGTATCCGTGGCAACAGTGGTCCAGCGTGACATGGAGGGGGCAGATGGGCAGCAGCGGGGGCAGAGTGACCAAGATGTGTGTTATATCAGCAGTGCAGAAAAGTGTCTCTTAACTACAGGCAATGCACATTTTTTTAGGTAAATGACAAAAGCCGAGAGTTCAGATGTTGACAATGACAAAAGCCCAAATATCAGATTAACTTTTAGTTTAACTAGCTAGATCTGAATGATATCTAAGTGCTGTAATTAAATTGTTTTAGATGCCAATGTTACTGGATAGTTTTCTGAAATGCCAAACCTGCTAAATTGAACAATGAAGTCCATGGGCAGAACATTCAATACTTTATTTCTTTTATTCTATTGCATTCATGCTTTTCTTTTACTTTCTGCACTTGACTAAGAGCTGATGTACAAGAGAATTTCACCTCTGAGGAATCAATAAAGTCTTAGTTTATCTTATCTTACATACTCATATTATTACTTCTGCGCTTTCACAGTGAAAGCCAACCAGCCAGTCATGTTTTGTCCGGAGTATTCATGGGATAATAACCATTTTCAAGATATGCCATGTTTTCAAAGTGCCATGATAATTGTGGCAGACTTTTCCTGTAAAAGGAGCTGAAGAGACAAGGCCAGAAAGTGATTAGGTTCTTGTTTTTGGATGAAATCTATTGGAAAATTCTATTGTACTTCTTTATTTACAACAACCCAAATATTTGACTATGTCCAAATATAAGCAAATTAAAACCATTTAAAGTTATATCTGCAATTCTGTGATGCTGTGATTTTTTCACAAGGATATTATAATGACAGGATCTCAGGCTGTCCCAGGAGAGTACTTTATTTTGCTGGACTATAGACCACCTGATTACTTTAAAACAAGGTCTTCTGCAGCTTTGGCACCTGTCAATTTACTTCAAAACAAATGAGAAAGAACATAGTACAGTACTTTCCAATAATATCTTCCATTGAGGTGCTAGCGTGCTCCTCTGTAGTTTCTCGAGAAACGCCTTCCTGCAATTGCAGACATATTTATCAGATGATTTCACTGATAATTTTAAAAGGATGCTTGGTGGCAGAAGGTTTAGCTCTCCCACCTAAAAGCAAGAAGGTTGTTTTTTGCTTGAGGTAAATGAGCTACTGCTTTGGTCAAAGGCAAATACAGTACACTGTTGGTCACTTTCTCTTTTGTCACCAACTGTGACTCGTTCAGACCATGACTACTTTGGTCAGAAACACGTGGCAGTGCTGTAAAGCCATGTTAGAATCAAAATGTGCACTTGGTACCTTACCAAATATGAATGGCTTTGTATTAATTCTGTTCCTGTTGTGTGCACACATTAGGCCTAAGACTTTTCTGTGGCCGGTTTGTCCCTGTAGGTCTGTCAGTCCCGGTCTTCTCTACCTGAGAGGAGCCAGCGGGTATCCATCTGTCACTAAACTCATGCCAGGAGATGAATATTAGCGGAAGACAGAAAGTGAAGAGAGAAAAGGTAGGTGTGATGTGACAGGAGGTGTGAAGAATGTTAGCAAAAAGTACACAAGCTGAAAGCAACAGATTATAACTAATCATATAATAAAGAAAGACATGAGGGTAAAAAATAAAGAAGATCAAGGGAATGTATCATGATGTATAAGAAGAATATAAACAAGAGATTAGATTAGGGATGTCTACAGAGGCTTTCTAAATGTACCTTTTTGTTGATAACTAAGAAATATTCCTTTCTTATATTTTTGGGTCTCATATGCATTAAGTGATCTTTGAAAGATCTTCAACTTGTGGGCTGCAATGTAACCTCATGAGACACCGTGAGGTAAAAGGACATAGGCCTGAACCTGACATGTCAAACTGCTGTGTTGAATTTAATTACCATTTATACAATAATTTCATTTTAGGTTCTTCCTTCAGGGGTCGTCACAGCAAATTATCTAGTGTTTTATCTTTTGAGTGTGGCGTAGGTTTTCTCTGTCTCCCTCACAACGGTGAGGTTCTAACCACTTCATCAATGAGGTGCAAGTTATTTTCAGAAATGAATTAGAATAATCTGCTCCAAAGTACATAAGCAGTCATGTGCTTTTGTTATCCGATTATAGTCTTAATATTGTTAAATACACGTCATATATGACAACTTTTTCTTCTCGGCCATACTTTATGCAACAGTTAAATAAATCAGAAACTGTGGACCCCATCCTGCTTTTAGAAATTAGTACCCGGTCCTGCTAATCACCAGGCCTGCCCCCGACATCAGCAGGTGAACATTTTATCTGACGCTTTTATCCAAAGCGACTTACATTGTTCTACAGTAATTACCAGGGTTTCAGCCACTGGAGGCAAGGTGGGTTAAGTGTCTTGCCCAAGGACACAACGACAGTATGAACTGTGGGGAGAGTGGGAACCGCCTACCTTCCGGTTGAAGGACAACCGCTCTACCCACTGAGCTACTGCTGTCCTACTGAGCTACTGCTGTCCTTGTTTGGAGTTTGGAGCATTTAGGTGTAATACCTGGAGGAAGACACAAAAGCACTGGACAGGAATGAGCACCAGTGTCTGCAGATGCAAAAGTTAGACAGTTTGACTGACCAAAATACAAATACAAATTTTTAGGGCAATATTTTCTGCACATTTCGATCATTTTTCAGTGTTTACCTTCGGTCTCAAACACATGTTTTAGGCTATAACCAATCAAACAACACTGGTTTAGACCTCTTTTGTATGTTTATCATTTTTATATTTCTGACTGAGCTGCCCAGTATTGTCAGTCAGTGTTATTTTGAGATCAAGCATATAAAGCCAGAGTCTTCCTAACATTTGTCAGTCATATGTTCCTAGTGGCTGTAATATAACATTTGACAGAAAGAACATCTATAGGTTTGAGCTGTTTATGAAGCCTCTTTGAAACCTATCTGTCCTCAGGTAAAGAGACATTTCAAAAGGATTTCATTTCTGATATTAGGTGTGAGCTCAGATTTTTCTAAAAGCTGCTTCCTGCCTTGTTCAGAAAGGCTGGGACGTCTTATCGAGAAAGCTTTGTGTGGCATAATTGATTCCTTTGCATACTTTGTGAATGCCAATTGATAATACATGAAGCACTTATTAGATGAAGTTGGCCGGTGTTCCTGAACTGATCAGGCTGATGGGTTTAGATGAAACAGTGTAAAAGTAACCACAGACAAAATATAATTTGTCTTCACTTTGTGTAATTGCTCCACTGTAATGCTTTGGGAGTTTTACTAATGTACTAAATAATGTCTAAAGTTTAGTGCTGTAGTCAGGTCATGCTCATAAATGGTTCCCACCATTAACAAAGACCATAACACGCCTAACCACTATCCTCCTGGAAGGACCAAGTCAAGACCAAGACCAAGAAATAGACTGTAATAAATGCAAGTGAACAGTTATAAAATCCAAGCAGTCTGAGTCAAGTTTGATCAACTCCAGACTCATGCAGGTCAGTGTTAGTCCGGTCTTAGACCAGGTCCAGACTCATGCAGGTCAGTGTTTAGTGAAGGAGACAGAGTTAGTCCGGTCTTAGACCAGGTCCAGACTCGTAGGGGTCAGTGTTTGAAGGAGACAGAGTTAGTCCGGTCTTAGACCAGGTCCAGACTCACGGAGGTCAGTGTTTGAAGGAGACAGAGTTAGTCCGGTCTTAGACCAGGTCCAGACTCACGGAGGTCAGTGTTTGAAGGAGACAGAGTTAGTCCAGTCTTAGACCAGGTCCAGACTCACGGAGGTCAGTGTTTGAAGGAGACAGAGTTAGTCCAGTCTTAGACCAGGTCCAGACTCACGGAGGTCAGTGTTTGAAGAAGACAGAGTTAGTCCGGTCCTAGACCAGGTCCAGACTCACAGAGGTCAGTGTTTGTGAAGAAGACAGAGTTAGTCCAGTCTTAGACCAGGTCCAGACTCATGCAGGTCAGTGTTTGAAGAAGACAGAGTTAGTCCAGTCTTAGACCAGGTCCAGACTCACGGAGGTCAGTGTTTAGTGAAGGAGACAGAGTTAGTCCAGTCTTAGACCAGGTCCAGACTCACGGAGGTCAGTGTTTGGTGAAGGAGACAGAGTTAGTCCGGTCTTAGACCAGGTCCAGACTCATGCAGGTCAGTGTTTGAAGAAGACAGAGTTAGTCCAGTCTTAGACCAGGTCCAGACTCACGGAGGTCAGTGTTTGGTGAAGGAGACAGAGTTAGTCCAGTCTTAGACCAGGTCCAGACTCATGCAGGTCAGTGTTTAGTGAAGGAGACAGAGTTAGTCCATTCTTAGACCAGGTCCAGACTCACGGAGGTCAGTGTTTGTGAAGGAGACAGAGTTAGTCCAGTCTTAGACCAGGTCCAGACTCACGGAGGTCAGTGTTTAAAGGAGACAGAGTTAGTCCGGTCTTAGACCAGGTCCAGACTGAGGTTAGTGGTGAAAGAGTCAGAGTTGGAAGGTTTATTTTAAGGAAATGACAGAGGCTTACATTCAGTCACAAAATGATGTAGACAAACTAGTTGTGGGCATTAACGCTCTCCCATGCCTCTAAATTGAAACCGTTTTAAATAAATATTAGATTTGGAAGGGTAAAACCTGATATTCAATAATCATGTTACAAAACCTCACAAGCCTGTCTTTTGTGTGGAGACTCCTGCAGCTGAATTCAGATGTCATGTTGCCGCTCTGTGAGCCTGGGTCCTCCCTCTCACTCCTCTCATTCTCATTCTCATTGCTACTGTATAGATCACAATAACGTTAGCGGTGACACTCCCTTCCATGGCCATTCATCTGAAACTAAATTACATAAGCCATTTACCACCCAGTCTGCATGATGGATGGCAGGGCCGCCAGCCAAAGAAGAGCCGCCTGATCGCGTGGCTTTCCATCGTGACAAATGTCAGCGCAAAGACATACGACATTCGGATTCCCTTCTCTTTTAATGACGTGTTTGTGACAGGGAGAGTCAGACTGAATGCACACTGATGCCACACTATGAATTTTATGTGTTCTCTTTCACTGTCAGCGAGGATTTTCAGGAGCTTGATTGTATTACAGTCAATAAAACAGTATATGGTGTATAAATAAAAAACTATGTAATAAGGATAGAGAACTGATAAGCTATTGGATTGCAATGCATTTGGTTTTGAAATGTGTGTTTTTTTTTCTGATGACAAAACACAAAATTTAAAAACTGATTAATCACTCTTAAGCCTCTAAAGGATAACTACATGTCACACTTCGACCGGAATCTGATGCATGTCACAGTCTACAACACAACGTAGTATCACAGGATTGAAACAAGTCTCCAAAAACCATAGGAGAATTAACCAGTATAAACGTCTTCAAAAGGAACATTTGACTGACTAAGTATGAGTATGCTAATGGAAATCATTTTATCTTATTTGTATGATGTCATTTTGCCAATGTTGGCAATTACTTTTTATTTTATTTATTTATTTATTTATAGAAGGAAGAAACAAAAAGTCTTATATACAATGTCTTTGTTTCTATGTTGCCACTGTTTATTTTCTCAGACTGTTTGTGATGCACTTTATTCATTTGTGTATTTTTAACCGCAGTTTTGTTTTACTGTGTATCAACCTCTTGGCCAGGTCACCTTTGTAAATAAGATCATGAGCTCTGTGGGTTTTATCTGGTTAAATAAAGGTTAATAAACATTTATTAAATATGTGAGATTGTAGTTAATATTGGTGTTTTCCCTCTCCAGTCCCTGGTCAGGTTGATGTTAAATCTACAGATCAGAAAAAAACACATTCACACAGAAACAAGTACAATACACAATATATAGTACCAAAAATATTAAAATATTTTGTGGAACTAAACTTTTCATTTGAACAGATACTCATTAAAATTCCTTAAACTTTCTGTGGAAGCGAAAGTTTGTTACAGAGCCATTATTGCATCTGAAAATAGTTTTTTGGCAAATAACACATCCAGTATAACCACCAGTTGTCAAATAAATCAGGTTTGTAATGTAATCAGGCAGTCATTTTCTATTTTTTTTGTAGAAAATAATACTCTTTCTTGTACAGGCTGCATAAATTACAGCTTTCTTAAGCTTTTGGGCTTTGAGTTTTGTTAGTTTTCTTCAGGCAATGGCTGCACTTATCTGCCATGTACTCGGTCCAGCTCCATTTATTGATAGATAAACTATTTCCTTATATTATCATCTGTTGTTTCTGACCTTTTCACTGCATCTGAGTTTTGTTTTTATGGCTTGGACAAATGCCGTATTGAATTCAGTTAAAAACAAAAGATGTTGGCTTTTTCATTTCCTGGTTTCACTCTGATTTGGGAAATTACAGTGTGTTCTTTTGATTACACACATTTTCTGTCAGTGTCTTCAAAGTGAATAAAAGGCTTTTACAAAAAACATGTTGCAGATTAACACTGGTTATTTTCAGAGTGAACATCGTCAGAATAACTTATGGCAATTATCAACTGCTGAACTGGCCTCATGTTCTCAAGAAGATATGAGCCAACCATATAGATTAGTAACTTTGACTATTTGTGCTTGTCTGGTTAATCCTGTTTGAATAGCTGCAGTCAGGTCAAAGTCTAAAACAATTCAAATCAGACGCTCGAGGCGTTGAGACAAGCGTTGGGGACAAGTGGACCCCAGGCTTTTTAGGGGAAACTGGTAATTGTATTGTGACTTTTAGTTTTCCTAATGAACTTGTGTCCGATATGTCCCGAGGTGGTCTGTCTCAAACCCCAGACTCACCTCCAGACTGACTCACTGCAGTGAATACAAAATCACACAGAGTCCCTCCAACACACCTCAGAATCGCTCAGACCTTCTCTACTTTCACAGACCCTCCTCTCCAGCTTTCAGTTCCTCGTGGCAGGTTGAGACAGAGCCTGCTGAGTCCAGGCCCCAACACTCTGGGACGTCTAAAGACTTTTCTATTCTCTTGTCTGTCTTTCCACCCCATCCACGAACTGTTCTGTTTTTGTCTGTTATTGTGTTTCCTCTGTGTGTGTTGTGTGAAATGTGCCTTATAAATCCAAGATATTATTATTATTAAAGCTACAGTAGATGGAGCTTTTCCTTTTTGGTCTTTTGTCAGGTGGAATTTATAAATAGAGGGTTTAATCTGGCCACAAACTTGTCCAACTTGTGAAAGTTTATTGAAAATCAGCTTGTTTTACAAAACTGGATAAAAATATTTTAAAAATTCAGATTCAGTTATTATCTTTTAGGAATATTTAGATATTAGGAGCTGTTCAGACATTGTGAGGGAATCAGTGAACAGTACAGTACAATATAACTTTCTCTAAAAGTCACCAAAAAGTCAAAAGTCTAAAAACGCATTGATTTATGCACCAAAGAACTCAAAACAACATTTCAAAATGTCAAACAATTTTTCACTGTCTTCTGCTTTATTTGGGTTTTTTGAGAGTTAAACTTTTTTTTTTAATGGGAGAGCCTATAACAACCAACAAGAGACAGAGTGACCCCTGTCCTGTTTAAAGATCCAGTTTAAATTTAAGAGTCATTTTTGAAGCTCTTAGCACTAGTTTGTGCAGCATGCTGGGCTCTCGTGGTGATGAACCACACAACAGTTCGCTTAGAAAAATCATCCATGCACCTTCGCTTTGTGCCAGCTCTCAGCTGATGTGTTTATGAAAAAAATCTGTCTAGCCCCAATATGAGCCTGATCCAGCCCAATAATATGACTGGCCCTGAACGCCTCTGAGTGTGTGTGTGTGTGTGTGTGTGTGTGTGTGTGTGTGTGTGTGTGTGGACAGATTTGACTGCATGTATGGCGGGCAGATAGAATTTAGACCAGGCTGACAAATGATTTATAGGTGCAATTTTACCCAGCTGTCATTGGGCTTTATTCCGCTCGACATAGCGCTCTGTGTGTGTGTAAGTATGTGTGTGTGTTTTTATGCACCTGGGTCGTCGGCAGAAATGCAGCGAGCTATAATGTGTGTTTGTGAACGACACAGAACAGAATAAGTAATAGAAACTGAACGGATTTAGTAAAGAGATCTCAGGTTGGGTTTAACAGACTGAGAGGAGCTGGTGTTATGTCTCAGAATGTGCACCAAAATAAACCTTTCATTGCATTTTGTATTGTCTCAATGTCTTGGGTTCATACATTATACCTCAGATGAAATGGAAGAATTAAGAGTGTATGTTACTCAAAAAAAGGAACTTTTTGACAAAGACGGGTTTTAGATGAGCTGCACTAGGTCTTTTATTTTATTTATTATTTGGTTATGACATAAACAAGCACATTTCTGGATGACATAAAATCTTAACAATTGGATTTGACAAAAGCACAATCAAACAAAATCAGTGCGCATTCAAACGTATGTCCTTCAACATCAATCAAGCCTGACCAATCATATCTCTTTATCTAAAATGAGTTAGTTTAATCCATCTCCATTTGTTCCCGTTACTGGACATTATACACCAATTGGCAGAAACCTGTTATTTGTATTGAATAGAAAAATAATTAGAATTGCTGAGCAGTCTGTCGTATCATATAGTGTGACCACATTCGCACATTTATATTAAATTCTGTCTAAAAGTCTCTGGAACCTATAAAAAAGTTATTTTAATGGCAGAAGAGTAAAAGGTTCTGTACTTTGTTCAGTTATGACCTGGATGTTCCTGACCATTTTAAGAAACGAGTTCAATCTCAGAAAAGGTGTAATGCTTGCAGATCTTCAGAGGGGTCTTAATTTATGATTTGTTCAGAGTTCAACAAGTTCAGTGACTTAAGACTGGGAAGTTCTCATTTGTCTCTGTTAGGTGGACTCTCCCTTCTCATTACCTGTGGCCGTTTCCTCCAACACTGTGGAAATCCAGCTAATTAAATTATTAAATTAAATTAACCTTACCTAAACACACACAGGATACGTTTGTCTTCAGTATCCTCAGTAGACACGTGAACAATCCAGCAGGCTGTTGAATGTTCTCCGTTGAAGAAAAAAAACAAAGGTATCTTTAAAGTAAATATAAATTACTTTTTGAATGAATTGCACTCGTTATAAGGCAGACAAAACACATTTTCCTGGTGTATTTGATGAGGAGCAAAGATAGATATTCACCAGAGCGCTCAGCTGGTGTGTGGAGGTCTGTTAAGACCCCTGGTTGTCAGACACAACCACACACTGCTCTGCTGGTTGTTCGTTATTGGTCAGGCTGTATTCAGGGATAAAGCAGTTACTGTGCTGCTCCTATAGGTTGTATGGTCAGCCTTGATCCAAAAGAACAATAAAGTCTGAGGCACTCAGAGACTCAGCAAAGAGTCAGAGCTACATCTGTCATGAGGGGTTAGAGGGCCTTGAAAACAAGTCTTCTGTTTACCTCGACGTGGCTCTGCACCTGCCCTCCGTCAGCACACACACAGCCCACCTACACAAGCCAACACCATTTCTATACAGACCAAAATGTCCTTATTTTTGATAATGTCCTCACTTTTGGGGAACAGGACCACACACACTTGACATTGTCATAAACTATCCAAATAGCATCTATAATTGTATGTATTTACTGAACCATACTTTTATCGTCTTAGCCTGACCCGCGACAATCACAAATTTTCAGTTTCTTAGGAAAGTCAAGTGGGCCAATTATTTATCATCCGTATATTTCTCTGATTGGTTTAATCTGCATCTACTTGTCCCACCTCCTGGAAATCAAACTCAGATCGAGGTGTGTGTGTGTGTGTGTGTGTGTGTGTGTGTGTGTGTGTGTGTGTGTGTGTGTGTGTGTGTGTGTGGGTCTCACTGGGTGTGTCAGAGCCCATGTGAGGATGGCTATGGCCTCTATGCGGAGCTTTGCCTCGGAGCAGGCAGTGTCCAGCGTCCAGGTCAGTGTGCAGAATGATAAATTGAAAGTTCACCCAAATCTCTGTGAGCATTTGAAATCCGTGGAAGGAGAAAATTGGTGATGTTGTCTCAGACAGAATCTCTCACTGCCTCCATCCATCATCCTCACACAGAGCGGTCTGCAGGTGTGCGTGTCCTTATACAGGTGAGGTTTTTTTTGGGGAGGTAGCAGCATGGTTAACAGATTCCAAAGGGTAAAAAAAAAAAAGTTTTATTATCTCATTTAACCAAAGTCCTAAAAACGGTTCGACATTTGTGCTCATAAGTTTACATATCCTGGCAGAATTTGAGATATTTTTGGGCCATTTTTTAGAGAATGTGAAATGATAACACAAAAACCTTTCTTTCACCTATAGTTAGTGGTTGGGTGAAGCCATGTATTGTAAAACAACTGTGTTTACTCTTTTTAAATCATAATGACAACAGAAACTACCCAAATGACCCTGATCAAAGTGTACATATTTTTGATTTTGGCCTGAAAACATGCACATGCGACAAACAGGTTTGATACTAAAGGTATCATCTATATTCTCTGAAAAATTCTGCAAGATTATGTAAACTTATGGACACAACACCAAGTCCAGTGTCACCTGAGACTTACAAAGAAGATCTGGTGTTAACTCTTTAAAGCCCCTTTCCACAGTGTTGGCATTGTTTTTACTCCAATGTGGCAAAAATTAAGTCAATACATTTACATTTACATTTACATTTAGTCATTTAGCAGACGCTTTTATCCAATAAGCACTGAGTAAAATCTAAACAAAAACAGCCTGTTTCTGTGTCTCCAAAAAGTCTGAATGCTTCATCAAATACAATTTATCATAAAACTTTCACAATGTACATGATATTTAGAGAAAATTTAAATAAGGAAAAAATGATCTCAACAAGGTGTGGGTCTTATTAGGCGTATTATTTAAAACTAAATGGGACTATAAATACAAGAATTAATTAGAAAAAAAAAATTTTTTTATTATGAAAAAAGATAAGCCATGTTACAATAAAGGCTTTTTATCTTTTTTATCCTTTTATCTATTTTTAAATGAGATAAAAGGCTAAAGACAGAAGACCTCTTAACTAAACAACACCAAAAGGACACATCTTTTCACTTTTTGGTCACGTTCAAGTAGCGTTCCTTCCTGCTATTGTCTATTCTAAAAAAGATTATCTGAATACACTTAATGTTTTAACGTAAACACAGACACTATAACGGCAGTCGCTTCACTGACATGAACTTCCCCGGCGCAGTGGCTCAGTGGTAGAGCAGTTGTCCTATAACCAGAAGGTTGGCAGTTCGTATCCCGCTCTGTCCTGTTCAAACTGTCGTTGTGTCTTTGGGCAAGACACTTAACCCACCCTGCCTCCAGTGTTTGAGCTCTGGTGTATGAATGTGTGTGACTGTAGAGGTGTGTTTGGAGGTGGTAGGAGAAGGTTGTGAGCGCCGGTTGTGTGGAAGCCCCCTCTCTGTCTGCCCCAGGAGTGGATGTGGGTGAATGGGGCGAGTGGAAGCACCATGTAAAGTTCTTTGGGTGCCCGAAAAGCGTGCAAAAAAGCGCTATATAAATGCATGCCATTTACCATCCTCCTCACTCTGTCCGCTCTGAGGATACTCCAGGTTCGCTCTGTTCCCGTCTTATGCTTATGAACCTGTCACGGTTGTTGGTACAATCTGAACACGAGAGTTGGAGAGAGCAGACGAGGTGGCCCACTTTCCGAACACAGCCTTGGTGTCTCAGCAGGTGGCTCATTACAGGAGTGTAATTAGTCTGATGTGACTCTCTCCTGCTCCACATTACAACGTCATATGTTCTGCACCGGAGCGTGAAAACAGCTCTGTTCAAATCATTTCTATCCAACTGATTTATTTCTTTGTTTTAGTTTATACAGAGCTGAAAATGAGAAGCTTGTATTAACAAAAAGGGATTCTGGGGTAATGCTCAGACAGGGAATTAAGTTCAGAAATTTAGAAGGAGAATCACTAAATGTAAAGCTGATTGTACAACAATTCTATAACAAACAAAAAAAACAATCTCAATTTACTTGAAAACACTTGTTTACAGTTTCCATGATAAAAGTGAAAAGTTAAATTAAAATTTGGTCATTAATGTAAAAACTCATACACAGTGGTGGCAACAAACAAATATTTTCTTTGTCTTTATTTGGGAAAGAAATGATAACCACGTCACAACCAAGTCAAAAGAAGTGACTTTTTTCAGGATGTGGCCAAATGTGGCCATTTGACTTTTTTAATTTGAACCAGGTAAAAGAAAATTAGAAAATGTAGAGCTTTTGAATGGAGTGTGTTCCCTGACAAGCATAAGCCAGCGTTGTACAGAGAGTAATTCAGCATCGGGGCAGGCTGCCGGAGTGGGTTCTATAAGCCACAGGCCCTCAAGGTGAGAAAAAACTGTCACACTCAAAGAGGAAATACCACCTTTAGTGTTGAGGCAGTGGATCTTGTCACAGAAACATCTGTATCTGTAACTGATAAGAACAACCTCAAGACTCATGTTTGAAAATTAGAAATAACATTGCCTGACTGAGACTGGTTTTAAATTTTCTGATCTCATTTGGTTTTACCTTTTGGCAATTTGACATGAGGTGGCTCACCGAGCACCAGCTGACCTACAGAGTTTACACACAGAAGGCTAATGTGGGTTAAAGGCCGAGAGCACTACACTCACCTGCACTCGGATAAAAAAGGTCGGCCGTTTTTAATTAAACAACATCATAGCAACCTCTTCTGCTTTTATTTTCTCAAGCTAAAATCAAATTACTGAGACAATTTTTCTTTTTTGTGCTATTCCTGTGTGTTAGCAGATGTAGTCATGGATTGGACTGTTTGGCTGTATATTTAGCCGTCACAGGCAAAAAGATTGTCCTGAACTTTTCTCATCGTTCAAAGCAACACAATGTGACTTTTTAGAATGTTTGCCAAATTTAAAAAAAAGAATCAAATAAAACTAGCACGGGACTGTTTCATAAATATCCTATACATATTGTGGCTAGATATTTTCATTACATTATGGTAAATCTGTCAAACCAGATGCGTCTTTCAAAAAGAGCTTCTTATTTGATTTCAAGAAAACAATACAATTATATATGATACCATTTTTGTTATGTTTTACCTCCATATTTTGGGGCAAAAAAAGTTACATAGTGTTGCATAGTCTTGTGTTTTCATATATAATTATTACAATGTGTTCTTGGATGACAGTTTTTCTTTAAATACAAGCACAAATAATACCTGAATTTAAATTAAATCAAATAAGGAGGCTTCATCATTGCTCTGGGGTTCAGCACCATGGACTGACTTGACTTCAGGACGTTTCTCGCCCTGTTCTGAAAATCTGGATTAGGAGGTTAGAACGGTGCTATATCTCCAGGTTTAACCCTAGATCTCTGTTTGTCTTTGTATTAACTTTCTCTGATCACTGTAATTGGTCATTATTGGTCAACTCTGCCCTTTTCACACACTTACAGCTTCACAGAGAAACCCATGGTTAACTCAACAGGTTTATAACAAATGGAATCCATTTATTGTTTGTTGTTTTCAGAGTACAGGGTCCTGAACCATTATCCTGCTCAGACCAGAATAACTGCGTCTGGCCCAGTTTCCAGGTTTAGTCCAAACACAGAGTATGATTAACCTTTGAAAGAGGGAAACAACCAGGTCTAAACCGCAGTAAACCATTCTTCTATTGTGTTTTTGACATTGTGTTTTGTTGGTAATCAGTGTGTGTAAAACAGTGAAGACGTGCTTGTGTCTGTGGTTCATGTGAGGTCAGTCGGAGTTATCCCTGTCTGACCCTTTGTTAAAGCTCCTCCTCATTTCTCTGCAGCACACTTCAGTGCCTCTCACATCACCGTCTGTGCTTCCTACAGTCCCTCCATCAACACTGGATTATGCCTGGTTCCCTCAGACACAAACATACCACCAATAAGAGAAGAGTAAAAAAGTAGGTCCAGTGTGTTGGGATCATAGCTCCATGAGCCAGCTACAAATAAAGAAGAGCAGTTTCTAAAAATATGCAAGTATCAAAAAAATACTAATGCACTGAATATCATTGTTTTTGTTATGTGGTTGTGCTGGAAATAAACTGGGTTTGAAAGGAACAAACTTTTGAGACAGGTTTGGCAGACAGCCACTCAGTTGTCCATGTTCAGAGCTGATGATGTCTGTAAACGCTGATTGTCTTTGTAAACTCTTGACATTTAAAGCATTAGTCACAAAAGCCATTCTTCGTGTCCAGAGTGCATTTGTCTTAATGCTGCTGTTCAATGATTCTGTTTCCCCTTACCAATCGATTGTGTTCAGGAAAAAGAGACTTTGTCAGGTTTCAGATGAAAAAACATTGTTCAAGGTTGAAAGGTTTGTTGGTTATTACCGAGCACACACACAAGAACACAGGTCGGTCTGCTGAGAGTCATCTGGGCGGGACGTCCTGAGATGCACAAAATAATCTGCCTTTAGTGAGGGGTTTCTGGGGTTTATTTCAGCTGAAGATTCAGGAATAATTTTGATCACAGAGACGGAGGTGAAGTCAATCTACTTTGATCCCAACAACAGGTCAGCTTGCCCCAGAGTGACAGATGTATTATACGTCACCAAACACCTCAGTTCTTTTACAAAAATCCAGGACATTCTCTAAAAGCTCCTTGTGGCTTTCCTTTAGGCTGTCTTCACCAAAATGGAACACCGCGGATTGATGTTGATGGGACAAGTTACCCCAAATATTTCAGAGAGGACTATGGGGTCAATACCGGGTCACATTAAATATAAACGAAATGAAGGAATTAGAATCTTAAACCTAGAAGCCTAAACGTAAGCTTAGAAACGTAAATAAAAATGAAATTGTAACCATCACCTTAAAAGCGTAAACAAAGTAAATATTTTGGTGAATGAAATAAGCTCCCTATCCTTTGCTTTTACAAAACAAAAGTTGCAGTTAAATATAATACTCATTAATTATTCATGAGCCTGTGCTGAGGGGGTCCGGCTCAGGAAGTTACGTCGTGAATTTCCCGGATTAAGGGGGAAAATTGAAAAAGACTTCTTTGACATGTTGCTACATTACAGCTAAATGGATGACAACTGATTATCAGAGGTAAGTGTATTAATACGTTGTTTTTTTCACAATAAACTTCCTGTTCCTCTATCATGCTTCATGGAGTATTTTTTTTTTATCGTAACTTTTGATTGTAAAAGCAAAGGGAAGGGAGTGTATACGTATTACTTAAAAAGTGTTTTTCATTTACAAAAATATTTACTTTGTTTACGCTTTTATGGCTATGGTTAGAATTCCATTTTTATTGCTTATGTTTTTTTGGCTTACATTTATGCTTTTAGGTTTACAATTCCAATTCCTTTCATTTACGACTAATGTGACCCCATATTGATGCCATTGAAGGAGCTTTAAAAATAGCTGTGGCCCAAGTTAATCATGCCGAAAGAACAAAGAGTGCATCATTAACACAATGACGTCAAGCATGACGCACCAGACCTGTTTTTCGAGAGGGCAGTCAAGAGGACCTCTGTTTAAAACACCTGTGTAAGTAACCTGTGTGTTTAACGTTATAAACAGTTGTCACAGGCGAATTGAGAAGTGTATAAACAGGTCAAAAAGTTCAGAGAAAATGGAGCAATTAATTAAACAGTAGGTAAGTCAAGTGAGTGTTCTTAGTCCTGGAGTTTATGCTCAGCGGCCTCATGTTTCCTGTGCATCTCTCCACTGCAAATGTGCAACACACACCTAATTCAAACACCTGCGCTCATGTAAATCTGCTGAAGGTGAACGTTTAATGAGAACCCAGAGCATTGAAGCTACACAGACGAGGACTCATGCTTTGACAGGACAGCTCATGGTAAAGCTGAACCTGCTGGAAATGTTTCAGATATTCGTAAAGGCCTCCACAGATCTGAGTTGGGTAGTTTAGTAAATAACAGTAAACAATGCCATTACCACAGCAGCTGTAGTGTGGACCATAGATAGTAAATAAAAATGGATGTAATCTGCCCATTGGTCCCCTGTTTACTGATATGACTCCAATTCATGGGCAAAAAAATGGCGATTACATCCGGACATTTCAGACTCCTTCGTCAGAGGACGTTACTAAAATGGGCAAAGGGAGTGTTGCATCGCAAGCGCGTGCGTGGGTAATTACGCCCACTCCGCGGTAGCCGAGGCTAAGGCTAATGCTAACCTGTTGCTAACACCAGGCTAACGCAAGTGGAGCTCTCCCGTTCCAGCAACATTTTTTTTTCACAGTGGGATTTTCCGCCCCTCTTGTTGCCATCGTTGGACTGCTCTCGTTCGTCGATAGTAAGTGGACTTTATGACTTTGACTGCATTTATCAACTAATTTGAAATTAACTCTAATGGCTGTTAAAACTTTTTTATTCTTTATGATAGTTTTATTAGACGTTTTACTTGTAAGACCACTAAAGAAAGCACAGACTTCAAACGTATAAATACGTTTATTCCTACTTCTGTTTTTTTGTGCATGTTTTGGGGATTAAGCTATAATATTGAAAGATTGTTATCTGTCACATACTTTTTCTAAATAGTTAAAACTTTTATTAAATGTACAGAAAGAACCTGTAGATTATGCAATTAAAGCCATAATATTATAAATACTTCTAAATTAAAATAAAATTATTTTAGATTCATGAACACGCTATGTTTCTCTCTATAATATGTTATATAGTTAATATTTTATAAGCTATAATATAGCATACTAATCTAACTTTTTCTATTGTAGTTAAAAGATGTAAAACATCACTTCTCACATTGCACACTCCCAAGAACCCACTGCCCAGACAAGTAAGTGCAGTTACATGTTACTTGGGAGACTATATTTTACTTAGTTACAGCCACGTTATGCATAACTCTCTTGTAGTTTTCAAGATGGACTTGCCCTCTGCTTCTTCACCTGGAAAGCAGAACTCCCAAGAACATGCTGCACAGAAAAGTAAGTCCAATTATGGCTGCATATTTAACCTTTTTTAATTATAATTTTTTGAACGACTCAATTGTAACTTTTTCACATTAATTTATGCATTCTTTTCACATCTAGAAACTGTGTGGATCATTGGTGACAGCCATGTCCGGCGTGGAGCCCAGAGAGCTGCAGCAACAACACTTAGCCACCTCAGCCATCCACATGCCCGGGTTTACTGGTTTGGCCTTCGTTGGAGGGCTCCTGTCCTTTGAGGGCACGTTGCAAAGAAGATCAGTGCTGGAGGTCCTCCTGATTCACTGTGCCGGGAATGACCTGAGCATTTTGTCCAGTGTCAAGGGTGAAGGTGGAAATAGCGAGGATGGGATGAGGAGTTTAAAATGACTGCTGCAGGACGGGACCTTGTGGAAAGTCAGAAAAACTCAAATAAAAATCACACAAAACTAATTCAAGTTGGGCTGTCTTGGTTGAAAGCCCACTCACCACGACTGGTACACAACACAATGTTAACACAATGTCAGCCAACGAGTTGTGTCCACAGTCAACTTGACACCACAAAAGTGATAGTAATCTATGGCTGCGTCCCTCGCAGGAAGTATAACGAGTGCATCTCAATAGAAAAATACTAACAAATTGGTAAACTAAAAGATTAGAAAAACAGCTTTCAGTCAGTCTGCCTTTTCTGTTCGAGCTTCTAAACAATTAAACATTATTCCAAATACCATCAGAGAAATTAATTTAAGTGGATTATTTTACTCTCTTTTAAAAATGTGTCTCTTCAGATCAGACTTGTCAGTATTATAACCCTCTATGCCCTGCTGTTTTAACAACTTCTGTTTCTCTTTGTTTAATAAGATGTCTGTAGTGTAATGCATCTGATGCATGATTTCTATTTGTCCTTTTAATATTGTTATTAATGATGTTTCTGATAAAGCTGCTGCTCGCTTGTGACTACAATTCTACTACACCTACAACTACAGTTCTACAATAACCCATGTGGACTAATGTTACTCTGGCATATTATACAGTTGTGCTATTGGTCACTATGTACTGTCCTTGTAATAAAGATGACACATAAAGCTTTGGGTACCCTCAAATCAGTGCAGAAGCTATCCGTCTCAAAGTGTTGACTGCATGACCAACTGGAAGAGGTAGGAGTCCAGTTCTGTCTCCTCATCTTCAACACCCACTGGTCCAGTCTGTCTGGATCACCTAGAGGAAAACTTAAACAAACAAACAAAAACTAGTTAACACATTAATTTAAGTGGATTATTTTAGTCTCTTTTAAAAATGTGTCTATTCAGTTCAAACTTGTCAGTATTATAACCCTCTGTGCCCTGCTGTTTTAACAACTTCTGTTTCTCTTTGCTTAATAAGATGTCTGTAGTGTAACTAATGACTAATTCAAAACACATCTATTCAGACTGGCCTACTCAATCCCACCATAACTGCACTGTTCTGTCATCAACAAATAAGTTTTTATTTGTTGCTTTTAATTGTTGTCCTTGAGTATTTCAATTATGTGTAATTGATATGTAAAGCGTCTTTGCGTCCCCAGAAAAGCACTATATAAAATTGATGTAATAATAATAAGAATAATAATGTGCTATTGTGTTTTTACTATTAGTATAAGGCGACATTGAGTGTCCAGAAAAGTGCGTTATAAATAAAATATATTATTATTATTAATGCATGTTGTCTATTTGTCCTTTTAATATTGACAGCGTGTTTTATTTGTGCTCCTAATGGCCTGAATGTTATTAATGATGTTTCTGATAAAGCTGCTGATTGCTTGTGACTCACTGTGCAGTTCTACAATAACCCATGTGGACTAATGTTACTCTGGCATATTATACAGTTGTACTGTTGGTCAGTATGTACTGTCCTTGTAATAAAGATGACACATAAAGTTTTAGGTACCCTCAAATCAGTGCAGAAGCTATCCTCTCAAAGTGTTGACTGCACAACCGCCTGGAAGAGGTAGGAGTCCAGTTCTGTCTCCTCATCTTCAACACCCACTGGTCCAGTCTGTCTGGATCACCGAGAGGAAAACTTAAAACATACAGAAACACATTAGGTGCTATTATAACATTAAAAGGTTACCAAACTAGTACAGTACATATAGTGTTACAATAACAATTGCAGGGCTGGGTTAGGGTAGATAACAACAGGCTTCACATAAGATCATGGTCATAAGCTTGTAATAATTTCTATTTCAGATTTATAAATATTAAAATAGTAGTTTATACCTTAGATGTATTGAACAGCACTAGGTTCTAGGTACAGTTGTCACTTTATAACACACTCTGAAGGCAGTTCAATATAAGAGCAACAGAGACACCTTCTACAACAGAGCTCATACACATAACGCTAGTGCAATCTTGTGTGCAATAACGATTTCATAGAAAAAGTTAATTACTTTTTTTTTTGCGAGATATTCTTACATTATCTTAACACATAATGATAGCACGTTATTTTCAAAAGTCATTAGCGGTGGGCTTCAGAGCATTGACGGTAGCCTACCGGAGCGTATTTTCTACAGTCATTGTGTAGAGCACCCGGTGAATAATGCAGTTATATCAAGTAGCGCTCATTTGCCCGTTATATGTCAAAGCCATAACATGCTTAAGCCGATCACTTAAAAAAATATTACAGCTGAAATTAATAAATATATTGTTTTGCTGTTAAACTTGTTTAACCATGTTCGTAATGCAAATAGTGTTTTTGAGCCTTGATATATTGTATATCTGGATCTTTTTTTTAAAGCATAAAGCAAAGCCAGTAAAAATAAATTTAAAATTCTACCTTAATTGTATTATAATTAACATCGAATTCTAAATGACCGTACTCGATGTAATTTTGATGGGTAAAAGTTGTTAGCTCGGCTAAATAGCTAAGTAATGCTATATATTTAGCCGTGTAAGAGCCCTCAAAACCACCCATAAAACCAAGAAAATAGTATTACTCACCGAAAAACTGAAGACCACACTTCTTGGGGGGTCTGTTAGTACAGCCAACAGCACAGCAAGCCATTTACACAACTTTCTTCTTAAATACTCAGAGAACAGCCGAGGGTAAAGAAGCCTGACACACTGATCGCCTAACATGCGCCAAGCCAGCAAGTATCACGGAGGAGCTAACTAGCCACTTGTTAGCCAGCTAGCCACACGACGTGCGAGGCTCGGTGATTGACACATGCGAGTCAAGATAACCACACCCACAATTATGCACAAAACTAAACTTTTCAGATAGCATAAACGGACGTAATAATCAAAAATTCACCCCCCCCAGAGTTGTCACATGGTAAAAACTTAGCTCTAGAGACAGGAGCCATCTTTTGTACCAGGCTGTAAACATGTTTTTTACACCCGTAAAGTCGCCATTGGGTTTCTCCTTATATTTCCGCTTTTGGAGCCTGCCCTCTGGTGGACGGCGGTATATTGCCGTATTTCGATGTATTTTGACGTATGGCGGCGCCCTTACGCAGGGACCGTTTAGGAGGTTCCATCTTAGACGCTTGGTGTGGACGTAAAGCTGTCACAGGCCTGATCAGCGATAACTGCTCAAACATGACAGGAGCCATAAAGCTGTCTGCTGCACCTCTCCGTCATAAACTCTACAGGCCTCTGCAGCTGCGGCTTTTTATACATGTGTCAGAGCAATAACGGCTCATGTTTTCAGCTTCATCCTGCCACACAAGTCTGGGTCTGCGCACATTCAAGAGAAACAGGAAAAACACCACATCAACTTACACAAAATATACATTTCTACTTACGGGCATCTAGATCTAAATATTTCAGTGTGGCATTGTTGAGGACATCCTCAGGCCAAATATAAACTAAATCTAATTCAGTCCAAATATAAACTAAATTTAATTCAGTCCAAATATAAACTAAATTTAATTCAGTCCAAATATAAACTAAATTTAATTCTGTCCAAATATAACCTAAATTTAATTCAGTCCAAATATAAACTAAATTTAATGCAACAGTTTTTTTTTTGTATTGCTATCTTGTACTTTGGTATTGTACTTTCAGGACAGTTTCGGTGTTGATTTAGGTTAAAAAATGCCCCATATATTCGACATATTACTACATTTTTGTGTAAAAGACTTCAAGCGGAGATTTTGAACTACCACAATATGCTAACACAAGATTTTTACTGTAACACCAACAAAAATGTTCCTGCAACAGCTTTAATTTCTCTGATACTAAATTCTTTGATTACAGGTAAGTGTTCCAACTGTAGTCTCATGGAATATGAGATAATGTCCGAGGCAGATGTTACAGTCTGCTGCATTAACCTGAGCCAGTGTCTGTTACATGAGTTTCCGACACACTGTGCAGCTGCATACGGAGTGAGTTCTGCACATGTACGTGTTACAAGTGAGAAGAGTCTAGATACGTTTGTACAATTGGCAGTAAATGTCAGCCAGGCCAGCCATCCTTATCTTTTTCTTTTCTATACAAAGAATCAGCCTGGTCTCTCGAGGTTTGAGTTTGATTTCCAGGAGAAAGAACAAATAGACATACAACTAATCAATATTCATTGGGCAGTACCGACATTTGCAGGAGCAAGAAGATTTGAAACTCTCACATTCAATCAGAACAACAGAGCAAAGCTGAAAGCCTGCACTGTTTTAAATAAACAGTTAGGATTGGTTGGTCCTGAACTCGATGGAAGCCGTGGTCAACGAGAGAGGTTTCAGACCCACTTTACGTCACTAAGAAAGAGTCAAAGGGTCTGGTAAGTAAATGCTATAATTCATCCAAAACTCTTCTCATCTCCGGCTTCTCTGCAGCTGTGGATACAAGCAGAAAGAAAGAGGAGCAAAGTCACTTTCTTCAAAGCAGCTCATAACTGTTATCTGATAAAGCTGAAGATGAGGCTCTACATGCAGGTTGCTGGTGTAATTAACTGCAGCAAGTCACAGTACAAATGTTAAACTCACTGCACAACGCTCAAAAAACTATCACACATTTTATTATTTTATTAGAAAACATTAAAGTCAGTCACTTCCTTCTGTAGGATAGAACAATGAATGGATATAAACTGTCAATGTTTAAAATGTAAGGTAGAGACTAGAAAAGTTATATATATATATGTTATGTTATATACTCAGTCTTCTGGGACTGAGGAGACGAGCTGCTCAAGTTTAGGAATGTTGTTTCATTCTTGTCTCATACAGGCTTCTTGTTCCTCAACTGTATTAGGTCTTCTTTGTCACATCTTCGTCTTTATGATGCTCCAGATGTTTTCTATGGGTGAAAGATCTGAACATGTCAGAACCGGATCCTTCTTCTACGCTGCCATGATGTTGTAACTGATGCAGGATGTGTCTGACATTGTCCTGTTGGAAAATACAAGGTCTTCCCTGAAAGAGAACTTGGATATTTACATTTTACATTTAGCAGAAGTGACTTCCATTCACCAGTGTTACAGCTGGAACAACACTGGGGGCAAGGAGGATTAAGTGTCATGCCCGAGGACACAATGACAGTATAAAGTGTGGGGAGAGCAGGAGTCAAACCACCAACCTTCCGGTTGAGGAACAACACTTTTCCACTGAGCCTCACGTCTAAAGGCCCAAAATTCAAGTGCATCCAGTTTGGTTTTCCGGCCTTGACCCTTACACACAGAGAATGTTCCAGATTCTCTAATTCTTTGGACGATAGTATGAAGTAGATGATAACTTCAAACTCTTTGAATTTTTTTTCCTTTCTAATATGTTTCTCTGCAGCATTGGGGGAATGCCCATCTTGACGTCTGAGAGGCTCTTTTAATACCAAGTATGCTGCATTGATCTAATGAGTTACAAATTGTTCCTCCAACTGTTCCTTATATGTACATTTAACTTTTCCTCCTATTGATACCTGTCCCAACTTTTTTGGAATGTGTAGCTCTCATGAAATCCAACATGAGCCAATATCTGACATCACATTTCAAAATGTCTCACTTTCAACATTTGATATGTCATCTATGTTGTATTCTGAATAAAAAAAATATTAATTTAAAATTTCCACTTCATTGCATTCTGTTCTTAGTCACAATTTGTACAGTGTCCCAACTTAATTGGAATCGAGTTTGTACCTTAAATTAATTGTTTGTGGAAATGCACCAAAAGTTTGTGAAGAAGTAAGGCTACAGATACAAAAAAGTGCTCTAGATACAAATACCTCTTGAGCCAAGACTCTTCTCATTAGGCCTTTACTTTAGTGAACGCATGTATAAGAAGAAACAACAACTCTTAATAGATCTTTGTATATTGCATAGGCACTTGGATCAAAGAAATACCAGGTGCTTTACCTTTGAAAAAAATTACAAACATATAAACTGAACAATAAACTTTTATGAAATTTGGGAACCAGTTCTGATATATATAGACAAACAAACATTCAATGAACAACAGAGATCTGTAGCATAGACATTCAAATATAAAGGAAATAAAATACAGTTTAAATGAAATATGGAGTGCATCTGCAGTTTCTAGGTTATTTTAGAAATGTACGTTTGCGCGTGTATTTATATGTATGTATGCCTATTAATAAATGAATATCCAGTAAAGCTATGTTAATAAACAGGTGTATGTATTTATGAATATTTATGTATTTATGTCTGTTTATGGATTGTACATGTAATGCAAATGTGTAAATATGTAAATATTTGCCCTAATATATACCTTTTCTTATTTATTTTCTATGACAACTAATTAATTTCCCATTGTTAATATTGTAGCCGTTTGTAAAAAATAAATAAAATGAAGCAAAAACAAAAGAATAGGTACTGTCCAGGATATTATGTCATTCTCACATAAATGTCTCCTGTTATACCACTTTTCCCTGTCAAACCCAAAATGCATTGAGCAGAAAACCCATCAGTAATTGATGAGTCTAGCCCACATACACAACTGAACATAACATCGTTCATTCAGATTTCCAACCTGACATCACTTTATATTCTCCTACTTCATTGAGTAACACTTCGGATCAATCGGCGTTTACTGTGCCGCAGCTGTTGCTAAGCTACAGCCGACCATTAGCAGGTATCCATATGCCGGTTCCAGATGCCCGCTGTCGACAGGCTCATTATCGGCTCTGCCTTTACGAGCTGCCAGCACATACAGCGGCAAACATTTGGATATTACGCCGTTCATTTGTTTTTACTGTGCGCTTTTGCTTATTGCCGTTTGTTTTATGTTGGACATGAGTTATTTAAACTTGAGTAAATATCACATAGTTTTAGAAACACGAGATGGAAAATAAGTCAGGCCAAAGTGACCTAAAGAAGCAGCTAAGGTCTTCATGAATAATAATGAATCACAGATGAATGAAGATAAATCTTTGCTATTTTGCAGTGACCTCTAAAAACAAAAGTACATTTTGTTTTAGCGTCTTTTAAAAAACAAAACAAAAGCCGTGCGCCGTACCATTAATTGAGTCACATTTTCTTGTGAATACCTCTGCTGTAAATGTTAGGCTGATTGGCCCAATTTAGCCGTGGTTCATTACGGCTCTATTCTTCCCTTATCACTGGCATTCAGAGCCCATCAGTCGGCTTGTCTGATGGAAACAACATGTGACCGATAGCACAGCGCTCAATTAAAGAGGTCCTTTTCTCAGAGGCAGACTGATCATTTTGGTCGTCTTTTGAGAGAAATTAAAGGCCAGTGGGACGTACAACCAATTTCTAAAAGAAGTCCCAAGTTATTTTCAATGGAATATTAATTGGCAGATGCATTGAAAGTTCTACCGTCCATAGGGCATGCTCATTGTCTGCTCTGAGAGCCTCACAGAAAACACACTGCGCACACTAATGTAGCACTCACCAGCGTTGTAGTCCAGTCACCAGTCCAAGTCCTCAGTGTTCAAGTCCGAGTCCAAGTCCGAGTCCCCAAAGACTAGTCCGAGTCGAGTCATCATCACTTTAAGTACAAGTCCGAGTCCAAGTACGAGTCATTCAAAAAAATTCGAGTCAAGTCTGAGTCGAGTCATCTTTAGTTGAGCTGCAGGTCTGAGTGACTAAAGAAAGGTCCAAGTCGAGTCCAAGTCAAACCAAAGTGAGTTACAAATCTGGAAAATGTGGGAGCTAAACTGACACATAGATTGGGATTTTGTTTTTTTGTTTTTTTTAGAATAAGCCTTTTTCATTAAACACATTTAATGAGATTTTGATTGTGGCAGATCAATTAAGGCTATGGCCTATATAGGGCTCTATTACCTTCCTTTGTGCTCAAGTCTAAGTCTAAGTCCAAGTCAACAGTTCTCAAGTCCGAGTCAGGTCACGAGTCCTTGTGTCTGAGAATAACCGAGACCAAGTTCAAGTCCAAGCTATAAAAGGAAAGTCCGTAGCTTATCCTCGAGTCGAGTCAGGAGTCACAAAAATGAGCTGATGACTCGACTCGAGTTGTTGAGAGCGACAGTTTTGTCGAGAGCAACACGTGGTTTTAGCTTTTATTTGCCTTTTGCGCACTGTTCCAAACATAAAATATGAGAAACTACGTGACCTTATTGACATTCTGTATGTGAGTGCGATCTTTGCGGTTTTGGATCTGAGCACAAACTTTCTCTGGGCCCAGCTTTTCCAAACTGTGCCAAATGAAGCGTGCCGATGGCAGCACATTAGTCAGAGGTGCTCGAGGTGGAAATGTGCTTGAGCGAGATACAATATGCTAGAGTGTGTGCATAGTTTTTACTTAGTTTGACCAAAAATTTGATAAATATTGCCGTTAATAGTTGGCATCACTGTTTTAGAAAGTGTCTTTCAGACTCAATAAATGAAAAAAAATACTCTTTATACCAGCACTAATCATACATTCTTCTTTATAACAATTAGAGTAAATATTCTGAACCTAATAGTTTTTAAGTATTTAAAGAAAAAACAGTCACGCGTGTTGCAGACGTTTACATTTACGCCATGTTCGATGCTGAATTAAGCAGAAGTCATAAAAAAACTGTAAAAACATACACCTCTGAGCACAGTGTCACTGAAAACAACACCACCAAAAATAAGCCTCATATGCTTTTAATATTTCTCTCATAATTACACTTTACTCTTGAATATACACAATAGTAAGAAATGAATGTGTAGATGTTACTGGTCAGTGAAAAGATTTAAACAGGACTGTAGCTTTTTAAAGATCTCACTTTGTGCCAATTCTAAAATTTTCCTTTACAACAACTGTATGGGAATGGATCTTTGTCTGGCTCTGTTTTTATGCTCCTTACTGTTCTGTGAGCTGTTTAGTAGCACTGTCGATGTACCATTTAGTATTTTTAGAGTGAACAAGGAGATTTTTGGCTTAACCGAAAATGTAGATATGTCATTTTATATTACTTTTTAAAGTAACTGGCAAATTACTATAAAATCTCTCATTTTTACTTGATTTAACTCAGTTTAAAACTTTTAAATTATCAACTACTTTCTTTCTCACAGTCCCTAATTTGCTGCTTCTTGTTTTTTTTTATTTAGTTGTGTTTATGAAAACTGCACTCCTGGGCTGCGATAATAAGCTGTGTGTCTTGGCGTGCGCTCGCCCCGAGAGCCTTCGTGAACATGTTTGTGCCTCTGCTGCCAGAACAGACATGTAACAGTGTGAGCAAAGTGCCAGCGTCGTGTTTGTGTGTGACAGCCATCAGCTCAGAGCAGGCTGTGAGTGCGAGCCGCCAAGCAGGAAGTGAGGATAAGGCGTCACACCCCCCGCTGGCGAAACGAGGGAATGAGCGGGACAGATAATGGGCTCTTATCTCAGTGCCCACCCCCTCCACCACTCCTCGTCTGTGCCTCTGAACCCACTGGATTTGTGGGAAAGCGAGGAGGAGAGGAGGCGTTCACGTGGCAACAGGCCGAAAACCAACAAACAAACAAACCTTCTCTTTTTAATCTAAACACTAAACAAACTCGAGCAATGCAAACATATAATCTGTGGTTTCGTCTGCCAGGTTTTAACAGCCAACTCCGCTGAGCACACTTTGTATTTTTAATCATTAGCTTCAAATAGTCCTACACAGTCAACAGTCCAGAGCAAACGCACGGAGAAAGTACAACAATGGGATTCTAACCAGGCCAATCCATTTCAAAAAGAGATCAAGGGACCATTTTTAGTGAGTGTTGTATTAAAGTCAGTCGCTTCTGGAAGTAAAGCTGCAGTAGACCAGCAGCTCTACAGAAAAATAGTACCGACCTTGTGTTAAAACTGCTTCCATAGTTTTCCTCACTTGTAAGACACTTTGGATAAAAGCTGCTAAATGACTAAATGTAAAGCACTGTCAATTACAGTTTTTTTTTTTTTTATTGCGCCTAAATAATAAATAAAATTGCTTTGCCTTGCTTGTATTTGATTTAATTTTAAAAAGTAAAACATGACAAATTCACAAAATACTAATACATTACGATAAAACAATGAACCTAATTGTTTGGAGCTTAACCTAACTTGTTCTAACTGAGTTAATTGTTAGAATAATCTTATGAATCCTTGTCAGTATTTATTTACTCTTGTGTATGTTTTTATTTTGATCTTTGAGTAAGCAGACATATTTTCTGTCATTTATTCAAACAGCCAATGGTAGTGTTCTTTATTCAAATGGAAACATGCCCAATGGATTTGAGCATGTGAGTGTAATAATCTGAATATTCTTCAAAGATGGAGGAAAGAGTTAGACAAACATTGGCCAGAAAACATGACAGCAGTGTTGAGTTACTAATGTAGTCATGTCCTGATTGCTTTTGGAGAGTTTCCAGACACTTCTCCCGAGTCAAGTCCAAATGAAGCCATCATCACTTAAAGTTCAAGTCATGGGAATAAATTAAAGTCATGTCCGAGTCAAATCAAGTTAAAATTCAAGTTAAAACTGAATCCAAATCCAAGGTAAGACCGAGTCGGGAGCAAAGTTTATTTTGTCATTAACATTATTAACCAAAGCAGCAGTATATTCACTTTGCATGTCTTTTAATTGATTAACATTTAACAGAACTGGTTTTGACGGTTTCAGGTTCAGAAATGCACAACAGGTCCATTGGTGAAATGCTGTTGACGCAAATAAGACGGAACTAAGAAGTAAAGCTGTCATGGAGCGTCAAGTTAAAGTCATTGGTCATTGTGTGTGTGACAAAACACTTCTCCAAGACTTCTCAAAAAGCCAGTGACTTGACTCGAGTCCAGAAACTTACTCACGGCATTAGATTTCGTCATGACTTATTTGCCTTAAGAATAAAGTTTTCAAATGAAGACAGATCTATAACAGAGATTCTACCCTACATCCTCTTTTTTCTGCTGTCTACCATCACAACACTCACACAAACAAGTCAAAACCTAAATCCTCTCTAAATCCTTCCCAGTGTGGAGTCCCTGAACAATTTAACACTGGACTCGTCTTCGGTTCATGTCAGGTCAACGCTGGCTTTTGTCACAGATACGATGGCCTTTAATAACGCATCAAAGCAATATCCCAGACACTATCAGATCAGACAATGTCTTTATAAAAGGAATATCTGCTCGTGTGCTGATGCTAATAATCTCCCGGCTGTGTTTTCCTCCCAAAGCCTGCTGGGAATATGATTATAATATTTAGATGGGAGCATTAGTGTACACATGCATTTGTATCCCATTATCTCCGTCATTAACGGCAGTAATGGCACTCGCGATGGGGACCTTGGGCTACGGTTTTTGGCGGATCACACGGGCAGTCGGGGGTTTATAGCAAACACATGGAGACTGTCTTTGTGAAAGTGAGCTGGTGTAATTGTGAAGGGAACAGTTGGAGAACACAGAGAAGACCACAGCTCATTGACACAGGGTTAAAGAGCTATTAGCCTGACCAGTGAAAAAAACAAGAAGCAAAGAGCGCTCCAGGAATGTACTGAGCTTTGTGCAATGGTAAAGAAAAAAAATGTACAAGAGAAAATATCTCCCCAGGCTGTTTTCACTCTAATTTGGTCTTTTAAAATATATATTAAAAAACTTAACGCTAAACCACTAAAAAGAAAGAAAATTGTGGAGTTTGCATGTTCTGTCTGTGCTTAGATGTGTTTCTTGCAGCTAATCTGGTTCTAGGGTACAGCAAATAGGGATCCAAATAAATAAAATTAAAAAAAAAAAAAACATGCTTGGCGCCCCCTGGAGGTGGCTGCCAACAAGGACTTTCCCTTACAGGAATAATAAAGGGATACGTAAATAAAAGAGAAAACAAAAAGAAAATGAAAAGAAAGTGTTTTATCCTGGATCCCATCATCTATAGCCGTATAGTTTCTTTTCCTACAACAGCATTGAGAGGTTATCTTATAATTGGCAAAAATATGGACTTCTTTGTAAATTACGTTAATGTCAACTTTGGTTCAATGCAGTGCTAAATTTGTTGACAAAAACTATGACAAAAATAATTTGTTAAACAAAGGTTTTTTGCAGACAAAAACGAAACAAAAACTAAAAAAAAAGACTTCATAATGACTTAAACGGTAACTAAATAGACTGATATTTTTGTCAACAGATAAAAGACGAGACGAAAACAATTTGTGAGGAAAACCAGTCGGAGGAGGGAAGAAAAAGTGGATCGAGTCATCAG
Organism: Neodontobutis hainanensis; assembly: GCA_024349245.1. Taxonomy (NCBI): domain Eukaryota; kingdom Metazoa; phylum Chordata; class Actinopteri; order Gobiiformes; family Odontobutidae; genus Neodontobutis; species Neodontobutis hainanensis. The sequence continues at coordinate 3,027,902 of JALDNG010000019.1, forward strand.
CCAATCAGAGCGAGCCTTGTTGTTACGCGATGGTGCAGAGAAGCTAACCGGAAACAACAGAGCAACAAACTGTTAGCATTAGATCTTAGCTTCTCAAGCCTTTGCAGAGAGAGTATTCGGTGTCACAGGTGACCTCTTCAGAGGAAACGACCGCTCTAACCACTGAGCCACTGCCGCCACGTTATTTTTATACATTTATATTTTACATTTTTTTATTATGTTATTTTTACAGGATTATTTTTTATCTTATTTTCTAATTATGTTCATCAAAATATATTTTTACCTCTTTGTCCCTCCAGACGCGGCATTAATGTTTTGATAATGTACAGTAGATTTTCTTCTTGTCGAACATCTTCTTGACGGCTAAAATAAATACCCTAATCTTCTTAACATCACCTCACTTCAACGTGTACAGTGTTCTGAATGGATCACATGGTCCGCCTCGAGAGGGAAACATCGAGACTACATAATGCACCTGGACCAGTTCCGTGTAAGTGATGGAAGAGTGTTATAATACTGTGGAGTTTAGCCTTATATTAACTACATTTATAATTCAAAAAACCCAGATGACAGATACTTTTTCTGGTCAATGCTTGGGCCACTAACAAGCTCCAAATCACAACCTCCATGTTTTATACAATAAGCTGGAATGGCTTTAAAGATGTTACACATTTCTGGGTAAAAAAAAAAACAGGGAACCGATTCAAATGTTCCTCATGTGCATCATATAGCAATCATTAAGAGGTTTTACGTACATTACACGTAATGTTTTAGCAGAAAACTTGTCTGCTCTAGTCGACGTGAAGACAAGGTGGAAACAAAGCTACAGCTTTCTCATTTAACTGTCTTTATCACCTTGCCTTCAAATCAATATGCAATTTCTTAAACTGGAGCAATTACGCAAAACAGCCATTTAGACTTCAACATAAGAGCGATAAAAGAAATGTGTGAAACTTTGTGTTCAGACAAAAACAAACACACAGCTCTGACACAAATGTTCTTATGGCCATTTAATGCCTTTCACCAGACGAAGTGGGCGGCCGTGACTCATGAAAGGACCATACTCCTGACGTTTTGAACGCTGGGGAAAAGAAAGTTTAGAAAGAGTTAGTAAACAGCGAATGAGAGAACAGAAATTGGTAGAGAAAGGTCAAATAAGATGAAAACAGACTGAGAATTGTTAATACAAACCGTCTTTTAAAAACTCAAGAATAAACGATTACAAAGACGTGAATAAATAGTAAGTGTATTGGTACAAACTCTGTTTAAAAGACTGTGGCTTTGAATCAAGACTCGACTTCAATGTTCTGCCGAAGCACAGCGTTATTGCGGTTTACCAGGTCTGATTAGTTTTCTGGCATTTCAAGGCCAGCTGTGGTATGGAGCTGTAAAAGCACAGTTATTAACCCAGAAGTGCTTTAAACAGAACATACAGCCACATTAGCGAGGACTTTCCAAGAAACTCAAAAACAGGGCAGCTGCAGGAATTTCAATCACAGCAAACGGGTTGCTTTGTACAGCACACAACTAAAAGTTTCATTATATATTACGTGATCAATAGGATGCTACTTTTCCGACGAAGAGTAATCAATGCAGCTCCAGCGGTGAAACCTTCTGATTACTGCGAAAGTGGAGCTGTCCTGTTCTGAGGTGTAAGGTACTCCAACAGGAGCAGCTTCAGGACCAGTCTGTGCCGGTTCGCTGTTGTGGGTTTTTCCACGCAGTATATGTGAGGATGTCATACAGTGTACCAGAGTCTGAACCAACATGACTGTCTCTAAATCCATCCAGATACAAAGTCACTCCAAATATTCTCCTCATGTCTGTCCAATAGGGTTGTATTTAAAGACAGGACCAAACACAGTGAGTAAAAGTCCCTTCCACTGATGGCCTGGCACGGTTACAAACACATTCTTTTAGTTTGGATCCAAATATTCTCACATTTATCATCATTAATATCTACACCTAACTCAGTTCGCCATGTTCCCATCAATCTTTTATTATTTGTATCTGAACATCTTTATAGATATATTTTTGACTTTATTTTACAGACAAGAGACATAGATAGGCAGTAACAAAAGGGCTGAGAGGACAGCATATCCACAAACCAGGACTCTGTATAACAAAGCTAGTTATAATAACATTAAAAAAGTCTCTCCAACCCGATTACACGAAATCGGTCTGGATCAGTGGAATCGTGAAGCGGGTTCACAACTTGTTGACTTTTACAAATTATTTTTTTGGTCCTGACTCCCAGAAACCCAGGATTCAGGACCAAAAAACTAATTTGTCTAAGTCACATGGTGGCAGATCCTACTTGACACGCTGATTAGAGACTGATTTTAATGATCAGTGACTTTGATGTGACAGCTCTACTGATGATTATTATAAATGTGTCATCAGCCTGGGATGTTGCCACATATTTAGCAGGAAATGTGTGAACATCCTTTTCTATACTCCATGAGTGGAAAGGTTATAAAAAAGAACAGTTTAGAAAGGCTCACAGCATATGTCATATGTGTGTTACTGCGTTTATATATCTTCTACAGTAGATGCTGTAAAAATACTCAAAAAAACGAGGCTGGACAAACTGCCAGTCAACTTCCATTTTTCTATTTCCTGCTCCTTGTTTGTGAGTGTTTGATCAATACAATTAGAATCTGACGGACGGATGCAGAACTCCACACAACACCGGCCACCCCACACACACACACACACACACACACACACACACACAACACCGGCCACCCCCACACACACACACACACACACACAACACCGGCCACCCCCACACACACACACACACAACACCGGCCACCCCCACACACACACACAACACCGGCCACCCACCCACACTGACCTGGACGCTGGACACTGCCTGCTCCGAGGCAAAGCTCCGCATAGAGGCCATAGCCATCCTCACATGGGCTCTGACACACCCAGTGAGACCTACACACACACACCCAGTGACACCCACCCAGTGACACACACGCAGTGACACACACACGCCCAGTGACACACGCACACACGCGCGCGCGGTCCGTACAGTAACAGTGAGCGCACAGACAGCGTCTCAGTCGGGCAGCACGTCTGATTGATTGTTGCCTGGAGGAACGGAGCCTGTCCCTTCCTATTAACATCTCCCTGTTGGTGTGAACGTGTGAATGGATATTTAGCCACCAGCAGAGTGTGGACGTGTGCGGCCATGTACAAATGAGGCCTCACTTCAGACATGTGCGAGTTCACTTCAGAAGAGCCTCCAAAACACTCTTCGTGAGACTGAATGTTGTCCCTTCTTTGATCAAAAAAATAATCTAAACAGGCCTAACTAAATTAAAATGGAGCAAATGTTTTTGGCCATTTGTAAATTTGACGATGGATGACTTTTGACGGGTTTAAAGTTTCTGGTGCAGTACTGTTTGTGTCATTTTGATGAGTGTTTCATGTTCTCACTGGATTACAGCAAAAACAGCTTTTGTCCTCTTGACTTTTATCATTTTTTTCATTTCTTTGTAACACTTAAAAGTTTCAAGCTTTGGCAGAGAATAAAACTTTAGACTTCTTCTATTTATTCCTCAACCAAGTCTCAACAAGACAACTAACATATATCTTCTGCCCACTCAGCTCTGGTAGCAGCCATAAATAACTAATTAAAGGATTTGCGCTCTCTGATGGATAAATCTTCAGCGTACAGTGTACAAGTCATTCTTCTCTGCTTGGCCAGTTGATGTGATGCTTTATACAAAGTCGGTTTAAATTAATGGAATTTTGGTCATGAATGGGGTTAATCGTTGAAAGTTAAAATTATAAACCTAAAGCCTCTAAAACGCTTGGTCAGTGGTTATTTCACTGTACTATACTTTTCCAGATTTAACTCAGCTGCACACATGTGATGTGTAAATATTCAACATATTTACTTATCAGTGTATTATAAGTGTTAATATATCCCAGGAAGATTCGATTGGTATCCGAGGACTACTTCTGCACTTTTTAGCCGTATACAGAACGTACTCTCTCGTCCCTGAAGGTGAACCTAGGCCGGACTATATCCACACGTCACATTTATAGTGCTTTGACCTTTTCCCTCAGGTGCTCCATTTCAGAACGGAGCTTCACTAAACTGCTGACGTGGGCTCTTTCCACATTTGGATAACGGGACAGAAGCGTGCACCATCTACACCAGCACTTTCAGTCAATAATTCACACAGATAACACACGAGAAGTCCCTGGAGCAGTTCTCGCTTCTCTGTGTGTCTTCTACAGAAAAGAATAAAAATAAAAACAGATGAGAAAATGCTGAAGAGGTTGAAAAATGTTTGTTGTGTGAGCCTGCTCGTTCTTGAATGGGACGGAGGTACGTGGGTTTCCAAGGACATTTATCGACAGGTACTGTATCCTTGCTTATCTTTGTTTATTATTTGTAATACAATCCTGAATATGGAGACACTGTAAAAATAAAGCCTTGATAATTTGAAGCAATCTGTGGCAGACCTGTGGCCTGTAGCCAATAATTACTTTCTTTCAAAGCAAACAATTTAGCCGTGCCATTTACAACAAGAAATTAATGACATTCAAACAACTTGCTTTGAGCTAGATTCAGATGAATACAAGCTTCGAAGGTGCATTTTGTAATTTTTCCATCACAAATGACATTTAACATTATGTTTAATGTCAAACTATGGAAAATATTCTACAGATTACTAAATTATTAAAGTAAAGTTGTGATTTTTTTAAATTTGCACTCATTATGGATGCCGGTTTTACTTTTTTTTTTTTAACGGTGCCCCAGAAGAGCCTCGCAAATGGAATAGCAACAACACGAATGCAAAAAGCCACAACACGAATGCAAAAAGCCACAAGACGAATGCAAAAAGCCACAAGACGAATGCAAAAGGCCACAAGACGAATGCAAAAAGCCACAAGACGAATGCAAAAAGCCACAAGACGAATGCAAAAAGCCACAAGACGAATGCAAAAAGCCACAAGAAATGCAAAAGCCACAAGAAATGCAAAAAGCCACAAGACGAATGCAAAAAGCCACAAGACGAATGCAAAAGCCACAAGACAAATGCAAAAAGCCACAAGACAATGCAAAAGCCACAAGACGAATGCAAAAGCCACAAGACGAATGCAAAAAGCCACAAGAAATGCAAAAAGCCACAAGGCGAATGCAAAAAGCCACAAGACGAATGCAAAAGCCACAAGACGAATGCAAAAAGCCACAAGACGAATGCAAAAAGCCACAAGACGAATGCAAAAAGCCACAAGACGAATGCAAAAAGCCACAAGACGAATGCAAAAAGCCACAAGACGAATGCAAAAAGCCACAAGACGAATGCAAAAAGCCACAAGACGAATGCAAAAAGCCACAAGACAAATGCAAAAAGCCACAAGACTAATGCAAAAAGCCACAAGACAAATGCAAACACTAATCACAGCAGAGATTAGTGTTCTTCACAAAGGAAGTCCTTGAGAATGTAATGCATTACACACTTGTGAAAGGTTTGCTATGCACCAGGCTCTTGTCGGTCTGTACATTTTGTGAAAAAAAACAAAACATTACCATCACAACAATAGATAGCTCGCCCCAAGCGGACACGCAGCTCGCTTATGACAACGACATATGCCAACGAAGGAGAAGAAAGTTTTGGAGTTTGCCAAGTAAAACAATATTAAAAAGCTTATTATTTCTGTTGTTACTTGAGTCTTATATAAACTATGCCAATAGTTATCGTTATATTTTAATATGTACCTGCTTTGGGCAGGCGAACTTCCATTGTGGCTTTCTGATTTGTGTTGTAGCTTTTGAATTTGCATGGCCCTTCTTGGCCACCGTACCAGTGATGTTGCTTCTATGTTTCTATTACAGTTACGTATAGTTTATGCCTGATGCTAACATCTTGGACTATTTACACAAGAGTGAACAGGGCTGACCTTTTCTACCAGTCAGACCTTATCTAAGCACTTCTGACGAGACGGTAGCACTGAACACTGTCACTTTGGTCTACCAGCCCTACAACATTACATTTGTTTTATTGCCTTTGTTTTATTTTATTGATAAAATTTGACAGGAACAATGTATCCAGAGTTAGTGTTAAAACTAAATAAAGGTCTAGTCCATACAAAGCAGCATAATCACGAGCCCAGGCCTGCAGCACATTGAACAAATCTGAGTTCCAACTGACAGGTTAAACCTGGCGCTAACAAGACGCTGCATCGTTAATATAATGACAATCAAAGCTAAAACATGTAATATGTTTTACACACAACTGCTTACACACGTTTTTAAAACTGTCACTTTTTTCAAAATTTTAGACACAATTTCTAAAATTGCACACACATGTCCTTCAAAATGTAACACTGCATTCAAAATGCCATACACACACACGTCAGAATAAAGCCTTTGCATGAAATGGAAAACACTTCTTTCATAATAGAACATTTTTGGATAAACCGTGTACACACTGTTGTTCTGAATCTGAAGCTCTTTAGGTTTTCATAAACTTATATTTAAATACAATGTTCCACAGTGAAGGTAATCTGCTGAGAGGGTAACATGTACACTGTAAACACCAACACAATGTAAAAACAGAAAGAATTTATAAGGCCAAACATTGCTTTGTACAGTATATAGTATTTATACACCTAAACCATAAACATATGTAAACCAAAAGTATAGTCATTAGCATTAATTTAAAAAAAAAACAATACTTTGTCCACATCACAAGATACGTTTTCTCTTAAAATAACAGTCAAGCCGTGATTGTTTAGTGATCATCTGCAACTAGTGTGTGACCTGTGAGAATACGTGTAACATTTGAATTGTTTGTGTTTGGAAAAGGAAAGCAAGTTTAAGGTAGAGAATTGTGTGTAGAATTTTTATGCAATTGAAAACAAAGGCTGAGAAATATGGTTTTGGAGTTTTAGTGTGTAGTTTTGCACTTTGAGTGAGAGGTTTTAAGAATTGTGTGACATGAATAGATTGTGTGTGTAAGCAGGTGGATTTAATATACTGTACTTCCTCTACAGATGTAGCACTTTGGAAACTTTGTTTGTAAAATGTGCAATATAAATAAAGTGGATTGGATTAAATCATCTTTTATTTGGATTCATTCCCATTAAACTAAATAAATTATGTTCTTATATTTACATGCACTCCTCATAGACTTTCTTTCAGACAATTCCTTGTTTCAGAGGATTTTGAAAATTCTCTTTGGACCGGCCACTTATGCATTCTGAGTCACTTAGATCACTTTTCTGTACCATTCTGTTGCTTTGACCGTCAGTATAATCTTGATCAGCCTAAATGCGTTGGATGCTATGTTATTGTTCAGCCAGAGTTCATGAGCGCTTGAACTGGTGCTCCTAATAAACTCTCCAGTAAATGCTTTCTGCGGTTGCTCTCCTGCATCTAAGGGAAGCCTAATGTGTAAAAAGCAGCGTATTGCTCGGTGCTGATGGAAGTGTCGAAGTGAAGAGGTGGAATAACATGGCTGTCTGACTCGATCTGTGTCACACATGACTTCTCTGGGCGTCCTTTGATTCACTGTCCTCTGGTCACAGCACAGGGACACGTTAGCACGTTAGCACGTTAGCGCCTGTCTGTCCGTGACCCTCGGCGAGTGCCAGCTTCAATGACCGGGACTGAGCACCTCCGAGCGTGACACATTAGCCACGGGCAGCTGAGGGCAAGGACACTATCCACATAAATACAGGATCGGGACGAGCTCGTTGTCTGAAAAATCCAGTGAGTGGCAGTTCTTTGGGTAAAAATGCAATGACTTTTTTTCTTTTTTTTTTAAATGCACTGAAAAAATATAAAAACCAGGGCATTGCATAATATATTATTCTACATAATACACAGAGATAGTTCTGATAGTTACATCACAACAGATAGTAAACATGACCAAAGCCTTTTAGTCAACCTTTATTGAAACGTATCCAAAAACAGTGGTGTTTGTGTTACATTAACGTGTCTCCAGTGAAGTCTCCACACTCTAATTTTACAACCCATGCCCCAAATAGAAAAAAAACACACAAGTCACAAGGAAACATAGAAGGATATTTACATATGTCTGTTTCTTCTGCTTGATTTAGCGCTGAACACTCTGCAAGACTTTCTTAAAATCTAATCTAAGTGTGTGGGCTAAAGGTGTATTTAATTACTTGTAAAGAGTTTGGGTAACATGCATGGAGGCAAGATGGTCCTGGAGCCTGTTGGTTCTCAAAAACTTGTGGGGACCTAATTAAAAATATGAATAATCTGTCACAGAAGTCTGATTTTGAAAGAATGCCAGGACGGAGCAATGATTTACAAACACTTTCCTGATTCAAACCATTGTTGACAACCAGTGGTGCTGTTTTAATCCTGGAGAACTGTACGTAAGCCCCAAATATGGATAGAATACCACTGCCATCCTTGTCCACAGTCTTGTCAGCTCCCGGATTGACTACTGCAGCTCTCTCCCCAACAAATCCCTCTAGAAACTGCAGCTCCTCCAGAATTCTGCAGCCTGGGTCATTATTGCATTGCATCAACTTTAACATTCTGCTCATCACCTCAAAGCTGTCCATAACCTGACCCACCCATACATATCTGACCTCCTTCACATCGCCCCTCCCACTCACACACTCCACTCCTCCTCCTCCACCCTAAATAAGTTCACGTCGGTCAAACTTTGTTTAAATTAAAGTGAAGTGAAGAAAGGTGAGTAACAATGGGAGGGGCAGTAAAGCGCGTCATGTTTCTGACAAAAAAAAAAACTAAAGCCTCAATTAGCTTTCACTTCAATGCTGCCAGAAAAGGATTTAACTTCATGCACTTTGAGTTTTGTAGTCTATGCAGGTGAGTGCAGTCAGGTGTGGTCAGAGCACCTGTGGCCCTCTGGATTTTCACAGAGTACCGTTCCCAGGGTACACCTTTTTTGTCCGCAGTGATCAAAAAATATTGAATAAACACTGGCTTTTTCTCTGAATCTTACTTATCACCACTTTGGCCAGCTTCTTCACAGAGTCACATCAAACCTGATTAGTCTGCTCTTATTTACCGTCAATGATAACAAAAAAAAAAAAAGATAAATGCTTAGGAAATGGAAGCTGGAAAATGCTGAGCCAGTAACAGATGCATACTCACACACATAAATATACGGAGCACCAGACTGGGCTCACAGCAAGGTCACTCGGAACGAGCACCGACTGGTGAGTGGCTGTATCAGCAGCATAACGCACCGCTCCCACTGAATACACCAGAGTGAGTGTAACGCTTGCTATTCTGGTCAATTCTAAAGAGCCACGTTGATGTGAAAAGAAGAAACAAAAATATAAAAGGAAATGTGCTGGTGAGGTTAAATGTGAAGTGGGGATAATAGAGACAGTGTAGTGAGAGTTGCCGACACAAACACCAAGAGGATTAAACACTCAGTGCAGCCCTGTGTCCTGGCACTGCCTTTAGCGCTGTCAGCTCCTGTTCTTAATGCATTTCACACAAACAGAATTGTGCTGTCTGCACATTTCCCCGGTGAACAAATGGAAAATCCTGTTTGGGACATATCTTCAAATATACAAATAAGCAGATTCTGCTCATACTTTATTTTTTATTCCGTGGCTCTGTGATGTTTATTTATGTTCTGGACGTTGACCAGCTCTTGTTAGGGCCTCTTCTCTTGTATATACAACAAATTCTTAAAACCAAATCAAAGTGTGCAAATTAGTTTTTTATCAAAGTCCTGTGATGCTAAGCTGTACTTTTCTGGCCCAGACGTCTAGACGCACCTCCATTACCTGCCGTTGTTTTGATGATGAGACCACAAAAGCTTTTTATGTCAGTACCAGAACTTTTAGGATGAGGTGAGACATTAATATCTCACAAAGGTACATCTAATTCACAGCTAATGACTCAGATTCTTCAGAAACTGGCAGAAATCAGAATCTTATACATCTTGTAATCCTACAGATATTAAACTTTGGTAGACTGCAATATTACAGACCAGTGGGAGGTTCAGGGAGATATTTAATCATGCTTTGACACAATCAGCTGTTCCTGAGTGTGTTTGTAAGAGCCCATTTACACAGCAATGCACGTATTACTGCTGCATGTATTCAGCTCACTCAGATTATGGCCAGACAACGCTCTGAGCAGCTCCAGAGCAGTGGACAGTGGCACAGAATAAACCACGTGAAAAATCAAACATGAAGAGCAGCATTTTTATTTTTTTGCTCCCATTTTATATGACTTGAGCTCAAAGATCTAAGACTTTTTCTCTGTATACAAAAGGCCTATTTCTCTGAAATATGGTTCACAAATCTGTCTAAAAGTGTGACATATAAAGATGCTGATTAGAGAGCATGAATAAAAGGCCACTCTTTGTCTGTGCTTTTATTTTGAAGGGGAGTTTTATGCAGCGGTGTGCTATTCATGCTCCTCAACAGTAGGTGGCGATAATGTCCTGTAATGCTAATTGACAGCAGTCCTGCAAAGTTTGTTTTCATGCTGTTGGAGCATTAACACTTAACACATAAAAACAATATGAGACTAAGATATTGATTTTCTTTGAAGACACAAACCTTTTTGTGGAGTTTGTGGATAATAACTGCTACTGAAGAAATCGGCTTAATGGAGCTATGAGCATAGTCGAGGTCTGAATATAAACGTACCGTAAAAACAGTGCTCTCAGTAAAAACAGTTGTCCTTAGATCTGCGAGGAGTCTAACGAGAGAAGTAAGTATTACATGTAGTATTAGTATTAATACTGGTTAAGTTTAATATCACAACTAAATACCACTCAGTCCCAGAGGCTTCACACAAACAGGCTCCGAGCCAAGACGACAACTTTTCATCTCAAGATAAATTCTCTTTTGATCAGAACAGCTTGTGCTAGTGACTAATACAAGTCTTAACGGACCATTAACTTTCTCCAATTAAAACATGAGGCAATATGTTGTTTTCAGAGTTTAGTGTTCTCCTTCAGCCGCCGCGAGGGACGGCACCTTGAGTCCTCCGGTCTTCTCCATATGGTTGCATAAAAGAAGATCTGGAATGCACTTACAGATTAAGCCTTGAAGAAGACGTATAAAAAAAAATGGATAATATGAGCAGGTTTTGAGGATTGCACCTTCTTTTTCTGTGACAGTGGTTTGGTAAACAAGTTCTGCAGCTGAGAAGCACAGTATTTTCTCCAGAACAGTGTCTACACTCGTATTTGACTGCACTGGTCAAACCTTGTGGTGGATCACTCAGAAATCACTCCTGGATTCTTGCTCGGATTAGTTTAGTGACACACTCTCACCTTGAGCAGAGTCGTGAGAATAGTCCGGTCATACAAGTAAACTATGTATTAACTCAATGTCAAAAGAGTTAGAGACACATGATACATGGTATGTACTGCTGCTACAAACAGTAGTACGTGCAGATTTTAAAATACAAGAAAAGAAAACTCTAGAGGGTTTTCTTCAATAAATAATATAAAAAGTGCTACAGTGGCTCAGAGGATGGAGTTTGTTCCATCTTGACAATATATCACAAGAGAGAAAAAATGCTTTGTTTTGCTGCCAGTTTGGATTTTCTTTGGACTGGTTCCTTTGCTGATTTTTCAAACAATTTGGTTTATTCATTTTTTACAAAAAAGGGAACAAGCGCAACCAAACCTGACTTTGTGGACTTGCCTGAGCTGCCCTTGTTTAGACTGAGGCCGCTTACGCCACAGTGCTAAAAAGTTCTGTTGCATTTTCTTTACATAAGGACACGATTCTGACTTCACAAAAGTGTTTAGGTTTACGAACGCCACATACAAACAGTTTATAACTGTCACAGAAAGCTATTGGCTACAAAACGGTGGGTTTAATTCAGTGATAGAACATTCATTTTGGAGACCTCGGCTTCATCTTGTAAATAATCACTGTAGCATTAGCAATGACAATCTTTAAAGCCCCCCCTACAGGCCTGGCAGACGTACTACAGCATTACGTCACCAGTGTGAACCGACACCAAAGAAACCGCCACAAGATCAAACAAAAGAAACGACTGTGCCATCCTCCGTTCAGTGCTCTGAGATCAAGTCAGTGCTGTTCTTTGACAGACGGGCAGCAACTCTTTAGATCACATTCACGATCGCATTTGTCGCAGCAAATCAATTACCATGTGCGGCACATTTGTCAGACTTTACCATCAACTTTATTATTAGTTTGACGGTTTCCATGGAAACGAGAGTCAGCCTGGGGCCACACTGCTCTCCATTATAAAAGAACTGTTTTTAAATGTGTTCTTGTTTCTAGAGTCTTTTCTTTTGTGCATTTTTATTTCTTATAGTTTGATCCTGATGCTGTTTGGTAAAAATAACAAAGGTTTATGTTAAATAATTCTGACCTGTGCTCTTGTAAAATGCAAATCAAATATATATATCTTTTTCTAGCTCGCTCACGCTTGTTGAGGAGACAGGGAACTCGTAGCATGTGGTCCAAAGCCATGAGCAGATATGATCCTTTTGTAAAAGACAGAGCCAGGTTTGAAGATTTCCTCCACAGAGTTTAACTCTGCAGGAGACTGAAGGCCACGCTCTGAGCTTCTGAGGACCAGGATGAAGCTGGCAGTTTGGATTCAGTCTATTTCTACAAACTAGTGCTTTATGCAGACGAGACCGATACAAATGTGTCCTAATATCTACAATTAATGAGTGCATCTGTTGGACTGCTTTACGGTGTTTTGGCTCTTGTTTGATGAGATTAGTCTGTGGTGACTGTTTAGTGATGGGTTTGGTACAGGCATTAGAGAGAGAGAGATTAGCCTCAGCCATAAATGCCATACGAGGTGACTTATTAAACGGCCCATGAAGTAAACTTTAAAATAAAAACAACGTCAAAGCTGAATCGGAGAATGAGTGAAATTAATAGTGAAACTTTCGCTCTGTTTTATCATTTAACACAATAAGTGCAACAAGAGTTCAACACTAATGTCTCTCCTGGTGCTGCATCATAGGCACCATCATCTTTCACCAGGATTTATTGAGTTATTACACCTGTGTGTTTTTAAACCTGACGTGTGTGGTCCAGTTAAAACCAACTCAAGTATGTTTTGTTGGTTAGTATGGTGAGTTTAACTGATCAAACAGGTCCATGTGGATTAAACGGGCTCCCAGAGTGAGCTGTGCAGAACATAACTCAGAAATATGATGAACTGAAAGACAACTCCTGTATGTTTTGGGCTTTACACAGACAACGCTCTGCCACAGAAAACTCAAGTTTCATTTTCAACTTTACACACGCACGCACGCACACGTCCCGTGCCGCTGTTCCAGCCGAGAACTTAAATGTATCAAGTCGAACCGCTTCAAGTCTTCCAGTCTATATAAAATATCACCGAGTTATGGTTCGGCCCCAAAACCCATCCAAACAATCTATCCCCTCGTGCACAACTGCGTAGGCTCTTGTCCAACTCACGGTATTGTAGTACGAGAGCGGTCCACTTCACGGGACCGCGGGGGGGGAGCCCCATCAATTTGACGATGAGAGGGGGGGGCACAGCCGCACAGCGAAAAGGAATCCCCGTTAATGTTTACCCCTCAGTGCAAACCGGCAACAACGCGCAGCTTACCGTGTTCAAGGAAGGCCAACAATCAGACCGCGAGCGAGGAAGAGATACAGCGCAGGGGCCTCCCGGGGGCCTCCAGAGTCCAGACACAGCGGCACTACAAAATGTTGTGAATTAATAACAGAGACTTGCAACTTTAAATCGACGGATTTCTTATTCCTACCTGTGTTGACGGATGAACCCATAACCCAGGTAACCCGGAAATGCGTGAGGTCAAAGGGGGCGCAGGGGAGAAGAGCGCCTTTATAGTCTGCCAGCCAGCGCCACGGAGCGGCAGGTAAAAAAAAACACTATAAACCGTCCTGCTACATTCACATTTAGTTGTGTTTATGCAAAGGTTTTTTGTTTTGATTTAGATCGTAATTGCCTCATGTAAAGAGTCTTTTAGATCTTTGATGTCAGTTACCTTTTTAAAACCAAAATGCAGCAGGAATATTGACTCAAGAAAGACTGACAATTTATTTAACCTCTTTTGAAGGGGACCCTGGCACCTCGTGTGTCAGGAGAACATGCAAACTGCACACAGAAAGGCCCTGCCCTGGATGGGAATTGAACACAGAACCTTCTTGTTGTGAGGCAGGAGTGCTAAGCCACTGGGCCACAATAATATCCACGGTATATTATTGTGAGAACTTCATACAGAGATAAAAACTAATCTGGAGCAGTGGCTCAGTGGTATCAGCGGTTGTCCCTCCCTCGGTGGTTTGATTCCCACTCTCGCCACAGGTCATACTGTCGTTGTGTCCTTGGGCAAGACACTTAACCCTCCTTCATGTAAGTCGCTTTGGATAAAAGCGTCTGCTAAATGAATAAATGTAAATGTCCAGTCTGTGTGGGGGGCCCCTGTATCTCCTGCCCAGGCCCCCGGTGTCACCAGAACCGTCCCTGTTGTTGCTGAGTGGAACATATGCTCGGGGGCGTTAGTGTTGGAGCTCAGCTGCAGCACACGACCGGTCAGAGAGTCAAAGAGTCAGTTCCCCGGTCAGATCATTAAACTTCCAGGTGCAGAGGAACGCT
>JALDNG010000019.1:3047500-3106137 GCA_024349245.1 Neodontobutis hainanensis
AAATCCAGTGGTGGAATGTAACGAAGTATTTGTACTTCGTTACTGTACTTAAGTAAATTTTTAAGTATCTATACTTTACTTAAGTAAAAAAAATAATGCATACTTATACTTTTACTCAAGTAGATTTTTCAGCAATTATCTGTACTTTGTACTCCACTACATTTTGAAAATGCGTGTCGTTACATCCTTCCGAATCTTGCATAAAAAAAAAATTGAAGTTTTGGCGTTGCTGGCCAATGCACGTTGAAACAGATCGGAGATCTGATTAGTCAAAGAACTTACACGCGCGTTTTGAAACAACACAAGCGGAACTGATGTAAATCGAAGAAAAGGACACGGTGGATACCAAATATCAAACATGGACGAAGAGCCAACAACGTCGACTGAGCTTGAGCTTGTTCCCTGCAGCTCTGATTCTCAGAGACATCCCTGGCCTTATTTAATCAAGTTATTGACTCCTGGCGTTTTCAATGTGTAAACTGCCTACCTCAACGCTGAAGAACTGTTGGCGTTTAAAAACCCCTTCAAATTTGAAGAAACATATAGAGGTAAGACATGCAATGCTAGTTATTAATATTTAGGTTACAAACTTGCTATGACATGAAGCTATGACTGTTATAGAAAAACGGATGTCAACATAACAAAAATATCACACCAGTATAATATTTGTTTGACGTAAGTTGGTGGTACCCTAACAGGGCAACTTCTTTAGCTGGTTATTAGCACAGCAGGGACCATAGCTTGCTAGTACGTTACATTTTTGGAGACGAGCAAACTACTGCTATATCTGTACATTCGTAGTTGGCTAAAATAGCTGTTTGTTTTGACTCAATGAAAATTCAGCTTTGCATCACCAAAATAAATGATAATTTAAAGTATAATAAATTGAAAACCAATTATTTTAAATTGTAATAATATATCACAATATTACATTTTTCTGTATTTTTGATCAAATAAATGCAGGCTTGATGAGTAGAAGAAACTTCTTTCAAAAACATTAAAAATAGTAATGTGTCCAAACTTTTGACCTGTACTGTGTGTGTATATATATTATTTACTTAGCAATTTAGCAATTTAGCGCGAAAGTATATGCGAATATTAAACCAATTTTACCCGTGTGATATGCTTGGTTGTAAGTGTCAGTAGTGTGTACTTTTGAGTTTTTTTTACTGCTCTTAAAAGATTATTAAAAATAAAATAAATTGTATGTCATAATTGGCTTAGCCCAATTATTATTTAATGAGTAATAAGTAAATAACCAGATTTTTACAGTGTCAGTATTGCACAACAACTCTTTCCAGTACACAATAGATGTTGTTTGTGATTGTTACAATTGAACAGCCCAGACATTGATACAACTGATTGTACTTTTACTTAAAAAAATACTTTAAAGTAAATTTAAAAGTATGTACTTATGACTTTTACTTAAGTAATATGTTGATGTAGTAATTATACTTTTACTTAAGTATATATTTTGCAGGGTAGTTGTACTTTTACTTAAGTACTAAACTTAAGTACTTCCTCCACCACTGTTCAAATCTAAGTTAAACCTGTTTAAATCCATCTAAAACCTGTTCAAATCTAACTTAAACCTGTTTAAATCAATCTAAAACCTGTTCAAATCCAACTAAAATGTGTTCAAATCCAACTAAAACCTGTTCAAATCTAACTTAAACCTGTTTAAATCTAACTAAAACCTGTTCAAATCTAACTTAAACCTGTTTAAATCCATCTAAAACCTGTTCAAATCCAACTTAAACCTGTTTAAATATAACTAAAACCTGTTCAAATCCAACTAAAACCTGTTTAAATCTAACTAAAACCTGTTCAAATCCAACTAAAATGTGTTCAAATCCAACTAAAACCTGTTCAAATCTAACTTAAACCTGTTTAAATCCATCTAAAACCTGTTCAAATCCAACTAAAACCAGTTCCAATTCAACTTAAACCTGTTTAAATCCATCTAAAACCTGTTCAAATCCAACTAAAACCTGTTCCAATCCAACTAAAACCTTTTCAAATCCAAATAAAACGTGTTCAAATCCAACTAAAACCTGTTCAAATCAAACTAAAAACTTGTTTAAATCCAACTTAAACCTGTTCAAATCCAACTAAAACCTGTTTAAATCCAACTTAAACCTGTTCAAATCCAAATAAACCTGTTCAAATTAAAACTAAAAACTTGTTGAAATCCAACTTAAACCTGTTGAAATCCAACTAAAACCTGTTTAAATCCAGCTAAAACCTGTTTAAATCCAGCTAAAACCTGTTTAAATCCAGCTAAAACCTGTTGAAATCCAGCTAAAACCTGTTGAAATCCAACTAAAACCTGTTTAAATCCAGCTAAAACCTGTTTAAATCCAGCTAAAACCTGTATTTGTGGAATAGTAATAAAAACAGATCAAACCATACTAACCATGTGGTGCACAAAACAGTATATTTCTGCAGAATATGTGACTATGGGGTTAATTTATACGTCATGGGTTTGTATCAAAGCATAATCAGACCCCAATGGAATCCACAGATCTGTATTTTGGTCTTCCACCAAAGTGAATTTTCTTCCTAAGCTTCATGTTATCATGAGTATCGTACCTTGACATGTTTTGATGCTGACCTCCTGCAGACTTCTTCAGCTGAAGGCTGTGATTTCAGACCACTGTAAGAGAGAGAATCCGTTAATGGATTGGGAAAAAGCCAGGATTATAACAACAGAGGAGAACAAACATCGTCGGTGGATTAAGGAGGTGATCGAGATCCGGAAACAAAGCCAGAGGACGTTGAACTGGGACAGGGGGGCGTATGCTGTCTACCACCTGGGACGCTGTTCTAAGGAAGTTTCACCAGGGTCCTCTGAAAACTGTGGACCTGAGTTTCAGGATTAGACCAAAGCTAAAACCAGAACAAAGTCAAACCTCTGTAGTGCACTTCTTTAAATGGATGTAA
This sequence comes from Neodontobutis hainanensis, assembly GCA_024349245.1. NCBI lineage: Eukaryota > Metazoa > Chordata > Actinopteri > Gobiiformes > Odontobutidae > Neodontobutis > Neodontobutis hainanensis. The sequence continues at coordinate 3,050,444 of JALDNG010000019.1, forward strand.
GGTTTGTTGCAGCACTAAATATAATCAAAGCCACATTTGGTCAGAGTCTTCGAAGTGTGCAGCATGAAAACAGTAAAACATAAAACGCTCGGCTTTGCTTTAGACACTGGGAGGCAAAAAGGTGCATTTTTCACGATGATATCAATTTGCTTTTGTTGTTCTGTTTCCATCTCAACCTGACACCAACCAACACCGTTTTCCCATGATTCCCTGCTTTGCGTGATTTGCCGTAATCTAACACCACTGTTATCTGTTCGAGCCTTGATTACGACACCGAGACGAGCGCGTCCAAATGAAATCAGTCGTCTATTCTTGAACTACAAAACCCTCATGGAGCGACGGAGCGGGGCGAGGGGGGAGGAGTGAGCACAGGTAAATTAGATTGTACCGCAGAGTGGAGGAAATGTGGAAGAAATGAATCAAAAGTGAGGGAAAATGGATGATATAGTGAGGTGTAAGACGGAGGAGGCGGGTGAGAGGCGAGCAGCTCTGAAGAGGAAAATCAGCTGCTTTCTAATGGGCGCTGATTACATCTCCTTCTAAATGTCAAGTACATTTCCATCTAAAGTGGCTCTCTGCTTAAAGAGACATGAAGGCTGGCAAACCCGGACCACACTGCTTTCACACACCGGGCAACGCTCTCCTAAAACAAACGCTGCACTTACAAATACATGTTCAAAAGAAGGACAGGCCCACAGGAAGTCTTGTCTAACAAAAACTGACATAATTAGTGTCAGAGGTGGGATTACTAGGTGTCAGCACCTGCGAGAGATGGAGCTGTAATTTCGTGAAACAGAGTGTGTTACTGTCATAACGGCAGTGTTTGTGAATGATCTTTGGAAAACACAGGACAAATACCTTTAAAAGGGGCCGTGGTGCAGCAGTGTTAACAGTATATTAGTGAGTGACTGTGCAAAACCCACAATATGCTGTCCCAAATAAAAGGGGAACCACCTTCCTTTTAGCTCAAAATAAATATATTGTCAAAATCATGTTGATGGTTCTTAGACAGAAGATCAGTAGAATCATGTCTATCTCATTGACACAGTACTTTCAGCTGGACAGAAACCTCCAATATAACTGTCCCGGGACGAGGACTCATTCATTATGTTTAATGACTGTCCTGGCTATATTACATAATTAAGATAGAAAATCACATATCGCAACATGCAGCAATGTTTGTAAAATATTGTCATTCAGCCGTATTAGGTCCATGCTCTGAAACAAGTGAATATGTGTCAGAATATTGAACAGACTAACTGACTAAAATAGGAGTTAAACAGACGTACCACCACATTTACTGATGTATATGTTTAAAAAAGGTTACTTTCTTAAAAGTCCCTAAAACCTGCCTGTGTCCGACTGACTCACAGTGACACAGAGAGTCCACACAGTCATCAGTAAAATCCACACACACTTCTTTATCCTCCATTTAGAGCCACTCTCAAATCTGCTCTGGACCAATGAGGCGTGTCCTCCCACCGGGCCTCCGTAATGACTGCCAATCAGGATCAGCGTGGCTGTGCCCAGCAGCCAAAACCACAAAGATAGATGAGTGGCCCCGAGGCCCCTCTGCACTGGAGCGGACAGGGCTCAGGGAAACGTTCGATATGTGGCACTAACACACACACGCTCTCACACACGAGGATAACTGTGTGAGTGCCAACGTAAGACCCGCACTGTAACGTCTCGGATGTGGACTACTTTAAGCACAATGAAGATAAGTCTTGAACCAAATCTAGAAATGTTTAGACAAGAGCTTCTAGTCAGTTATCAAGAGTATGTTCTGATCAGCCCTGGTTTAATGAAGTGGGTACAGTTGTGCTCATAAGTACATACACTAACAGAAGTCAAACTCACTTTGAGCCCCGTCTGATCTGAACCCGGACAAACTAGTAAAATAAAAGCCCATGAATACAGACAACTCCAATCACAACCGATGGAGGTGCACGTGGCAGAGTGGTTAGCACTCCTGCCTCACAGCAAGAAGGTTGTGAGTTCAAAACATTGTCGGCTGACTCCAGTCTTTCTGTGAGGAGTCTGCATGTCCTCCACGTGTTACGTGGGTTCTCTCCGGGTACTCCAGCTTCCTCCCACCGAACACATGCATGTGTAGGTTACTCAGCAACTCTAAAGTGTCCCGAGTGAATGAATGTGAGAGTCAATGGTTGTCTTCACTGTTTGTCTCTAAATGTTAGCCCTGCGACTAACTGGCCACTGTCCAGGGTGTACCCCGCCTCAGGCCCAAAGCTGCTGGGATAGGCTCCAGTCACCCGTGACCCCTAATGGGACTAAGTGGTACAAAATGAATGAATGAACAACTGAAAAAAGCTAATGTTGGCAAAAGCCTTCAACTATACAGTATGTTGTCATATAGAATATGTATATGTCACAAACTCACCCTCACAGTATGGCTTTGATGCTAATGCGGTTTTGTTAGCAGTAATAAAGCTAATTGCTCCAGTGCTGCCATCTGCTGTCCAGTTCTGGGTCTCAGTGTTGTGTTATGTCTTCTACTTTTACTAAAACACCCAGACCTCCAGTGGATAAATTAAAAAAAGCAGTTACTTTGAATTAAAAATTGCAGTTTATGTCTCAACATTCCCAAATTCCTCACATGGACTGGATTGTACCGTCATGTTTGACCTCCGTGGTCTAGAGGGACAAGGACTTAAGATAATTGGGCCAAAAATCACGTGTTCTTTATTTTTGAACCATGCTATTTGAGACAGAACAAAAAAGCTAAGAAACTATATTTATAACTTTTGGAAATAGCTTTAAATAAGGAAAAAAGACTCTTCTGGGACCAGACGGTGGACAGATGTCTCGTTCCTGTCACCGACTGTAACCCTGTGTTCGTCTCACTGTAACTAAATGAAGCTGTACTGTCTGTTCTGCCCTTGTCAGCACTTGTTAACCTCCACATTGATTCTGCGCGCTAATGTACATCTCCTTTAATTAAAGACGCCGCCTAATCTGGCTTTGCACCAGGCTGTATTTGCGAGCGTCTGGCTGTCATCTCACCGTCCCGCGGTTAAACAAGGCAATGACATTAGCATTTATTGACAATGTGAGTTATAACGTCAGCAGAGGATTGATAAAAACTAGTTTGACCTTAAGTATGAACTTTCCATCTTCAGAGATAACATAAACTCAATACAACTTAAGACCCTAACCCTAACTCTAACCCTAAGAAAGAATTACCATAAAAGATTGCACATTGGAGCATTATATATAAGGTTAGTTAAAACAGAAAAGCTGAACAGGGATTGGATGAGAGCGATCGATGGCTGAAAGAGGACAGACAAAATGAAAAGAGGCAAGGATATTTATGAAATAAGCCTTAAGAGAAGAGAGAGTTGAGGAAGTATTATAAGAATGGTGTTATATAAGGCTTTTTGGCGTCTGCACATGTTTATGTTTTCACAAGAAGTTTAGGTTTCATTTCTTCTTTTTTTCTTTTTTAAAGAGTATATTGTATTGAATTATACTCTTATGAGCTGAATAAATAAATAAATAAATAAATAAATTTAGATTTAGACGCATCTCCATGTTTCTTAGACTTGTTGCCAGCGCCGCTGGTGGACACTTGAGGTACTGCAGCAAGAAAAACACATTTACCAAAAAGAAGACGGACATTAAATTTCTATCTAAGCCTAAAACTTCTTACCTTTTGCAGCAACATGTATCCTCACAGTATTTGATTGTATTGAATATTTTTGTTTTGTCTTTCCAGTTAAACAGTATTGTATTATTATAGCAGTAATACTTGTATAATAATAATAATAATAATAATAATAATAATAATAATAATAGTTTGTTTTTTGGCTATGGTTAGTGGTAAGAATATAAATATTGAGGGGCCGATGGCTGTGGATGGAGAAGTAGTGGATGCTGAGGATCCTGGAGAACTCTCAGGTCGTACAGACCGTGAAGTGCATGAAGGTAAATTTACTTTAGTAATTTTACCATAACTAAAGTAAACCTGGTGTTTCACTGATTGGATAAAATGAACAGGTGGTTGGTGGAGACTCAGTTGGTTCCAGGTTTTCTTTTAATGTACCTGCTCTGATTGACTGATTGATTGCTATTGTCAGTTTTATACCAGATATACACAGCACTGAGCATTTTATGGTTCAAATCCTATTAAATTTTACAAAAACACACAGTGAAAGATCATTTTCTACTGTAAGCTGAGCTTCTAGCCTGGTCAGTCAGACGCTTTGACTTTCACATTTACGTGAAGTGGGACTGGGACCGTTTCTTTTGACCTCACCTTCCATTGAGGTCTATATGACCAACACTTATAAAATCAAGTCTAATATTCTGATTAGTTGTATGTTATTTAAATGTTGTTTTCCTTTGACTGGTTTTATGTCAATTTGTTTCTCCTTCTGGAAATCCAACCCGGCTGATTCTTTACTTAAAATAGAAGAAATATTGAATATAAATACTCTGTTGTGAGGCGCTGCGGTTGGGACGATCCCGTAGCAGCCGGTGAAGACGTGGCGTTAGCGGCAGAACATGTGAGAACAGCCACTCTTTCAGACAAAGAAACTTTAAAGTAGTGCATCTGTCATGTTTTCTGTCTTTACATAAATGACTTATTTCATATGAAAGCCCCAGAAGCGTCTTTAAAAATACACATTATTTAATACATCATTCACAACATTTCACTTTGATTCATATGAAAAACAGGAGATAAAATATGCTGTGAGCTGTTGGCAGAGTAATGCAACAGATGTATAATAAAATAATAATGAGGATCATTTGTGAGGCTCATCTTTTTGGGATTTCACAATATGTTTTACACTGCTCTGCTGCTTATTAAAAAAGGATATTCAATCTTGGCTTGGTCGTTGCCATAAAATTATACATTAGCTAACAGCATATTTGGACAGCATCAGCACAAACAATTATCTTTCCAGAAGCTGTTATTTTCTGCAACAAGCAACAGCTTCAGCAGATTGTTTACATGCATTTTATTGAAATGTAATTAGAAAAAAAAAGAAAAGGAAAAGAAACTGAACTGAAATGACCAGCAACATTTGTTAAATGATCTCATTGTGTCTTGACTGAGGGTTTGACCAAAGTCCATTTGATTTAATAAAAGTCAGTGCCACAGACAGGACTTTAAATGAACAAAAGCCGTTCAGACGCAGAGCCACGTGGTCCAGTCAGCCTCGTGAAGGACTCAGTGTCAGGGAAGAGGCGTGGACTCAGGGGTCACATGACTCCTGTTGAATCCCAACTTTAAAACCATCATCAAATCCTTAACTCAGTAGTTCTGCTGGTTTTAACTTTCATCCAAATGTCAGATACGTGATTTTAACTGGACCTGGTTAACATTACTTTAACAGCTCAGTCACTAGCTTCAGAAAATAACTTTTGAATAAAGCATAGTGTCATTAGATTCCATTGAAAGACAGATTTGGAAAACCTAAACGTGTCAGTTCTAAAGTGGACTCGAGCAGAACACACAGGTAAGTGCAGACACCAGTCCTTTTTCTTGCTGGGTTGTGGAAAGGCTGGTAAGTAGGGCTGCAGGCAGGTTCTGGACACAAGCGGAAAGGGACAGAAAAGAGCCCAAAGTTGTCACTAAGTGTGTAGGCTGCTCGAGAAACTGGAGAAGAGAGACTGGAGAGCTGCTCCTCTAAAGCTGTGGTTGATCGAGACCATGGACCAGGTGTGGACGCACAGGTCGGAGGAAACACACTCACAAGGAAGGGACAGAGAGAAACAAACCAATCAAGCAGCTCTCAAATCAAAATAAAAGGATATTTTAATTAAAAACATAACTGACCCGCTAAAAGTCAACTCATATTTTAGATATTATATTGTAATTATTTTTGCAAAACAAATCTTAGAAAAATAATTAACATCAAGTCCCAAAGAACCCTACTTAAGGGTTACCAGAGACTTTTGGTTCATTTTGTTGACTTTTTTGTTCCACAGGTTCATCGTGAGTCAGTCACAAGGAAACTCATGAAGAAAGGTTAGAGCTGGTCCAAAACAATGGTGCATTTCAGATTAATAAACCTTACAAACCACTAAACCAAAAATAAAATCTGTAGCTTTAACTGGAATATAGTATGGTCTGCGTGAGTTTGATGATGTTTCTTTAATAAATATTTTATATTAATGATCCATTTCTATTCATTATGTTATTTCCATGTTTGCCTGTTTTTGTGAATATTATTTAACTGGAGACAAAATGATTATTATCAGCAATTTTTAATATATCTGTGATCAACTTAGTGACAATAGAACGCACTCAATGCAACAAGCAGTGTCTTGTTCAGTCTTTATCCTCGGCTTCATTAAACTGAGACAAAAACTGTTTCTACAGCTGCCCAGAGAGGACAAACGTAACACTCATAAGCTCAAGTTAAACTTTGAAGACATGACTTTTCTGTTTTTTCTATACACAACAGCAGGTCCCTGCAGGGCTACCGTAGGTGCTCACAGGCTGTAGAAATTTCTAACTACAGTTACACCACCAGATGTCACCAAAAACACGTGTTGCGCTCTTATATTTATTTGTGTTTGCCAGGAACTTATTGGTGTCAAAAGTTTGCAGGCAACAATAAATTTCCAAATTGAAAAACACAACACAGAATGCGTGTCTTCCCCGTCCAGTTGACATGTACCAGACGAGAATCAAGAGCAAGAAAGGGTCCATTTGAGCATCGATCTTTTTTACGAGCCGGGTCTGTTTGCATATTTTAGTCCTATAAGCAACATGAATGATGGGCCGTGTAATGCGCCGTAATCGAGATTTATTCAATCCACGACGGCAGGAGCGGGACCGGATGTTCACGATCGCCAGGATCTGGAGGAGTGTGATTTATTTGATTTAATTAGATCGCCGATGTAAAACAGGCCGCAGGGAAAAAAAGGTAAGTGTCGAAAAGAGGCGTAAATAACACCGGGCCTCGTCACAGCCCAGGCCGTTAAACTCTGATCCTTTCTCTGCACAAATACGCACTACAGTCACACACTGTGGTGTTCTCACTTTGCTGCAGAGGTCTGTGGTGTCCCAGCTGAATAATGATGGGGGTAAACACCTCATTAGGCTAAAAGGCCCACAGGAACAATAACAGACATAGTTCAGTTACATGACAGAGAAAAATAGATTTATATTGTGCATGTCCGACTAAAAGCTGGCTTGTTAGTAAATCGAAATGAAGCTCATCAAAAGCTTACATTTTAAAGACGTCTTGATGATAAAGAAGCCAGATTCCTTCTGATCAATCTACAGACATGGTTGGGAATGTGAATGTTAGCCTTTGTCCTCTTCATTTAGAAAAAGAAAAGCTCTGACATTTTCAAACCTGAAATCCAAACTAGAGTCATTTTGTTAGAAAATATATTTTTGGGGAGGAGAGGTTTCTCAGATGTTTTTAGGGAAGAGTGGAGTCTGAGATAGGACCGGCAAAAAGAAAATCAGGTAGTGGAGTTTTAACCATCAAAAACATTTTTTTTTACTTTCAACAACATAGATCAACATAACTCACTTTTTCTAAAGCTCGTTGTCCACATTGGAGTTATTCCGCTCCATCAGAAGACGAGACACGATGCGTTCAGGTGAAGAGAAAGTGGAAAATCAACACATGGACATTTGAACTGGGAAAAAGAAGGAAAAATATGTTTCCTTTGAACCTCGAGCCACAAGAAACTTTAAAAATGGCCATATCCAGCCATTGGGCCACAGGTTGAATAGGCCTAGTGTAGAATCTGTCAAATATAAGCACTATAAAAGTATTATAAGACATTTGTTAAACGGTCAACCAGCCTCTTGTGCTGCTGCAAACAAGTTTTACAATTAATAAAGCAAAAGTAATGCTCTGTAGTGCTACTTAAATGAAAACCAGAAACCATGCAACTAATTTGTAGCATCTTATAAACGTGGTATTCTAGTGCATTTAGCTAGTCCTATTTAAATTTCCAGCTTTAAGGTGCTTCACCTTTTCAAGCAGCCTTACATCTGTAACCTCTTTGTTATTTCCTCCTGTGAGATAAAGACAGGACCATTGTAACCCTCCTGCACTGCACCTTTTAGGACGAGGTGGAGAGTAAGAAGGACCACTGAAAGAGCCTTTGATAAATGTGGAAGTAAGTGGAGCATATGTGTAAATGATAAAAAGGGTAAGGCTAAGCTTCTGTAATAACGAATATGCAGGAGTGTCTAAAAGGTGAGGGTGAAATATCGACTGTTCATCTAGTATGAGAGGGATAAAATGTGACGAGGTGATGCAGGCCGCTCAAAGTGTCAGATAAAGCACTTTTACAACCTGTTACAGGGGCAGGGCTGGATTTATGCGCTCCTTCTCATCTGATCACTCAACATAAATCAGCTTCTCGTGGACGTGTGTGCACCAACTCTCAAGACAAAAGAAAAGAGGCGTTCGATACTAAGGCTACTGTAGGATCTGTAGGTGACCAGAAATGAAGAAGTAGGATGAATTTACATGTACAGCAATGTTGGAGTGTTTGGACCTCCACAAAACTAAAGATACATAACGTAAACTCAGACAAAGTGCAACACAAAATTGGTTATTTATTGATTAAATCAAAAGCTATTACACAACTCGAGCTCTGACTAGTTTAAAAACCAAGGGGGTAATGGGTTGGTATTTGTCTCCTGTCATTTTTAAATGTTCCATCCACAGGACGTACCATAGTTAATTCCCGCTTGTTGTTCAGGATTAAAGATAAAAAGGGGACAAAAATACACCAGCACCTAAAATGTAGTGTCATAAAAGTGTGACTAAATAGTTTGATTCACTGTCAACACTAATCTTTTACTATGCTTTATGCCAAGGCTTTATTCAAGCAATACTTTTGTTAGTTTAACTTTTGAGATTATCAGGTTGGCAGTTCGATTCCCATTTTTACCCCAGGGTAAGACACCTCACCCACCTGGTGTGTGAATGTGTAAGTGTAGCTTCTAGGAGATATACTGTATATGTTGGTAATGGAGTCTGGTGGCGCCAGGACTGAGGCAGACTGAGTAAATTTAAGTGGAGGAGCGTTGTTTTATTGCACTCACATTTGACCCAAAGCATCCTTTTCCCAAGATTGAGGACTATTTAAAACAATAACTAAAACAATGGTTATATGAACTGTCTAAAAAGCATGCAAGCAAATAGAAGCTCCAATATAATAAAAAAATGTCTCAGTAAAGCAACCAATAGTTCCTTTTAATTTGTGTTTCTTGTGTGGAGTAAGCAAAGGGTAAAGGTAATGTGATTAATGAGCAAAGCATATTGTTGTAAAACCAAAGCGGAAAATAACTTATGAGTCTTTTATATGACTTTCACACCTTTTCTCTGGTACTCAGCACAAATATCCATAATGAATAGCTTTATGATTTAATGCAAACTAAACAATAATGTGTGCAACAAAAAAGATTTCTAATGGCAGTGTTTTTGTAATTGTCTCCTGGTTCAGTGTCATTAAATAAAAGATCATTTCTAATTTCCTGTCCTTAAGAAGGTGTCAAGAGGAATAGTGTATTGTTTAAGTCCTAGATGTTCTCTAGATCAGTGTAACAGGAGAACTACTGTCGTTTTCAGGACATGCGCCATCTAAAGGCCACTGGGTGTAATGTGCCAAAGAACACAATCAACATCAACATGATAAACACCCACATGGTTATGTGGCTGGAGTTGATTGTAATATTGCCAGTGAAACTCAAAGAACATGTCACTGAGAGGATACAGTATGACCATATTTGACACAGATATGAATATAAGCCACTATAAATACAGCTTGTTAATGTTTAGTAGTTAAGTGTCTCGACAAGCTAGGAGTTAAATAAAGGGATTTAAACCTTTTAGCCTGGCCAGTCATATCTATTTACCTTTCTTCTCTCTGCCAAAGTCAGTCTTGAATTGTTGCACAGTAAATGCTAATGCGCCCCTACTGGTCTGGCAGAGATACTACAGGGTTTCAACAGCTAAGCATATAACTGTGAACTGGACTTTATAGTTAGGATTGGTATCATGTAAACAGCCCCAACAATGCAGTAATACTTTTATTTCTTGACGTAAATCTTGAAAAACAGACCTATCCAAATCTGTAAAAAAAATGCACATGGCCAGATAAATGATGGCCCAGTGCACATTTGGATGATAGCAAGTGTTGCTTTAACCTTTATGTCATTTTCTTTTCAAAGGACACATAGATTAGTGCGTAATTAGACAATTTTAAAATAGTGACATGCTTTGGAAACTCATCAGCCACTTGAACGGTAATATCTTTTTAATAGTGTTCGATTAACAGAGCGGTTTATACTGAGGCTAGTGATCCACAGAAAACTGCTGAGTCACTTTGTCGCACCAGAGAATGCAAGTCATGAATAATGAAGGCTCCATTGTAGCTTTTTTGTGACACTCGCAGACCTCCATCACATTCTTCTGCACAGCATCTACAAAAGAGGGAGCGAAATTAGAAAGTCAGTCAGCATTTCCTTTGAGAATTTAGTGGGAAAAGGCACAAGTTATTAAGCTGCTCTAATTATCTAATTAACTGTGAAATTAAATGAGGCTAATTTGGCGCATTAGGATTATATTACCAGTCTTCCAAACTCTGGAAGCTGAGAAAATAATGGGGGAAAGCAGTTATTATGTTTATAAAACATCTCCAACGTGACCTCTAACCTTTCCACTTTGACCCTGTGAGGAATCCTAGATAAGGCTGGGAGTGGCGACGGTGTTGGGTGGGACACGGCTCATGTGCTTGTGTCCCGTCCCAGGTCCAGGGTCCGCGCTGCAGGGGTTCAGAGGGTTGTTGAAAGTCACGTTGAAGGTGCCTTTGAGGACTGTGTTGAGCATGCCGGGACTCAGCTGTAGAGGCACAGACACAAACAGAAATGTAGGGTTTAAGTAGCAGTCGGATCTTCCTCTACAGTCCCTGACATAGACTGTTCCACATCCTAAGTCCTTCCCTTTTACTAAGCCCCGCCTTTAAATACCACTAGCCAATCGCATTCTATGCAACAGCTCTACTAAAGAATAGAGATAGAAATGAAGTAGTAGTAGTAATAGTAGTGTTTGTCAGTCAGATGTTGATGGAAGAGATGTGTTTCCAGGCATTTTTTAAAGATGGCTACAGAATCTGCTGATCTTGACCTCTAACATAATGTAGAGAAATTATGTGAGAGGGATTATTTTCCTTTTTGGGAAGATACCAACAGACGTTGTTGCAGAGCGTAGTGATCTGGTAGAACATAGGTCTGTATCAGTGAGTGAAGATATGAGGGGGCGGAGCCAGTGGTGGTCTTGTAGGACAAGAGCATAGCTTTGAACTTGAGTCAGACAGGAGCCAGTGTAACCTGATGAAGAGAGGAGCCAGTGTAACCTGATGAAGAGAGGAGCCAGTGTAACCTGATGAAGAGAGGAGCCAGTGTAACCTGATGAAGAGAGGAGCCAGTGTAACCTAGTGAAGAGAGGAGCCAGTGTAACCTGATGAAGAGAGGAGCCAGTGTAACCTGATGAAGAGAGGAGCCAGTGTAACCTGATGAAGAGAGGAGCCAGTGTAACCTGATGAAGAGAGGAGCCAGTGTAACCTGATGAAGAGAGGAGCCAGTGTAACCTGATGAAGAGAGGAGCCAGTGTAACCTAGTGAAGAGAGGAGCCAGTGTAACCTAATGAAGAGAGGAGCCAGTGTAACCTAGTGAAGAGAGGAGCCAGTGTAACCTAGTGAAGAGAGGAGCCAGTGTAACCTAATGAAGAGAGGAGCCAGTGTAACCTAGTGAAGAGAGGAGCCAGTGTAACCTAATGAAGAGAGGAGCCAGTGTAACCTAGTGAAGAGAGGAGCCAGTGTAACCTAGTGAAGAGAGGAGCCAGTGTAACCTGATGAAGAGAGGAGCCAGTGTAACCTAGTGAAGAGAGGAGCCAGTGTAACCTAATGAAGAGAGGAGCCAGTGTAACCTAGTGAAGAGAGGAGCCAGTGTAACCTAGTGAAGAGAGGAGCCAGTGTAACCTAGTGAAGAGAGGAGCCAGTGTAACCTAATGAAGAGAGGAGCCAGTGTAACCTAGTGAAGAGAGGAGCCAGTGTAACCTAGTGAAGAGAGGAGCCAGTGTAACCTGATGAAGAGAGGAGCCAGTGTAACCTGATGAAGAGAGGAGCCAGTGTAACCTGATGAAGAGAGGAGCCAGTGTAACCTGATGAAGAGAGGAGCCAGTGTAACCTGATGAAGAGAGGAGCCAGTGTAACCTGATGAAGAGAGGAGCCAGTGTAACCTGATGAAGAGAGGAGCCAGTGTAACCTGATGAAGAGAGGAGCCAGTGTAACCTAGTGAAGAGAGGAGCCAGTGTAACCTGATGAAGAGAGGAGCCAGTGTAACCTGATGAAGAGAGGAGCCAGTGTAACCTAGTGAAGAGAGGAGCCAGTGTAACCTGATGAAGAGAGGAGCCAGTGTAACCTGATGAAGAGAGGAGCCAGTGTAACCTAGTGAAGAGAGGAGCCAGTGTAACCTGATGAAGAGAGGAGCCAGTGTAACCTGATGAAGAGAGGAGCCAGTGTAACCTAGTGAAGAGAGGAGCCAGTGTAACCTGATGAAGAGAGGAGCCAGTGTAACCTAGTGAAGAGAGGAGCCAGTGTAACCTAGTGAAGAGAGGAGCCAGTGTAACCTGATGAAGAGAGGAGCCAGTGTAACCTGATGAAGAGAGGAGCCAGTGTAACCTGATGAAGAGAGGAGCCAGTGTAACCTGATGAAGAGAGGAGCCAGTGTAACCTGATGAAGAGAGGAGCCAGTGTAACCTGATGAAGAGAGGAGCCAGTGTAACCTGATGAAGAGAGGAGCCAGTGTAACCTGATGAAGAGAGGAGCCAGTGTAACCTGATGAAGAGAGGAGCCAGTGTAACCTAGTGAAGAGAGGAGCCAGTGTAACCTAGTGAAGAGAGGAGCCAGTGTAACCTAATGAAGAGAGGAGCCAGTGTAACCTGATGAAGAGAGGAGCCAGTGTAACCTAGTGAAGAGAGGAGCCAGTGTAACCTGATGAAGAGAGGAGCCAGTGTAACCTGATGAAGAGAGGAGCCAGTGTAACCTAGTGAAGAGAGGAGCCAGTGTAACCTAGTGAAGAGAGGAGCCAGTGTAACCTAGTGAAGAGAGGAGCCAGTGTAACCTAATGAAGAGAGGAGCCAGTGTAACCTGATGAAGAGAGGAGCCAGTGTAACCTGATGAAGAGAGGAGCCAGTGTAACCTGATGAAGAGAGGAGCCAGTGTAACCTAGTGAAGAGAGGAGCCAGTGTAACCTGATGAAGAGAGGAGCCAGTGTAACCTAGTGAAGAGAGGAGCCAGTGTAACCTAATGAAGAGAGGAGCCAGTGTAACCTAGTGAAGAGAGGAGCCAGTGTAACCTAGTGAAGAGAGGAGCCAGTGTAACCTAGTGAAGAGAGGAGCCAGTGTAACCTAATGAAGAGAGGAGCCAGTGTAACCTAGTGAAGAGAGGAGCCAGTGTAACCTAGTGAAGAGAGGAGCCAGTGTAACCTGATGAAGAGAGGAGCCAGTGTAACCTGATGAAGAGAGGAGCCAGTGTAACCTGATGAAGAGAGGAGCCAGTGTAACCTGATGAAGAGAGGAGCCAGTGTAACCTGATGAAGAGAGGAGCCAGTGTAACCTAGTGAAGAGAGGAGCCAGTGTAACCTAGTGAAGAGAGGAGTCAGTGTAACCTAGTGAAGAGAGGAGCCAGTGTAACCTGATGAAGAGAGGAGCCAGTGTAACCTGATGAAGAGAGGAGCCAGTGTAACCTGATGAAGAGAGGAGCCAGTGTAACCTGATGAAGAGAGGAGCCAGTGTAACCTAGTGAAGAGAGGAGCCAGTGTAACCTAATGAAGAGAGGAGCCAGTGTAACCTAGTGAAGAGAGGAGCCAGTGTAACCTAATGAAGAGAGGAGCCAGTGTAACCTAGTGAAGAGAGGAGCCAGTGTAACCTAATGAAGAGAGGAGCCAGTGTAACCTAGTGAAGAGAGGAGCCAGTGTAACCTAGTGAAGAGAGGAGCCAGTGTAACCTGATGAAGAGAGGAGCCAGTGTAACCTAGTGAAGAGAGGAGCCAGTGTAACCTAATGAAGAGAGGAGCCAGTGTAACCTAGTGAAGAGAGGAGCCAGTGTAACCTAGTGAAGAGAGGAGCCAGTGTAACCTAGTGAAGAGAGGAGCCAGTGTAACCTAATGAAGAGAGGAGCCAGTGTAACCTAGTGAAGAGAGGAGCCAGTGTAACCTAGTGAAGAGAGGAGCCAGTGTAACCTGATGAAGAGAGGAGCCAGTGTAACCTGATGAAGAGAGGAGCCAGTGTAACCTGATGAAGAGAGGAGCCAGTGTAACCTGATGAAGAGAGGAGCCAGTGTAACCTGATGAAGAGAGGAGCCAGTGTAACCTGATGAAGAGAGGAGCCAGTGTAACCTGATGAAGAGAGGAGCCAGTGTAACCTGATGAAGAGAGGAGCCAGTGTAACCTAGTGAAGAGAGGAGCCAGTGTAACCTGATGAAGAGAGGAGCCAGTGTAACCTGATGAAGAGAGGAGCCAGTGTAACCTAGTGAAGAGAGGAGCCAGTGTAACCTAGTGAAGAGAGGAGCCAGTGTAACCTAGTGAAGAGAGGAGCCAGTGTAACCTGATGAAGAGAGGAGCCAGTGTAACCTGATGAAGAGAGGAGCCAGTGTAACCTGATGAAGAGAGGAGCCAGTGTAACCTGATGAAGAGAGGAGCCAGTGTAACCTGATGAAGAGAGGAGCCAGTGTAACCTGATGAAGAGAGGAGCCAGTGTAACCTGATGAAGAGAGGAGCCAGTGTAACCTGATGAAGAGAGGAGCCAGTGTAACCTAGTGAAGAGAGGAGCCAGTGTAACCTGATGAAGAGAGGAGCCAGTGTAACCTGATGAAGAGAGGAGCCAGTGTAACCTAGTGAAGAGAGGAGCCAGTGTAACCTAGTGAAGAGAGGAGCCAGTGTAACCTAGTGAAGAGAGGAGCCAGTGTAACCTGATGAAGAGAGGAGCCAGTGTAACCTGATGAAGAGAGGAGCCAGTGTAACCTGATGAAGAGAGGAGCCAGTGTAACCTGATGAAGAGAGGAGCCAGTGTAACCTGATGAAGAGAGGAGCCAGTGTAACCTAGTGAAGAGAGGAGCCAGTGTAACCTAGTGAAGAGAGGAGTCAGTGTAACCTAGTGAAGAGAGGAGCCAGTGTAACCTAGTGAAGAGAGGAGCCAGTGTAACCTGATGAAGAGAGGAGCCAGTGTAACCTGATGAAGAGAGGAGCCAGTGTAACCTGATGAAGAGAGGAGCCAGTGTAACCTGATGAAGAGAGGAGCCAGTGTAACCTGATGAAGAGAGGAGCCAGTGTAACCTGATGAAGAGAGGAGCCAGTGTAACCTAGTGAAGAGAGGAGCCAGTGTAACCTAGTGAAGAGAGGAGCCAGTGTAACCTGATGAAGAGAGGAGCCAGTGTAACCTGATGAAGAGAGGAGCCAGTGTAACCTGATGAAGAGAGGAGCCAGTGTAACCTGATGAAGAGAGGAGCCAGTGTAACCTGATGAAGAGAGGAGCCAGTGTAACCTGATGAAGAGAGGAGCCAGTGTAACCTGATGAAGAGAGGAGCCAGTGTAACCTGATGAAGAGAGGAGCCAGTGTAACCTGATGAAGAGAGGAGCCAGTGTAACCTAGTGAAGAGAGGAGCCAGTGTAACCTAGTGAAGAGAGGAGCCAGTGTAACCTAGTGAAGAGAGGAGCCAGTGTAACCTAGTGAAGAGAGGAGCCAGTGTAACCTAGTGAAGAGAGGAGTCAGTGTAACCTAGTGAAGAGAGGAGCCAGTGTAACCTGATGAAGAGAGGAGCCAGTGTAACCTAGTGAAGAGAGGAGCCAGTGTAACCTAGTGAAGAGAGGAGCCAGTGTAACCTAGTGAAGAGAGGAGCCAGTGTAACCTAGTGAAGAGAGGAGTCAGTGTAACCTAGTGAAGAGAGGAGTCAGTGTAACCTAGTGAAGAGAGGAGCCAGTGTAACCTAGTGAAGAGAGGAGCCAGTGTAACCTGATGAAGAGAGGAGCCAGTGTAACCTGATGAAGAGAGGAGCCAGTGTAACCTGATGAAGAGAGGAGCCAGTGTAACCTGATGAAGAGAGGAGCCAGTGTAACCTGATGAAGAGAGGAGCCAGTGTAACCTGATGAAGAGAGGAGCCAGTGTAACCTAGTGAAGAGAGGAGCCAGTGTAACCTAGTGAAGAGAGGAGCCAGTGTAACCTGATGAAGAGAGGAGCCAGTGTAACCTGATGAAGAGAGGAGCCAGTGTAACCTGATGAAGAGAGGAGCCAGTGTAACCTGATGAAGAGAGGAGCCAGTGTAACCTGATGAAGAGAGGAGCCAGTGTAACCTGATGAAGAGAGGAGCCAGTGTAACCTGATGAAGAGAGGAGCCAGTGTAACCTGATGAAGAGAGGAGCCAGTGTAACCTGATGAAGAGAGGAGCCAGTGTAACCTAGTGAAGAGAGGAGCCAGTGTAACCTGATGAAGAGAGGAGCCAGTGTAACCTGATGAAGAGAGGAGCCAGTGTAACCTAGTGAAGAGAGGAGCCAGTGTAACCTAGTGAAGAGAGGAGCCAGTGTAACCTAGTGAAGAGAGGAGCCAGTGTAACCTGATGAAGAGAGGAGCCAGTGTAACCTGATGAAGAGAGGAGCCAGTGTAACCTGATGAAGAGAGGAGCCAGTGTAACCTGATGAAGAGAGGAGCCAGTGTAACCTGATGAAGAGAGGAGCCAGTGTAACCTAGTGAAGAGAGGAGCCAGTGTAACCTGATGAAGAGAGGAGCCAGTGTAACCTGATGAAGAGAGGAGCCAGTGTAACCTGATGAAGAGAGGAGCCAGTGTAACCTGATGAAGAGAGGAGCCAGTGTAACCTGATGAAGAGAGGAGCCAGTGTAACCTGATGAAGAGAGGAGCCAGTGTAACCTAGTGAAGAGAGGAGCCAGTGTAACCTAGTGAAGAGAGGAGCCAGTGTAACCTGATGAAGAGAGGAGCCAGTGTAACCTGATGAAGAGAGGAGCCAGTGTAACCTGATGAAGAGAGGAGCCAGTGTAACCTGATGAAGAGAGGAGCCAGTGTAACCTAATGAAGAGAGGAGCCAGTATAACCTGATGAAGAGAGGAGCCAGTGTAACTAATGAAGAGAGGAGCCAGTGTAACCTGATGAAGAGAGGAGCCAGTGTAACCTAATGAAGAGAGGAGCCAGTGTAACCTAGTGAAGAGAGGAGCCAGTGTAACCTAGTGAAGAGAGGAGCCAGTGTAACCTGATGAAGAGAGGAGCCAGTGTAACCTAATGAAGAGAGGAGCCAGTATAACCTGATGAAGAGAGGAGCCAGTGTAACCTGATGAAGAGAGGAGCCAGTGTAACCTGATGAAGAGAGGAGCCAGTGTAACCTGATGAAGAGAGGAGCCAGTGTAACCTAGTGAAGAGAGGAGCCAGTGTAACCTGATGAAGACAGGAGCCAGTGTAACCTAATGAAGAGAGGAGCCAGTGTAACCTAATGAAGAGAGGAGCCAGTGTAACCTGATGAAGAGAGGAGCCAGTGTAACATAGTGAAGAGAGGAGCCAGTGTAACCTGATGAAGAGAGGAGCCAGTATAACCTGATGAAGAGAGGAGCCAGTGTAACCTGATGAAGAGAGGAGCCAGTGTAACCTAGTGAAGAGAGGAGCCAGTGTAACCTGATGAAGAGAGGAGCCAGTGTAACCTGATGAAGAGAGGAGCCAGTGTAACCTGATGAAGAGAGGAGCCAGTGTAACCTGATGAAGAGAGGAGCCAGTGTAACCTGATGAAGAGAGGAGCCAGTGTAACCTGATGAAGAGAGGAGCCAGTGTAACCTAGTGAAGAGAGGAGCCAGTGTAACCTAGTGAAGAGAGGAGCCAGTGTAACCTAGTGAAGAGAGGAGCCAGTGTAACCTAGTGAAGAGAGGAGCCAGTGTAACCTGATGAAGAGAGGAGCCAGTATAACCTGATGAAGAGAGGAGCCAGTGTAACCTAGTGAAGAGAGGAGTTACGTGCGCTCTCTTTGGTTCTTTAAAGACCACTCTTGCCTCTGCATTCTGGATCATCTGCAGAGGCTTGATTGTGCAGCAGGGAGTCCAGCCAGAAGAACATTACAATAATCCAGTTTGGACAAGACAAAGGCAGAGTGGTTAGCACTCCTGCCTCACAGCAAGAAGTTCCTGGCTTTGAACCCCAGGCAGGGCCTCTCTGTGTCCTACCACCAAAAAACATGTACAATAGCCCTAAGCTCCTAAATGAGAATTGGTTCTCAATTGACTGTACTTATTACTCCTTTATAACACAAGTCTGTACCACTTCCTCCTTTAGTTAGTCCTCATTTTAGTTTTCTGCTTCAAGTGACTGGAAACCTTTGCAATAGAAACTAAAGCTCCAACTCTCCTCCTTTTAACATTCACTACAAACAGCCAAGATCAATTCCCTTGAATGAATGTTAAAAGTATCACACAGCGCCGAGCTTTATACCACAGCGGACATTACGTCTCTAATTATAAACAGATGCACCAGAGACGTAGTTTATTTCATTTAAAAGGGCAGTTGACTCAGTGTGATCTAAATATTTAACAGATCTTAGGCAAAAAAAAGATTTTTTATTCCCGTCTGAAAGGAACAAGTCATATCAGAGCAGACATAACAGGATCTGCGCTGTCCACTGAATTTATAAATGGAAACACAAAAAAACAACCTGTTGCAAAGACATAAAGCTCTAGGAAGAAAGAAAAGTACAAGAGGCTGGCAATTCTGGGCTTTGATATTATCCTTGAGAAGAGCTTTTAAAAGGCTTTCCAAACTCCTTTTTTTGTTTTTGCGATGGAACACTCTGGTAAAAAAATGTGGCCCACCACAACACTGACACTCAACCCCTCGACCACAGATCAGGACTACAATAATGAAATGTAATAATAGTTTTTAAGACTGGTGCAGACTAGTAAAACAACACAATACAACTTCTGCATTAGATTTACATAAACCAGCTGTGAGCAGATTTTTTAAAAGTGATTAAAATGCAGTTGTCCACATGTGGTCACAAAGCCCTGTTCAAACGAAGGGAACAAACACTGGATAAATAAATTGAATGAACAAATACCAGGAGGCCGGTGGGTGGACACAGTGTGGTGAGGTGTGAAGCTATGGGTGGTGTTTTTCTCTGAAACTGATGCAAATGACAAGACACACTGTCAACTTTACCCATGTCTATAGCACACAGTGTGTTGGCCAGCACCGCCGCCGAGAGAGGTGCAAAATGGAACTAATTTTGACAAGAATAAAAATAAAACAATGCTGTTTTATGATTTGTTAATCATAAACTTGTTGCCCTAATCCATTTTGTTTCCAGGAATGTTTCTTAAAAAGGACGTTTGCTAATGTTTGTGTCACATCAACAGGTCCCAGTCTCGTATTTACAGAACTAAACACCTTTAAAACCACATAAAACATTATAAACGAGGCATTCTGGAGTACTCCAAGAAGAAAATAAAAGTAAAAGTCAACATCCTAATCTAATTTATTTAAATACGTGAAATACTGTGTGTTTAAATCCCTGTGCCAGAGGTAGAGGATTTATGGAAGGGTCCAGAGAAAGCACATATAGTAGAGATGGGATTTAAGGCCCTTGTGGATCAGGTTTTTTTAAAGAGCAGTTCAAAAAACTGGCTCATTTGGCTCAAATAACATTTTAATTAAATGAAACATTATGTACCTTGTTATGATTTATCTGCTGACTATTATTATTATTATTTATTTATTAGATTGGGACAGTGCATGTTAATGAAAAACATCAGACAGCCACATGAATGTAAACCAGGTTTTAGCTGTGAGCTCATTTCCATCCGTTGTCCCAACATTCTCACACCATGCACCAGAGCAACAATCACACACATCCATACACCAGTGCTGTGTCACTGGAAGCAAGGTGGGTTAAGTGTCTTGCCCAAGGACACAACAACAGTATGAACTGTGGGGAGGGCGGGAATCGAACCGTCTACCTTTCGGTTGAAGGACGACCACTCTACTACTGAGCCACTGCTGTACAACATTGCATTTCTATTTAATAAATGTAGCCTACTGCCAAAAAATGAATGTGATTTTTAGGGACACATATTTATCACTTTTTAAACATATTTAAATTTTTACTGATTGAACATAATTAGTACCTGAGCTACAGGTTATTCTTTGCGGCTGAAAGGACTCTAGTGACTCTTGTGCTGGGGCCGTGACTCCTCTGTTCGTCTTTTTTGGATCAAGTTGTTTACTTTGGTGAAATTTTTTACGAGTTTGTTTGTTTATCATCTTACCACAGGAGCAGATAGCCCACATTGTGAAACGTGAGATGAGGTAAGTTCCAAGGCAGATCATATCAAACTGAAATAAATGCATGAAAAGGTGGGTTTTCATTTTACTTTTAAAACAGGATAAAGTGCTAACAGGCCTTAGTTCATTTTGCAGAGAATTCCACATAATAGGACCATAATGACTGAAGGTACCATAGGCAGCTTTAAAATGCAGACTTTAGTTAGAGGATCTTAGATTTCTGTCTGGATTATACACTTTAAGCATGTCAGCAATGTAAGTGGGGGCTAGATTGTTCAATGCAGAGTGCTTTAAGTGCCATTAGGTAAGGTCTTAGCAAGGCTTGAGATTCTCCCATTAGTCAGAGGAAGACAAAGTAAAACACAGAGCTACGCAATAAACTGAAATCTAGTCATAATAACTATTTGGATTCCTCACAATCATAAAACCAAGACACAGTGTTGCAGACAATCAGAGCAAGCTCAAGAGCATATGATAATATTCAATGTTCGGTAACAGATAAATAATTTCCACAAACTACTCCATTTTCAGCGAGAAAAGAGAAAATTTGTCCTCTGCATTTAATCCTAAATCTAATGCCATCCAGTGTCGCTGCAGCAACTTGTCAGGAGCAGATCTTAAGTCTAGTGGTTAGGTGTTAGCGGGGATACTGGAGTACCCGGAGAAAGTAGAGAATATACAGGGATCAAACTGAGGACAGTCGAGCTGTGAGGAGACAGTGCTAACCCCTTTGCCACTGAGCAGCACTCAGTGATGTTACTATTAGCTTCAGTATAGGCTAGTCTCCTGGTTTACACTAACTTTCTCATGTTGCCGTGTCGTAGAGCACCACTCTGATTCTGCTCGTTGCCCCTGTCTCCGTCTCCTTTGTAAAACATGGTTGAACTAATTGGACATTTACCAGATTTGTTTTTGTTTGAAAGAGGACAGTTTACTGGAGTTGTCTTTGAGCATTTGTGCATGACAGTAGTCTAAGTCTAAGTTCCCAATCCCATTTTAAAATTATGTGATATTTCAAATTTTTGCTTTGTATTTGATTATATTTCATGGACGGCTAGTAAATAAGAAATAGTGTCATTGCAAATAGCACAATACCATATGCTTTTAAGTCTCACCTTAAAATCACCTCAAACAAATGTCAAAAACAGTGCTCCTTCAGTCCGACATGAGATACAAGCAGACTTTATCATCCCTCTGCTGTGCGCCTGTTTAAAATCCACCGCTCCAGAGCTATCAAAGCCCCCCTCTGTCTCCGTGTCTGTCTTATCCACACACATCAGTATGCCGGAGACGCCCCAGCAGGATTTAGGCACATCGGCGGGGCGCTCACATCTCCCTATTGATCCTAATGGGAATGAGGTTGTGGGTTCAACTCCGGGTCAGCCTCAGGGGTGCCCAGGAGGTCGGCGGGATGAGGAGGAACCCTTGGAAGTGACGACGGTACCTGCATGGCAATGATGAGGGAGATTATGGGATGTTCCGCGAGGTCAGGGAGGGCAGCAGCGCCACAGAGGAGCTACGGCGGAGCTAGTCTTTATGTTATACAAGCGTTAGCACACAGACATGTAAGCAAAAAAAAAACTGTGCTTTCCCACAACACACACACACGATGGCACTCACTGAGATCTGCTTACACACAACCTTGGAAGCATTGATTTGTTCTTGTGATATTGTCCTTATACCAGTCCTGGGAAAACAATCTGACATAGTTATGCTTGTTTTAAGACATTGTACATTGTGTTCTTTTCACCAGGTATAAAAGCTGGCTGCCCAACACTATTAAAGACACTGAAGCAAAACCCGAGGAGGAAATCTTCAACATTATGGAAATGTCTTTCACGTTGAAGCTGCAACCTGGGAATAAGGTCCCTCAGGACATAGACTTAAATAGAATTAACTTTTAACAATTAAGTGAAAGTAACTTCCATACAGTACAATACAACTTTATTAAACTCCTGCAGTCTGCATTTTAAACACACTCAGACGCAAATGCTAAGGTAATACTCACATTCCGACTAAACAAAAACAAAAGCAGTTAAAGTTTATATTAGTATATAATGAGACTATTGGCGTACTTACACCAGGTAAAACTCTCCATGCACAGGGTTGAAACGCACCAAAAGTCTGGTTGGTTTGGCTGATGTGAGCGCTCCTATCTGTGTTAGAGAACGGAACGCTTTAAGGTTTCAGCTCGGTTGGTAGAAATTAGTGAAACCACCCAGGTATTGCTCACAGTAGTTTTTTATTGCTATATTGTGAAATCTAATTTAAAGGAAACCCTTTCCTCTGATTTGTGTTTGAAGGCTACAGCTGCTGCTAGCACCAAAGCAACTCAAACAATAACTAGTATCAATCTGCAGACACAAAAAATTACTAATAATCACCAGATAAAGGTCGTTGTATTGCTTCCTGATTGTGGAACGTAGGAGTCTGTGTGTTAAACTTGTCAATTGAATGTACAGAGAACAATTTTGCCTTTGAACCAGACTTTACGTAATATTTAAATCATCACTTTACCTCTCTTTGGTGGCTCAAACTAAAATTCATCAAACCTTAACGGCTTTATTTTCCCTCTGAGGGTTATGCACACGGCTGCCGCTTTGATATTGTTGTTTTGTGTTGGCACTGAACATTAAGAAAACGTGTCAACAACGTTTTCCACATTCCTTCCTTTGTTAGAATCTTATTCCTGCTCCTGCTCTGCCAGGTCTGTGTGAACTCTAAAAGCTTTTGTAACCTGCTGTTTTAGGTGCATTTACATTTACGTAGTGAGGTCTTTGGGTAAACATAAGTAAACATTTAAATGCCATTTATTATCTCAATATATTCGATATATTCTTGTGAAATTCTGATGAAAACAACAACTTATCTTGTGTTTTTTTCCTCAGGTAGGGGATAGAACAACACATGTACAATAACTCCTGCATGTAGCAAACATCACAGAGAAAAAAAAAACACTGCTGGGGATTGAATTGCAAAACACTGGGGTTTGGGGGGGGTTCTTGCATATTTATTGAAAAAGCAGGTAACCTCAGCGTGTCCTTGTCAGAAATAGCGTAATTACAAAGTGTCATGTTGCACTGCCTCCGAGTTGAAAGCACTAAAAGTAAAAGGTATCAAACCTCACACGGCGCAGTGCTCCCCGAGGAAGGTTTGAGAAAAAAAGACGCTTATAATGAATCTAAACTCCAGCTTAAATGCACTTTCTCGCAGCCTGATCACTGCCTGTAATTAATATTTCAGTTTGACGTCTGCCGCCTGCGTCTTTTATTTAGTCTTCTCTTCCAGCGAGGTGTTAAATTAAGCTCGTCCAATAAGAGAGTGTGAGAAAGGTAATCAAAGGTACTTTTCCACGAGCAGGTATCTCACATGGCGTGTTTAATGGAAGTCCTAAATGAGTCGTCGTAGTGGCCTAATGCTGCTCGAGTGGGTCGCTCTGCGCCGGTACGTACACACGAATACGAGGACGCACAAATGCACACACCGGAGCGGCTTCCATTCCATTAGGCGGCCGATTACTGCTTCCAATTGCAGGCCCTCAGAACACATTTGAGCTGCTTTGAATTTAACTAGCCTCTTCAGCGGCTCCATTTGCCGCTGTCTGTCGCTCTTCTTCATTGGCTCTTGTGTTTTTCTCCACTTTTATAACGGCTGTCTCACCTCTGTCCGGACCCATCCTTCCGCTCCGATGGCACTTGTCTCTTTTTTTCTCTCTGCACCACTTCACACAAGTCACATGGTTAATTTGAGAGAATGCAGTTTAGACATGCATTTTCCTGAATAAAATAAAAAAATAAAAGAACTGAATACGCCTAAATCTAAATGTTTCTATAATACTTACAGAGTTAAAGACTTATCGAGCATTTTGGCAGAAGAACCAGGCACAAACCTGACTTACTTTTTTAGGCGTTATTCATCATTTCCTGCAAGTTGTAAATGGCAGAAAATCAGGCTTTAAAATTCTAATATTGTCCCATTATTATATTATTATAACATTATATATATATATATTTTGCACAACTGTAGATTAGTTTGAATACAGCCACATATGTTTTCACAGAACCAATGTCTGTCTTGTACAAGTAAAGAGGACAAAGCTGTTAAAGTCGAGGGGACGACTCCACACAGAGACACCACCCTGACACAGACGGCGCCCTGTGGTGACTCTACGGGCATTAACTGTGAGTCAGGTCATGTCTGACTCTGGCCTTTTGTCTATGATGCTCCCTGGTCGTCATTACCACAAACTAAAACAGAATTAGTCATTTATCTCTCACATTCACCAGCTCCACATTGTTACAGTAAAGCAGCAACAGAGATTAGACTTTCATTACATCCGCATTACGCCTCAACTCCAAAGTGCATTTGTCTCTGTCACTCTGTTCTTAGACGTCTGCATTAAACAACATTAGACCTAATAAAAATGCACTCACTTTACCCGTCTTTATGTAACCAGGCAGGTCAATTAGGAACAAATTGTCTCCTGCAGGAACAGTTTACTTGAAAAACGCAGACGCCGTTGTTCAGTCTTGGGTTGCATCAGCGAAAGAAACAGTGAATCATCGAAACCGCATGAAACGTATTGAGGTTTGGATTTTATTTTTTCAGCAATCGATGTTCTTCCGCACAGCTCAAGGTCAGTGAGAGAAATCCAATAGGTTCACTGCACCAGATAATGGCCGACATGACTGTGGCTACAGGCGCAAGAGCGGGGCCTACACACTTTCATTCAGAGACAGAATGAATGCTTACACTGCCATTAACGTTCAAGGACACAAAGACAGACCGGAAATGTGAAGATAACTAAGAGCAAGTTGTAAACAAGAAAAGGTACATTGAAAGAGTGCTTTTACCTGATAAGTGCCGGGGCCAGGGGTGGAGTTCACTGGCACTTTGAAACGCTCTTCTTTGGAGGCAATCAGAGCTTTCTGAGGGACGGACTTCACACTGGGGTTGTACTGACCAGGACCTGATGAAGAGACACACATTTGATTAAAGAGATGAACAGTAGTAATGTCAGATGAAGGTATAAAACACGGCAGACTCTCTGCTTGTATGATTCAGGTGAAAATACCCATCTAAATGATGTTTATTTGTGTTATGATTACAAGTATTATCAATCCTCATTTGCACACTTTAGATTGGATTTGTCTCTGCTACACTACATGATAATAAACTAAATATGCTCCTTTAAAACAGGACTAGCTGTATTGTTTGTTTGTATTGTATTGTCTTTACATAATAGCTATATAAACTAAATATTTTGTAGATATTGCCCAGAATGCCTTTAGATCACTCTGTCCTAATTAGAGAGGAGAGAAAAGTTAAGTTTGTGCCTCAGGTGCATTTGTTTGGAAGCTTCTGCAGCAGTATCTGGTTGAAACACTCTCAGTGACTCAAATGGCTACCATCTACTGCAGCAAGTTCTTTATAAATCTAAGGTAAGGCCAAAGAAAGTGAGCTTTTACACAGCAACCAGCATCATGAAGAAAAAGACAGACTGGAATCATGTAATATACTGTAAATGATCAACTTTAAACAACAGGACTTTGTAAATGTGCACAATATTTCAGTATGTGCTGATCATTTCTTATTATAATTAATGTCCTATGTAATGAGCACAAACAATGAGATTTACATGAAGTATTTGTCTCCATGCAATATGGCCCAGCCTTTCATAATTTTGTTAAAGGTAGCATGCACTGATCCAACAGTAGTGTCTGATTCAGGCCCTAATACAGACACAAGAGTTAGATCAGGTTTATGTTCATGGGACAGATCGACTCGCTTTGTGCTGATCCTGGATCAGCAGCAGCAGTTTCTTCAAGTGTAGACTGTAGCCACTTTTAACTTTTACCTAATTGTTCACTGCTCTTACTGTCTTTGGTATTTAATAAAAAAGTCTTGAAATAAAGGGAGAATTACCAGTTTTATGTCTGAGGGATGACAGTTTACTTCGCTGCTGCTCATTTAATCTGGAGATCCTAATTGCTCAAAGACAAAATCCCTCAGAGTGACAAAGGACTTGAACATTATATGGTCTCTCTGGCTCTACACAGACCTTTCCTTGCTTCTGAGTAAACCTGGTGTCACAATACAATGTGTGACACAATAATTGTTTCATATGAACAATTTGCTTTTTATAATCACATAAAACTCAAGTTGTAATCAGGATTAACAAAAAAGAATTAACCAACCAGCCTTACTTTCAGCCTTTTGTAAAATAAACTTCTCTAACTTTAAACATTGAGAGAGTTTTCAGTTTGTCTTTGAGTCTTCCGGTCTTAAAGAATAAAAAGTTCTTTACTGTATTCAAGTCCATTGACAGTTTTATCTGATCCATAAATGCACAGCCTTCTCAAGAGACATAAAAACACCAACACGATTTTCTCTCAGGGAGAAACAATTTTATTTCTTCATACGTTTGAAAATAAAAAAGGGTGTTGAGAAAGTGCGTCCACGCAGAGTAAGCTCAGCCTCGGGGCTTTGTCCGTAGTGCTAAGCAACTTTCCTCGACTCTAAGCGAGAGCGCTACATCTGACTTTGAATGGCTTAACAGACTCCGGCTCTGTGGATTAGCTTCAGCGCACAGCGAGTAATGATAAGAGAAATAAAACAAACACATGGGTTTACTGTAAAACTCTGGCCATTGTTAGTCTGACCCGAAAGTTCTTGACAGTTTTGAATGCAGAAAAGAATATCACCCACACACATTTAAAATAGAAACCATATCAAGTGTTAATACCAGAGTCAGTGTTAGGTCCCATTATTTTCTCATGTCTTTAGTTCCCTTGAGGTCATTTAAAAGTCTAAAAGCCCAGGATTTGCCAGATTTTCTGAGTTACAAACAACTTCTGCCCAGATCTGAACACCACTGTGCCATGTTTAAAAGCATTCGACCAATAAGAAAAGAGATTGGGTGAGACCAAGGTCAGAGGCTGTGCAGAGAGTCATTACAACTGACATATATAAAGTCTATTTGTAAGACTTAACAGAGAAGTTATACTGTTGCTGTTGGTTCAGACTCAGGACGCACAGGGGCCAGGTCTCTTTACTGGTCTTGGGATTCCAACAGAAAAGCTGGAGGAAGTGTCTGGGGTAATTGGAGAAATAAACACTGCAAGTTGTGTATTCTGTTGTAAAACTTACAGATCCCATAAAATAAGCAAGTTTTGTCTGCAATATTTAAAAAAAAATAGATGATTGTTAATGCAAATAAAGTTATATCTATCAAACCTGCCATTTTTAGGGAAGTCATCAAAAAAAGTTGTATATCAGCAACTTAATGACTTTCTATTACTTAACAACTGCTTTGATCCTTTTCAGTCAGGATTCAGGCCCATCACAGACTGAGACTGCACTTATCAAAGTCACAAATGACATTCGTCTGAACACTGACGCGGGCAAAGTCTTTGTCTTAGTTCTGTTGGACTTGAGTGCTGCGTTTGACTCAGTGGACCATGAAATCCTGTCACAAAGATTAGAGGAATGTATAGGTATCACTGGAACTGTTCTTAAATGGTTTCAGTCATATCTTGAAGACAGGAAGTACTTTGTTTCGGTTGGTAACTGTGTATCAGACCAAATGGCCCTGACAAGTGGGGTTCCACAGGGGTCTATCTTGGGACCTCTATTATTCAATCTTTACATGCTTCATTAGGTCAGTTAATACACAGCTGTGGTGTATCCTACCATAATTATGCAGATGACACTCAGATTTACATTTCACTCACAGCAGCTGAAAATTAACCAATCCATTCACTGTGTCACTGCATCGAACAGATTGATGTGTGGATGCAAAATTATTTTCTCCAACTGAACAGAGACAAGACTGAACTAATCATCTTTGGGACAGAAACAAAGACAAAGTGTCAGCAGTCACCTCGAGTCTCTTTCTCTAAAATCTAAAAAACAGGTTAGAAATCTAGGGGTCATCATGGACTCAGACTTAAATTTCCAGAGTCACATTAAGTCAATTACATCATCTGCATTTTATCACCTTAAAAACATTTCCAGAGTCAAAGATGAAGTAAAACAAGCCTCAACTTTAACAATGTTCAAGGGGAGGTCAAAAACTTTCCTTTTTAGCGCCGCCTACACCACAACTTAAAGTGTTTTTTTTCTTCTTCTTTTATGGTGTTTTTAATTTTTCTTATGTTTCTAAATCTAAATCTTGTAAATTGTCTCATAGTCCCGTAAAGCACTTTGAGTTACCCAGTGTATGAATTGTGCTATAGAAATAAAATTGCCTTGCATATTTGTTACTCATGTTGTGGGCATATTATACTTGACTAGGGTAGAATATGAGTTGCTACAAAGTGTGCACAGAAAAAAAAAAAAAAAAAAAACCTGTTTGTGTAAAATGAACAATTTTGACATGGAAAGTAAAAAAGATAAAACTGTAATGTGGTGGCTCTTAATTTAAAGCAACATTAACAAAAAAAAACAAAACAATATATTTCTTTGTATTAATGAAATTTGATTGATGTAACTTGTTCTGGATTAACACACTCCACTTTATAACTGTGAGAAAGTGGAGTGTGTTAATCCAGGCACATTTTAATAGTAGTTATATATTTATATATATTTGCTTCATGTAAAGAATCTATGTACATTTTCATTTGATATTTGGGGTAAATAAAGTTACATAGTGTTTTATATAGTTTTTTTTAAATAAAAACACTTCCTTTTGGAGGTTGAATTTGGGATATTTTTTTAGATTGGAACGGAACAGGATTATTGTGTTTCATCAAGTAATTAATTATAGATAAAAATAGTTATGAGTACACTATAATGAGTGTTGATATACTTTTTAAAAAAATCTTTTTATGACCCAAAAAACATAATTGTTTACAAAAAAAGATTATTTAATTTCATATTATTTTTACCTTAATGCTTTTGTTATTTTCTTAATATTGTTGTGTGTATTTATTATTGACACTTTTTCTTTGGTAAGTATTACTGATGATGACTTGTAAATATCCAATTATTTTAGGCTTTATATATTAAATTTTTTGACTTTTAAAGTTCTAAAGCCTTTTACACACTGTATATTCCCCGTCATGAGAGCAGAGATGATGAGTCTGTGTGTGTGTGAGAAGAACACTGGAGCAAACAGTCCAAATCTATTTATATGCAAATTAGATTTTGGTTAAACGGTTTGTGGGGCCTCGTGGGTTGGAGTCTCTCGATGAAATGGGGTAGTCATAAATTATCCAAGTAAGTCATGAATCTATCAATTTTGAAACAACATTTTTCAATGGGAGTGTAATTGAGGTAAATATTAGGTTAGAGGCCCTGTAGAGACGCAGCTAATTGGATGGCACTGTGTCGAAGGGTCATGACGGTACCTGGTGTGTTGGGGTCACATGTGAGGAATAAAAAATCCCTGGGTGCAGTGGAGAGGAAGCTTCTCTGGCGCTTTTTGGCTTCTTCACTTCTGGGTTCTGAGAAAGACGGCATCTTCTCAAAGGTCTCGCTGTAACCATAAGCGTTAGGGGAGGGTGAGTCCTGCAATGAAAGCAAAAAAGAGGGTCAAAAGAAGTTCAGACTGACGAGCTGTGAACATCATGTGACTCAGGGAACAGGAAAAAGTAAGTCTTTATTGTCATTTACAGCAAAATCAATGCAAGTAAGTATTTGTGTCAATGAATAGTGACTGTGACTGATAGCTGCTTACTAGCTTTAACTAGATTTTTGTTTTAAAGAGTGCTTCTAAAGACTAGTTGTTTTACGGTTGCTATTTGTGTCAATGTGTTCCACTAACACGTTTCTACCCATTAGCTTCACTAGCTAGCAATGCCTTGCTTCATGCTTGACAAACTCTGAACTTACAGCAAACTAAATGTAGTGTTGAGACACAACTTGACACCTGTAACTGTGAGGTTTGTTCATTAAATCATGCTTCAGAGTCAGCTTCAGAGTCTTATAATGATACGTTCAGCCTTAAGGTCAGCACAGCACATTGTCAGACTCACCGCAATGTTACTGAAGAATGAGTTAAAGAATAATAGAGCAGCATAAACAGAAAGAAGAACAAATACAGACATGCAGACTGCCCCGTGAAGAAAAAGTAACGTATATGTTATGCACTTATAAATGATTAGTATTTAATAAGCTCACCTGTAATGAGCTTAATGTGCATTTTAATTCTTTCAATGTCAAATGAAAGAATTATGTGTTAACACTATTAAGATAAAGTTATTATAAAGTGTTAGCAATGCTTTTGGTTACTGGTTGGTTGCATGTTTGGTTTAAAAAGGAAGTCTCACACCTATATTTTTTTTCAGAGGTCCATTATTTCAAAAGAACAAACAATTTGTGACCAAATTCCCAGGTTTGTTTTGGCACTATTTTGTTCTGGTTTTCTAGAGCTATTTAATTTCTTTTCATGCTATTTTTGTTATTTGTATTGCATACTTAGAACTTTTTTGGCAACCTGAATAAAGTACATTAAAGTGCCTTGACACAATATCTGGGAATCACAGAAATATAGAAACGTGTTAATAACATGTCTCTTGGAAACATCCGGGCTCGTTTTGGTGAGACATGACACATTGAAATGCTGGGTCAGTGACCAAACATGGCTCTATTACACTTGGGGTTAATAATAACACTTATAACCGTCACGTTTTGACATGCTCGCTCATGATTGGCTCAGACAACATGCTGCTCCCTGTCATTACGCTCTTCTCTAAAGAGACACACAGCGACAGGAAGGTGCCACATTTCACAGGTAATTTCAAATAAATGGCAGTCATATTGAGCCCATTACCTTCCCTGTCATTAACGCTCACTAATAATTAAGTGCTCAACATTTAATGAGACATGGGCGAGGGTGATGTGCATCTGAAGAGGGACTTCTGGCGACAAAACTCAAGCAGAGTTCCTGGGAATTTGTCTCACGGCTTGTGGCTCGGTGAATAATTGATGGTGAAGGGAGAAAATAGCGGCACGATCCATTTATCCTAAACATAGCAGAGGTGTCATTTACTTCAAACTGTCATTTCCCCACCGCTGCGTGCTCCTTCCCGTCCCGGGTAGCTGTCCATCTTTAATCATCGCTAACCCAGGCCATTTAGCTTTTCATTAGAGAAACAGTGGGAAAAAGACAGAGGCAGGAACAAGGTGTGCGTCACAATAAAACCTCACATTAGAGTTCACAAGAATAAGGTGTGATGTTGGAAGGAACTCGAGACAAAGACGGATTGAGAGAAATGTCAGATGGATTAAATTGTTTGTTTTATTGTTCTTTAATGAATGTTTCCAGTAAATCCCAATGCAATGTTTCAGGGCTGCAAAAGACTTAAAGAAAATGAAATGTCTTTATTGAAACAATGATGAAATGACATTAATATGACATGGCAATATAGCGTAAGTGTCAAAATCCCACCTTCTTATTCTCATTTGGTCAGTCTACTCACAATTCTTTCACTCCTACCGAGCCCTGTGCTGTACAGTTTATGTAACTCTTTATTTTGCAGTAGAAAACTTTTGTTTGGTTTTAGCCAACTTTTATGATCCTAATCAAGTTTTTGGTGGAGTCAGAGTGGTATGCTTTAGCTTCAATATTAAAGGTAAGAACATTTCCATTGCACACATACCATAATATGTAAAGGCTGTTCTCTATGAGCCCTTTAATGAGGAAAATGAATGAGACACAATACATTTACTGTAGAAACTGAACTAAACTGCAGATTTCTAACTAGCTGATGATGATTTGTGACTCAGCAATAAAATAACTTCTGGTGCTGGACTTTTTTTTTCTGTCTACTTTACACAAAAGCACAGCAGCTTCATCTCTAAGTTTAACCACATTTGTTTGTTTTAACTGTGCTCTTCAATTACAAATTTGGACAATAATTTAA
Organism: Neodontobutis hainanensis; assembly: GCA_024349245.1. Taxonomy (NCBI): domain Eukaryota; kingdom Metazoa; phylum Chordata; class Actinopteri; order Gobiiformes; family Odontobutidae; genus Neodontobutis; species Neodontobutis hainanensis. Next base: position 3,082,641 of record JALDNG010000019.1, read on the forward strand.
CACCTTAAGACACCACTTTAACACATTTCCACACATGGTTTTACATGTACAAACCTTACATGTTACTTTGAAATGATTGAAATACTCTATATTCACGTTTTTGGAAATGGTACACAGATCCCATTTGATTTGGAAAACTTGGATTGGCCAAAACGCCCACACACTTGAAGAAGAGACATCCGTCATCGATTGGTACAACAGTGTCAAGCAATCATCCGCCCACGTGCACATCCCGACGTGCGCTCCACGCTCACGTAGAGCAGCCCAATGGTCCATAATTACCAACGCGAGCAGTGGAGACCTACTGACAGCGCTTGGGGTGACTTTAATTACACGCCCTCGACACTTGGACAGCTCACGGTCTTATCTGCGGAAAGAGACACACAAATACGACGGCTTCTGTCACACTCGTGCTGGCAGTATGTGTGAGTACGTACGGTCTGGAGTGAGGAGTGGACATGTCGTTAGTAGTCAGACGGTATGTGGAAAATGGAATATTGGGACGCACAGTGTTTCCATTTAATGTAGAGAACAATTATTGAAGTGGAAATACTGTGGAGTTTAAGGTGGTGTGTAGAAAATGTTCCGCTTGGATTTAGGGACGTTCCACTAATCACATGTTGAACCACAAAAAAAACGAGATGAGATGCACTCTTTCAAGCTACTGACTTTGAATGGGGAGACTATATCCGCTCATCATTGTTTTCACTGTCTCTCCACACGAAGTCAACAGAGAGCAGCTGAACTGAAAAATATGTTGTGTGGAGAATCACTGACACTTGATGTTGCAAACAAGTGTTGTAGTACTCGAAACTGGTCTTGGTCTTGAGACTGGTCTAATAACTATTTTGACCACAACTGGAAAACTGTAGTCTATTTGTGGTATTGAATGAATACCTCAGTCTTTTTATATTTAATTAAAAACCTTGTTCTAACTCTGTCTTCTTCACAAACACTGACCTCCGTGAGTCTGGACCTGGTCTAAGACCGGACTAACTCTGTCTCCTTCAAACACTGACCTCTGAGTCTGGACCTGGTCTAAGACTGGACTAACTCTGTCTCCTTCAAACACTGACCTCTGAGTCTGGACCTGGTCTAAGACTGGACTAACTCTGTCTCCTTCAAACACTGACCTCTGAGTCTGGACCTGGTCTAAGACCGGACTAACTCTGTCTCCTTCAAACACTGACCTCTGAGTCTGGACCTGGTCTAAGACCGGACTAACTCTGTCTCCTTCAAACACTGACCTCTGAGTCTGGACCTGGTCTAAGACTGGACTAACTCTGTCTCCTTCAAACACTGACCTCTGAGTCTGGACCTGGTCTAAGACCGGACTAACTCTGTCTCCTTCAAACACTGACCTCCATGAGTCTGGACCTGATCTAAGACCGGACTAACTCTGTCTTCTTCAAACACTGACCTCCGTGAGTCTGGACCTGGTCTAAGACTGGACTAACTCTGTCTTCTTCAAACACTGACCTCCGTGAGTCTGGACCTGGTCTAAGACTGGACTAACTCTGTCTCCTTCAAACACTGACCTCCGTGAGTCTGGACCTGGTCTAAGACTGGACTAACTGTCTTCTTCAAACACTGACCTCTGAGTCTGGACCTGGTCTAAGACCGGACTAAGTCTGTCTCCTTCAAACACTGACCTCCGTGAGTCTGGACCTGGTCTAAGACTGGACTAACACTGACCTCCGTGAGTCTGGACCTGGTCTAAGACTGGACTAAGTCTGTCTCCTTCAAACACTGACCTCTGAGTCTGGACCTGGTCTAAGACCGGACTAAGTCTGTCTCCTTCAAACACTGACCTCCGTGAGTCTGGACCTGGTCTAAGACTGGACTAACTCTGTCTTCTTCAAACACTGACCTCCATGAGTCTGGACCTGGTCTAAGACTGGACTAACTCTGTCTCCTTCAAACACTGACCTCCATGAGTCTGGACCTGGTCTAAGACTGGACTAACTCTGTCTCCTTCAAACACTGACCTCTGTGAGTCTGGACCTGGTCTAAGACTGGACTAACTCTGTCTTCTTCAAACACTGACCTTTGTGAGTCTGGACCTGGTCTAAGACTGGACTAACTCTGTCTTCTTCAAACACTGACCTCCATGAGTCTGGACCTGGTCTAAGACTGGACTAACTCTGTCTCCTTCAAACACTGACCTACATGAGTCTGGACCTGGTCTAAGACTGGACTAACTCTGTCTCCTTCAAACACTGACCTCTGTGAGTCTGGACCTGGTCTAAGACTGGACTTACTCTGTCTCCTTCAAACACTGACCTCCGTGAGTCTGGACCTGGTCTAAGACTGGACTAACTCTGTCTCCTTCAAACACTGACCTCTGTGAGTAATCAGATTTAAATTGTCTTTTTACAGCATCTCATTTTTAAATCGCCTTTTCATTCATTTGTTTTTGTTTTAAATGCAACAATGAGCTTTCGTTCAAAAAGAACTTCCTCCGTGTCACTCTCAAAAGAGCTGAAACAATTAAAAACACAACGAACCACTTCTTATATTAGGATTTTTTTTTTTTCAGTTTAAGAACCGTATCCCAGTCGCACTAATGGCCACTGGAGTATCCCCCATTCTTGGCATGTTCAGTGACAGCTTTGAGTAATGGCCGGCAGAACACACGAGGTGCTGTGTGTGTCCTCATCTTCTTATTATTCTTTAACCTTTCATTCTGAGCAGCAGAGGAAGATGCTATTTTTACACAATCCCTATTTCCATATCTTTGTGCTTTAAGTCTTTATTCACGTTGGTTAATCCAAGTCCATGTCTGTCTCATGATGAGTGCATGTGCTATACTTCTAATCTGTACTATTTACTCTACTCGCTGTTATGTAATGGTTATTGCCATCTAAACCTCACACACACTAAAATATGTTTTTATATTTTCAGTTATCTTCAAGGTCTTTCCACATTACGACGATAGAAGATTCTGATAAGACTAATTCTGGATTTATGTGGTCCTCAGAAATTTGGAAAAAGCCAGACGTTTAAACTTCACGTCACATGATTTATCAAAATGGAACGAAGTACTTTGGATTCCAATGAGTAGTCAACCAAACAAAAGACATGGGACCACATTCACAAAGCTTAAATCTGCACAAAACAAGTGCTCACTTTCCACGCCAAAGTCAGGATTGATAAAAGTCCAACTAGGTTTGAAACTTTACGCAGCCCTACCCCAACTCTGACCCAGGGGTGCATGCATTCTGCAAACGTGACACAAAGACGACCCACAAAGGCAGGTGATAAACTAAGGCAGGGTAGTTTTGTTTTATTTCCCTTTATGGAGAAAGAGTGACATGAGGCACTAACTCATTTAGAAAGGGTAAATGTGTAATGGTTTTATAAATCTTGATATTTTATGGCTTGTGCACATTTTGGCTTTCTAAGACAGTAGAGAACCTTTGACAAAAAACAAACAGTGTGAAGAAAAACCCTGTATCAAAATACATTTACAGTTTACATTCAGAAAGCAACCATCTCTCAGCTCTCTATTGTTCTTCTTCCATAATGACACAAAACAGCGGTTGGAATAAAAAGTGTTGTTTTGCCGGCTGTCACTCGGCGTTGTGAGCACAGCTGGCATCTCATCATGAAGTGTAAGAGCCATCTGTGGGATCTCCGAGCTGGAGGTACGCTCGGTGTCAGGAGGCCTTAATGAGCTTCACTCAGGTCTTCAACACAGACACGATGACTGAGACTAAACATATGGGACTCATTCGCTTCCTTTTCTCTCTTTATGGGCCGCAGTAACACTAACAATCTGACAATCTGCTGACAGACAGAGGCTTCTGCCGAGGTTTGTAGCCCTTTTTATCACACTTCTTTCTCTTTCTTACGATCAGTCTGTCTTGTGCAGCACTTGGTTTTTATTGTCTGGTGGTATTTTCTTCCAGTTCAAGCTTGAGTTTAATCTTAAAGGGATACCCAATATTTTTGGGGTAAAGTTGTGGATAGATTTTGGTCAGTGTGGCCTTAGATTGGAGAACAGAAGCAAGTCTGTTACGCATCAGATTTTATGCATTGCCTTACATAAAGTACATGCACATTAAACCAGACAAAAGCAAATAAATGGCAACTACCTGCTTTTAAAGCTATGGCCTTGTACCTTCATATTGAAAGTACATTTTAATGCCCATCAACGCAGTAGAGCTCTGTAATCTCTAGAGCTACTGGACATCTACTGGAGGTGGGTGATGGTTCCTTTACAGTACTTTACCACCTGAGTTACTGTCACTGACCTCCTTCTGTTTAAAGCTAAACTAAAGATTAAACTGAACTAAAGTGTCTGGTCTTGCCGTGTTTTAAGTTTGATGACAAAGTGTTCAGTGTTCAAAGTCTACTGTTTAAACGTAGCTAATATACGTACCCAACATGAAATTAATTCAATGAAATAGTTTTCCAAACAGGAATTGATTTAAAGTATCTGCCCTTTGCAAATGTTTTCAACTACATGCAGGATTTGGACAAATAAATGAATAATCTTTTGACCCGAAAGAACAATGTGTAGTTGTAATCTGATTATCTGTTTGTATTTCACTAAATCATTCCTTTATTTAAACGGGAAGTCTTTGACACTTTTATCCAATCACAGCAGAAAATTGACCAAATATCCAGTATAAGACAAGCAGAGCCAAAATGACACTCAATTACTAATAAACATACTAGTGTCAGAAACTGCTAAAGTAATACAAATCACTGTTGTAATAATTGCCACCCTTTAGCTGAATCCCTTTGACATCATCAGTAAACCGTTGCTAAAGGATAACTCTACTATAACTTCATTAAAGGTTTTAATTTCATATACCAAAATACCAAACTGACCAAAGGAAGACTAAACAAACTCTTAAACCTGGACTAGACATAGGACTAAACCATGGAACAGTGACTTTGAGTTTGACTGGGAGAAAGCTCTGGTGTAAAATACATTCAACTAAATTCACAAAAATCAATATATTCAGTGAAAGTGGTTGCCAAACAATACTACGCAAAAAGCTTCATACCACAATGCTTCTCAAAGAAACCGATGAAGCAGAGTTTGATTAACCAAACCGTGCTGGTGTGAACGCTCCCTTAGCTACAGTCCATCATGTACCACCTGTGGTCCTGTGCCTGATAAGTGGACTTTAACCCGTCTGTGGACTCGTGCTCAGACACTAAACCCTCTGAGCGGTCCAGACAGTTCACCTGGGTCCAGTCCAGACCTCCTCATGTCCCGGGTTTAGCTCTCCCTGTTGGTGCCATATCCACTCCAGCTGGACGCTCTGTGGACTTGGCTTCCTCCAGCATCACCTGCTCCTCAACAGCTGCCCGTACCCAAACAGTCTTTACCCACAGCTGCCCGGACACACACACCGGCGTGTAGAAGCCCATCGGACACAGCTGCTGAGCACATGGGCTCACTTTATGAACAAGCAGCGCAACGACAGAATGGACGCTCATTAACTGATTGTGAAAATACATGGCGACAGAAAAAAAGACATCTTAAAACAAATGTGAGTAAATATCAAACAAGCTTCATAAAAGATACAATTTTGTTTATTGTCAAAGTTTTAGTTGCTAACTTTAACACAACCTGCGTGTCCACTAGCAGCACGCACTGACACACTGAAGAGGTTTAGGGGTTAAATAGAAAAACATGTAGTTCATTTAACAGACCAGTTCTAAACTTATCACTGACAAAAACACGCAGAAAATGTGCTTCACAGTGCTTAGCTGCTCTCCGCTGCTCTTCTGCTTAAAAACAAATGTACCTTATGTAAAAACTGTGACATGACGCTTTGCAACCCTTTTCTGGAAAAAAAATTCACAATTACACTTTTAAAATAAGCACAGGGCTTGTTTCCAACACTCTATTTGTCAAAAACAGAATGATATTTTCAGCGTATATCTGAAAGATTTTGGCAATCTAAGGACCAATACTGGCCAATAATATCGTCCGGGGGAGAGGGAAGACTGGGCATCTCTGCTTAGACTGCCGCCCTCCCGGCCCGTCCCTGGATAAGCTGTAGAAGATGGATGGATGGGATAGCAGCCTGAATACATGTATTGGTCAGGCAATGACAAAAAGTAATATTTGGATTTTCATTTTGACAAAGTAAAGATTAAGTTAGGATGAAGAAAATGAAGACTCTGGTCTAGCAGTACTTTACAGTTTGATTTAAAGATTGGATTATTCTGAGATGAATGGTACAATTTAGATAACTTTATTTATCCCAGAAGAAAAATTTAGTTAACAGTCATTGGTTGCGTTTAAGACAGGACAAAAATAAATGAATCAGCGGCATTCCTCGACAGTTAACAATCAGCCAACAGGTTGAAATATTAAGAGCAACACTTCCTAGACTGGGCTAGGCTCCACCGCTCGTGGGTGAGGCTGAGGTCACACTGAACTATAGTGACCACCTCTTCTGCCAAAAAGAAGTATAAATGTCCGTTTCCAAACCACGAAGTGAAAAAATACTCAAGGGTTTTAAATACAAATTGGTTTTAAATTTGCCAAAGTTAAAGAAAGGGTTGCCAAAAGACCGCCATCTTTGACCCTTTTGTCAGGTTTTAGCGTGTTGGCATTAATTTTCATGGCAGTAAGACATGACCCAAAGTAAATCGACAGAGACCTCTTTAATCTGGCTGATCGAGGTTGTGGCGTTAGATTAATTTAGGGTTAAGATTATGACACCCTACACTACCAAAAGAAAGAGGCTCAAATGCTTAATGCTCTTCCTTGTTGCTCCAGGTTTACTGTGCAGCACTCTTTTTCCATTACATTTACTGTCAGGTTACAATGTGTCAGACTCGTAGGGCACTATTTATGTAGCTGGGGGCTGCTATCCCTACCTGTCTTCAGGATTGGTCGTTTAAACCAAAAATACAGTCGTCATTGTGATTCGAGGACAACTGGACAGCTTGGCCAAAACAATCCTCGAGTGGAAATCTGTCAAAATCCATCAAATCCTAAAAGAAAAGTGTTTTTTTGTTGTATTAGACAAGAACGATGACACTCTTCTGTTGTGTGAGCGCAGTCAAAGATCATATGTTTACCATTGTAGCTTGTAAAATCTCTTTTATTCTGGGTTGTTTTTGAGGAGTGGCTGTTTTTCAGTTGACTTGTTTTTATAACAGCGAGACAGCAGGGAGGTAACAATAACCAGGACTTCACAGAGAGACATTGGAGGAAGGAAATGTGAGAGAAAGACTCACTCCTCAGCGTATGTGATTTCTTCCTCCAAGCAATAACGTCCAAGGCATCCACACATCATAAAACCCCAAAGTGCTACACCAATAACTTCTCCATCTGTGCCCTGATGACTTAGCATTTAAACTTTTGCAATTGTGTCTTTGCTCAGCTATTGTTGCTCAATATGCATTATCATTAACATTTATTTACTTTCTTACAACCTTTTCTTAATTATTGCTAAAAAAAACAAAACTCAGATGCAAAATTACTATTGGCTCCACATGTACGGTTGTTATATAATATATTGTTATAAAATAATTGATGATAAAGAAACGTGAGCAGCTCATACAGTGGCTGGATATAAAATTAACTCTTAAACACCAGGCATACAACCTTCAACAAACGTTAAGACACTATCTGTCTTTTTTTCCTGTCAGAACCCACAGACAGCTTCCGGGTCAGGACTCCAGGGCCGACCTGGACCGCTCTCATTGACTCTGGGTTGGTTCTGGCATGTTTCCACTAGAAGGGGTTCAACGTGTCCCTTAAAAGTGTATCATACCACTTTTGGGGATACCTCAGCCTGGGTTCCAAACAAGTACAGCTTTGTTGTACACTTTGATAATCCCTACTATGAATGAATATTGGATTTATGTAAGTCATTATGTAATGTGGTTTCTGACTAAAGTCAGAATGTGTTATTATCATCACAGCCGCATAATGGAGTATCTGTCCAACCAGTCACACTTTGTCTTTAAAAGAAAGAGGAATCTATATTTGTGTTGCATTCATTTTGGTCCAATTGTTGTGGACAACAAAAGACAAGATGTCTGCTATGGAGGGGCTTTTACAATACCAACAATGTCACTTTTTCCAGGACACAGGTTCTTGGATCAGGTAATCTTCTGCAGACAAAAATCAATACAATAATGTTCTGTGAGGTTAAGAGCCGTCTCTGTCGAAAATAAAACTGTGCTTTTATCTAGTGTCTGTCTCTTTGACACATGGCTGATGAGACCATTATATGAGCAAAGGTTTTTACTACATATCCTGTGTGGTGTTTGAACTCAACACCTCCCACTCACACAGACTATTTTAATGGACAACAATTAATTTAACACCATTTTAGCTGCAAAGTAAAGTAAAAAGTTCAAAATAAAAGGAAAAGAGGACAGACAAAGCACAGACACAGACATACATTTAACATAAAAGAGATTTGTAATCTCAGTGGGACCTTCCTGGATAAATAAAGGTTAAATAAAAATAAAATTTAAAAAATATATTTTCACTTTAGAAAAGATCTTTAAAAACTAAAGGCTGATAGCTTTAACCTGATTACTTGAGCTCACCATCACAGTCAGGTATCACATGTAGCAAAAATTAATTACTTAAAGGTGCATTACAGAAGTTATAATGGTTCAATAACATTTCTTCTAACCCATACATGCATCAGCCACAGCCTGAGCCGTGTTTGCCTCTGTAAGCCTGGACACTCAATAAATGAGAAGGTTTTGGGATTGAAACTTCTGGGCTATTTCAGCAGAAGTGACGTAATGCACGTGTTCGTTTACCTGGTTCTAATGAACACAAACTCTGTATCTTCCGTAATGCACCTTTAAGCAAGAAACCCAATTAAAATTATTCAACAAGTCTCCATTTGCTGCAGACACAGCTGCACCACAGAGCATACATCGTATGAAGCAGGAACATCAATACCGAGACAAAAAAATGACAAAATAGAAAATAGAAAATAAATTAAATCAATTGATTTATTGAACAAAAAGTCCATCCTCCTTTCTTTCCTCAAGAAGAGTTCAATTACTCTGTTGTACAGTTTATCTGTGCATTTTATTTCCAACAATAAATCCTTTTCTGTTGCCACCAAAGCTAAAGCTGAAAGTCCAGTCTGTCTCCTCGTTTTTCTGGCATACGTTTAAATTGCTTTAGGATGTCCTGTCCATAAAATTATTTTAGCTTGTGTATGTTGCTAACTTTGTCTAGTAGACTAAGCTCTCTGACCAAAGCAGTGCATCCAAGAGAAAAGCTCTGAAATGAAGAGAATAGACGATTGGGAATAATTTTAACCAAATTAACGTGAATAAAATAATTAACATAAGTCAGTAATTCTATTATGGTTTAGGACAGCAGAGGCCCACCCCTGCAATAACGACACATTTTCCATATATTGTGCAGTCCTACTGTAGAAATCACCACAGAAGTCAGCATCATCATGACAGTTTGCCAATACAAGTGAACACTGACAACATACCTCACAACAGATGGTTAGTGCTGACATTTCCATTGAATTCCTTGTGTTTTTTTTGTCCTGAACAGTGACATACTTCAGTGACCTACCACAACACAGCAGACATCTGTCACTAGCAGGCTGTAGCTTCAAACAGCCACTTGACTTCAGACGCCGACACGAGTCCGGTCAGGAGTGAAGTTTTTACTGCAGTGGATTGTTTTGTTAAAGTCTATGCACATTGTATCTCTGCTCGACACAGAATATCAATAGAGCGAGTGTTGTGGCTCATATCATTTTCCTTCCAAATCAATAGTGCAATATTAGAACAGCCTTGTTTGTTTTTAATGCAGGCTTGTACTATACTTCTGACTACATTATATAAATAGCGCTGCATGCATCCATTAATTGTGAGGAGCCTGGTCGTCTCAAACTGCTGCTTCCAAACAGCTGCACTAAACTAATGGAAATGATGTGTTACGCTGAAAGCAGAGGAGTCCAAAGGTAAATCAGACGATAGATTGATGCATAAATGGACAAGAGGCCACTGGGAAAATGACTGGTTAGTGCATAATGCAAGGTCATTTTACTGATTAGTTTTTTTATCCCAGAGGAAAAGGGTGGCGAGAACACATAAAGTGAAGCAAAAAAATATTGCTTCTATATATAATATTGACTGTCATCTTGCTTAGGCTTAACAGAAACACTGTAGTATTGCTTGAAGTCAGAGAATTCCTGGGAATCCTAACTTTGGAAAGTGCAACAGAAGATCCACAGCCTTGTCTTTTTTTTACAGAAACACATGCATCAAACGTATGCATAAAGTGACATCATACAGTCATAGTCACTAAACAAATCTCACAGTACACGCCAATGTTAATTTTGACTGACACAAAACCTGCAGCAGTACTTTGTGTGAAAGCTTTGCTCTCGACGAGTGTCGGAGTAACAGGGTGTGTACAAGGTTGTTCTTTCAAGGTTTAAGGTTCATGGAGTCAATATTTTTCACTCAAAAGGGAATTTTGTTCCAAAGTACGGAAACACATACAACACTCTCCTCCTTTTTAAAAGGCACATGAACAGCTAAGTTATTAAATAAAAAAGTGTGCTTCTTCTCAAGCAGTGTTTAGTTTTTCTAAGTGGAAGGTACAGGAAGTAAAGACACAAATGGGTTCTCTGGAGCTTTACATTTTTTTTTTCCCTGAGATAGACAAATGCAAAACAATTATTTCATTGAAAACATAGGTTCCACTTTGTTCAACTGTTGTTGCACTTCTACTCAACATTTTACCCCCGTTTTCTTATTCTAGCTGTATTCTACTTATTCATTGATAAAGTCCTCCATCACATGCTTGACTTTCTTAAACTTTGGCTAAAAATACAAAATCGTAGAAGACAGGCAGTTTAGTTTATTTAGAGCTGACCAACAATCACTTACTCAAGCTTTAGTTTTAACACAAATCAATAGCTACATTATTGCTCATCTTTTCTAATGGACATGAACATCTCCACTCTTCCTTCTCCCCCTTCTAAAATCTATCCACCCTCCTTATTAATATCTTAGTAGAATATACAGCAAAGCATGATGGGATTGGAGCTGTGTGACGCCCTGAGGCTGAGTGCCATTAAATGTGCACTTTATTCTTGGCGTGACTTAATTGTGAGTGTGCCACCACGTGTTTATGCATCCACTCAAACGGTAGATGCAGATACATTACTCTATGCGTTTATCAGTATTTATGGGACACACTGTAGTCGATTTTTCTCCGCGGGCACCGGCAGTCTGTGTGGAAGTCTCACGGGGGCTCCCATCATCATCATTACCATGACAGCTGACAGTAAAATCCATATCAAATCTATAACTCCATTTTCCTCTTTTTGTTCCTTCCCTTTCATCAGCCCCGCTCCCTTGTCTCCCATAAATAGAGGCTGCACTGTGACACGCCATTAGCTGTCCGCGAATATATCATAAAAATGCAATGAAAGATCTAGACGAAAAGTCAATATGTTACAAACCTCGAGCTGCTTCGCGTTTTCCGAGTTCTGATACTTGAAGATGACGGCGGTGACGTTACCTCTGTACAACTGTCACATTTATTATTTTATTATTTATCGTCTTTCCCTTTCCCTAGACACATTTCATCTCATTATTCTCCACAATTTGTCTAAAATATTTCTGTTGCCATGGCGTCTGCTTATTTTTTCCCCAAGTTTTATATAAAGCCTTTAGACATATGTGAAGCTTGCTTAATGTGATTTTTCGCACTATATAAAATATTAAGAATTAAATCCTCATAATTCTTCTAAGGTTTGTAGAGAATGCGTTAGAAGTTAAAAAAAACATTTACATGAAAACCATGTCATGTATTAAGTTCTCTTTCTAACTTGATCATAGCACATGAACATCTAACATGGCTAATCCCTGACACCAATGTTGTATTCTTATGCATGTGAAAAAAGAACTGTTTAATCACCTAAAGGCATATTGTAACAGGATTCATCTGAGCTTTAAGCCTGGTCTATACTGTTTAGTCAATGCACAAGATGCTATGGGTAGATCATAATATACTGCATGTTCGCACTGAGAGATGGAACAAACGTTGTGTTGTGGCCACAAACAAATTCATTTCGGAGCGCATATCGGACTCTAAACGCAATGTGATTGTGTCGTTGGTCTGCGTCTACCCCAAGCTGTCATGGCGCCAGTAAAATGGAAGGGACTTACAGGACTTTTAAGCCGTTTCTCATCTATTCCAGACTTTATAATCAAGGATTGAGAATTTTCACTCCTGGATGAGCGGCTTTGGCCAATCACAGCTTGATTCCAGAAAAAGGAGGTATATTTTTACAGAGAAAAAAGTGCAAAAAAAAAAAAAAAAAAACACAAAATGGGGTGCAACATGAAATGCCAATAAATATTGGCTTTAATCACATAATGTTTAATGAGGCAGAGATAATAATCGTTCTGACACTAAAGTCAGAGCTAAAAGTTTACAGTTTCAGTTTGGTTTAACGTATTTTACTTTTTTATATATAAAAGGAAAGCAGGAAAAGGCTGCTGTTGGAGGAGAGTGGACCTGAGTCTGGCAAAAATAAATTTTGGTCGTGCTACATTAACTGTCTACATTTAAAAACATGTAGCCAGCAGAGATTGTACATCATAACAGCACTGTAAGACCACTTCCTGGTGATTTAAACAGGTGGGCCATGCTAACCAGTATCAAAAGTACAGCAAGAATGGTGCCCAGATACTGTTATAACCAAAATTTTGCATCTCAGTGAAAATTTTTTTATTGAAAATGACATGTTATCTTGCATCATCTCATTACGTTCCTCATTTTGTCAACTTTTTTTTCAAATTTTAATCCTGTTTTCAATCTTGCTATGTCAGGAGCATCAGTGTGACAAATGTATGTTTAGCAAACACTCTTATTATCCCAGCCAGAGCTAATAGGATAGATAATTACATATTATACACAGAAAACTCCCCCTTCCCATCACTGCTCCCTCCATTACTGTTAGCACCATTCTTTCTCTGCAGCTCATTGGTATCTTTTTTCCGATAGCAGCATGGCATTTTTCCACTTGTCATTGGCCCTAATGAGGTTTCTCTCAAATGTGTCAGCCCTTGTGAACGATGTCAGTCTGCGTCACTGCAGAGAAAATACAATACCCCGGCGAGTACATGTGATTTTTCTTTTGTATATGACATTTATGATGACAACTGGCACCGCGAGCAGCTATAGGCAGGAAACAGTCACATGACTCCTACATCTCTGCTTCCTAAAGCACAATATGGACTGGATGAACATAGTGCAGATGAGTTTTAGTGGATCCTATAGGCCCTTCGTTTACATTGTGTGTATTTGAGTTAAACCTGTGCTCATAAGTTTTCATAACCTTGCAGAATTTTTTGATAAATTTTTCCAGATAATATGAATGATAACTTTTCTTTCAATCATTGTTAGTCGTTGGGTGGAGCCATTTATTAAAAAAACAACTGTGTTTACTCATTTTAAATCATAATGACTAAAGAAACTTAACCTGGCGTAATCATACCCAATTCCAAAACAAAGAAGATAGAGTCCACAACAGAGGTTTGCCGTGGTACTCTTGTCTATTTGAAGTGTCCAGGACATGTCTTTAAAACCGCAACAACTGAAAGCTCTAATAACTTTTCTTCGTAAAGTAAAGTTTGCCTAGATTCAAAAAAAGTTTAACATATAAACTTGCTGTCGCCACATCGGCTTTGTGTGACTGGCTTATTCGGCACCTGTTTGTCACGACATGATCCCGCCCCTGTGAAGGGGGCTGCTGCGGTTGCATTACACTTAGTTATTTTTAGTTATTAAGCAGACTTACATTAAGGTTCCATTCACCAGTGTTACAGCTGGAACACCACTGGAGGCAAGCGGGGTTAAGTGTCTTGCCCAAGGACACGACAGTATGAACTGTGGGGAGAGCAGGAATAGAACCACCTACCTTCCGTTTGAAGGACGACCGCTCTACCACTGAGACACTGCGCACATTACCAGACTAGTTCTCTGTATAGAATAGATATAGGAGCGCAGTGGCTCAGAGGTAGAGTGGTCGTCCTGTAACTGGAAGGTCGGTGGTTCTCCCCACAGTTCATACTGTCAATGTGTCCTTGGGCAAGACACTCCTTGCTGTAACACACTGAATGTTGCTTTGGATAAAAGCATCTGCTAAATGAATAAATGTAAATGTAGACAGAGAAATGGTCTGGTACCCTGGCTAACAGAAACTACCCAAATGACCCTGATCAAAAGTTACCCCAGTTCTTAATTCCCAACTTTAACATCAATGAAAGCTCTTTTGTGGCAGTTGTGGATGAGGCTCTTTATTTTCTCAGATGGTAAAGCAGCCCTGGCTAAAATCCTCCAGTTCCTGTAAATTCTTGGACTCTTGTATGAACTGCATGTTTGAGATCTCCTCAGAGCGGCTCAATGACACTGAGGTCAGACTGAGGCCAGTCCAGAACCTTCACTTTCTGCTGCTGGAGCCAATGACAGGTCGACTTGTCCTTGTGCTTTGGATCGTTGTCATGTTGGAACAGCCAAGGTGTGCTAAACGACAAGTGATGATATCAATTAGTGGCCACTTGTTTTGACCTAAAGAGCAATAAGATTTTTGTTGAAGAACTGAGAGGGCACCTTAAACTAAAAATTTACTTTAAAAAACAAACAAATGTTTAGAGACCAACAACAGACAAAAAACATTTACAAGAAACTCTAACGTATACAAATAAAAACTTATAAAACAGTGGATAAAAAACAAAAGCTCTTGTGTAAATAAGCAACTAAACAATAAAAATAAACAGCAGTCTTTTTTTGATCCACTACATCGTTCAGAAAGAGATCCTAGGTCTGGACTTGAACTCATGGCCCAAGTCCTGGGTTTTGTGTACCACCCCCTCAACCTACAATAAACCCCTCACATACACATAAAACAAAAACTAGTAATAAAAATATCTCTGAGACTGGGAAAAAAACTGAAACCCAGTGAACGGCTACAAACAAAATTGAAATATCTCTGGTTGTGACGCACACCCCTCTTTGTATTTGTTTTCATTATTGTTTTCATGAATCTTGCTCACAGTCACTGTCATGTAATAAAAGCTGGATTTTAATATTGTCTGATTCCATCACGCCCGTCACACAGCAGCAGAGAAGAGAGAATTACAAAGTGTAGTTCATTGCCAGCGTAACAGATATTAACAGATAATATGAAATTTGTCTTACAGGCCAGGACATTATTGCTCGTACGTTTCAAATTATTCGGACTGATTCACATTGTCAAACGTTGGGGTATTTTTAAAAAACTGTGTTAAGCCCTAAAAAATAAATTCTAATAAAATAAGGATATATTGTTTTACTGAAATGATTTCCAAAAAGATGTTTTAATCCGATATTGAATGCAGTTTCATTAAATGAAATACTTCACACAGCAGCAAAAATAGAGCCATCTCTGAGGCTTTCTTTCGTTGCCACGGTTACACAGCAGAAACTTGAAAACTCTCAGGGGCCAGATTGTGGCAACCTGCTGTCGACTCGTTTGACAGTAAATAGGAGTTTACCCAGTCGGATGAGAATAGTTCAGGGACCTTTGCAAAGGTTTTGGATTCACAAAGCAGGGGCACACTCAGCTCAGTTATTCACCGATTAGGCTTAGAGTTATTATTGCATAAGATTCTAGTGAAATCACAAATCAAACTTTCAATATTAAAAGGGGTTCTATTACATTTAAATCAGTGGTTGTTGTTTACAGAAGGTGAGATGGTCACTGTTTTTGTTGTGCCAAGATTATTACCTGTGTTACACTATGGAACAAATGTTATGTTCATTCATTTTGTTTTATTCATATTCACATTATTCTGTATGTATTTAGGTTTGGCAGAATTCCCCTAACGTTAATTCAATAATGAGATTATAGTTAGAGATGTAGCGCAGTATTGACCGGCAGATCATCAAAACGTCAACCAAAAACAGCCACGACAAATATCTCACACTGTAAGAAATTAAAGGACAAGTGCAGCCCATCCTGCTTTGACTGTAAATGAACGTGAATGTAGCAATACTTAAACTTTAATAAATGGGTAATACTAAAGTAATTATGGTCAATTACAGAGTATTTCCCAGCCCTACATAAGTACGTAATGGTTACATGGTTATATCAAGCAATAATTACTTGTACATTACTTAATAAATAACTATAATTACTATAGTATTACATAATTACTCATAATATTACCGAGCTGGAAAAGAAAACTCTTTGTGCTGGCTTCCTATACTAAACCATGCCCTTTTCCTTTTTGATTTGATAAAGTTTCTCTCCATTTTTCCTCTTTTAGTCCCTTAATTGCTCTGGTTTTCTCTGATAATGACCTTCCTGTTAAGAGGTCATGTGATCGCCTCAGGCAGCGCTGGGAGAGAAAAGGCCAGGAATTTCATTTGGACCTGTGTCTTGCCCCCGGCGGTGGACTTCCTCTGTCGTCTATACATCAGTAAAATATTGGTCCGTCCCTTAAAGCGACAGGAAACAAAGCGTTTGGTCTGTCTGTCAGGCTTCACTAACGCATCCCGGCTTTTGTCATCTTTGTCGATTTTCAGTCTGTTGCCAGTGGTGGTGGGGTTAATAGAGGTCCTGATAAATGCTTTTGTGAAGCTGACTGATGGATGGTCAATGCAGGGAATTGACTGATTAATGAGGCGTTGACAACAGTTTAATACAATCACTTACACACCTTACACTTGAACGCACCATTTACATTTCAATCGCAACACCGTGAAAAACAGTGACAATGGACTAAGAAATGAAGAAATATCCCCATTTTATCAATTTTATAAAGCCAAAGTTACCATTTCATTAAATTTATTTGAATTTCAGACAAATTAATTAACATGTCAGCAAAGGCGTTAATGTAAATACACCGGGGTTAGTATAATAGCTCAGTCTCATCGGGTGTCCTAGTCCAGTTTAGAAAACATACAAATGACATATGACACTTAGTTCACAAAAGGACTGGACACAATAAACGACAGTCACATATAAACCAAAAGAAATGTTTGTCTATGTTATGGACACATGATGTGGGCTGGTAGTGCATTCCAGAACTGTTTGCTTTTGTCAGGCACCACCCTTTGGCTGAATTTTGTCCTATGCCGCTGTATATTGCAGTTTTCTCTCGCTCTGCTATTTTTGAAAAAGGTCAAAGTGATGTGCAACAGATGCAACAGATGTTCATAAATCTAGGTTCAGGCCTTTTAATTTGAATGTGGTGTTGTCATTCGAGAATAAAAATAAATAAAGAAATACTGTCCACATTATAGCATTGTATTTTTATCTGAGGAACAAACCTGAGGACAATAAACACTAGAAAAGAATAATCATTCTGAAACTTGTCGTAAAGTTAGTTTTAGCTCAAACATGGTGGAAAGAAGGAATGAACTTTACTGGATATTGTCAAATCAATTCTCAGCAGCTACTGTTTTTATAAGAATGTATCAGCCCTATCTGTTTTTCTACCAGTTCAAAGCAGTGGGTTAAGGCACTATAAAGTATTGCTTCAATTACTCGTGTCAGCTGTGATTTTTTCTACCATCTAACATTTGTTTTTCTTTCTTTATTCAACATGTGTTTGAAAATCAAAACCTCAGAAATCGGGAGGTATAAAAAACAATCAGACAATGCGACTGAATAAACGCAGCCTTTGTTCAGCCCGAACTCAAAGCAAACACAGGAACAACAACAAAAAGGCTCAGTAAATTAAAGTCTAATAACAAAAGAAGAAGGCAACTCCTTTTGAAAGTCAGATAGGGTTTCCCTGGTGTGTTTAATGCGCCGCACAAGACAGCTCCTCTCATTTTAACTGACATCTTCCGTCTTTTATATTCCCCATTTCAAAAGCCGTGCAGTGTGAAATATGGCTCGACAAAATGTGACCTACAGATGAAGCTTTTGAGTCAAGTACAAAGACATAAACTCAACAGAACATGAAACACATAATAAAGCCGTACTTTGAAGCTCCATCTCTGTCTTTTTCTTATCGTCGTTCTTCCCTATGACCGTGATTGTTTCCTGATTAGACTCTTTTAATATCCGTCCCTGCGGGGGACTGTTTCCACAGATATGGCCGAGGCAGCACAGTATGTGGCTAACTGTTACAGCTAAGACGCCCCCGGGTGATTTTTCATTAACTGGTCATAAAGGAGGCTCGGTGTGGGGCCAGACCAAGTGCCCACAGATCTTTTCAGCACAGCTCCGAGATGTGCCACCAGGAAACAGCCTGAGAGAGGAATGAGGGCTAATACGAAGCCTTTAAAGTGCAGCTGTTTTTTAGAAGGTATATTGTCTTCATTGGAGGTGGTTGACAACATTTATTTTGCTAGTTGATGATAAATCGAACATCAGTCTAATAACCAAATATTAGACTGATCTTTATATTAGACTGGGGGGGGCTAAGGTTAAGTGGTGCTGCAACACGGACTCTTTTAAAGTGACACCAAACATACTTCTATGGTGAAATTCATGCTCCGGAGACTACGACATAAAGACTTACACTGCAGGAGACAATAAAAATCCAGACGGAGAAAACAGCAGACATTCATGAAAGAGTTAGTCGTGCAAATATGACAACGCTTATCTTGCTCTCGGCTTTACTATGAGTTATGTGTAAAAACACTCTCGGCAGACAGTATTAAACCTTGTAAGTTAAGAAGGCACAAAGAAACATTGCATCCCTCACATGTCAACAAACCACTTGAGTTTTTCTGAAGGAATTTAGAAAAATATAACAAGCAGTAAAGTACTTTTACAAAGGTGGCTACCATAAACAACGCAGCACAGTATAAAGTGGCATTCAGAATCTCTGTTTGCAAAAACCCACATTCGACTGAAGAGCTCACACTCCTCGCAAACCTCGATACGGTGTCGTCTGTGATAGACACAAGAGGCACTCTAAAAAGTTATTGTTATCTTCCTTACAAGTAGTCAGCTTATTACGTCTTATGGTTAACATCCACTTTGTCATAAGTGTAAGAGTAAAGATTACTTTTTTGAGTTACGAGTAACCTAACGCGTTAGTTTTGTGATCCCAGTAATCCATTGTCTTGTCACTTTTTCCAGTCAGTTAGTTCAAGAGAAGCTTCATCAACAGTTTGATTCGTCATCAGGCAGCGCAGCTCCAGATCCCGTGTGGGAGCACGGATCTGTTGATGTGAGCCTCATACTCTCCGCAACGGTGCAATGTATTTTAACAAGCATATGTTAACAAGTAGCACAATCTTTAATCGAGTGGATGCGTTATGCTCATTATAGCAGCTAAAACCTGACTGCACATCGCTGCCTGTGTTGTTTTTATAAGAGCCTCTGGTCAGCAGCTGATTAAAGCCTGGCTCTGCGCTGTTTGTTGCTGTCTGTGTCAAGTCTCTTTATTTCGCAAACTTTTCATTTGCTGTTTAACAAAAAGCTGCATGTTGATGTGAACTCCTGTTCCCACAGTGTTCTGTGAAAGCATTATTATTATCAAGCTACTAACAGCCCAGTTCAGCTTTATTCACAGCTCGTAAAATAAATCCTCTCATAAGCGGCAATAGCTGCAATAAACACAGTAGGATTTTAGTATCACAAAGTGCTCAAACGCGTTAGTTTTATCAGAAGAACACACAGTAACGTCTTTGTTTTTAAGAACAGTAACAAGGTAAACTTACAGCTTATTCAAAAGCTGCCCAATGCTGGATAACATTAACGACTAGTTCATTTTACAATAGTAGTAACTTACTAACAGTATCTTCATTACACTTAGCACGTGTTCGCACCATTTTTAACGCTGCTGCTTCATATTTGCGCTCCCTCTATAATGCTGATTTTTATGCATTACAATAGAAACTTGGTATGAGCTTAGTTTCTTTATCAGTGTAAATGTGCCTTTGTACTCAGAGTTATTGTTAGCACTTATTATTACTTCATTAGTGCTAATTAACTTCAAAACACACTATTTTTTATACTGTTAATAACATAGTTGGTTGAAATGACTATAAAGTTTTGGTTGCTCTGAAACAAAGTCATCACATTGAGCCTGTGTGTGGAGCTGCTATAAAGTTCCTCCATGATCCACTTCAGGATTTAGCGTCGCTGAATTGTGACAGAGCCGTGGCATCCATCAGCGCCGTACAGTGCAGCGTGACAGTAAACTCCAGCAGGCATTATGGAGAAAAATGGGAAAAGAGCGTCAGGCAGATATACACGAGCCGGAGTTTGTTAAAGAGGTGATAAGCATCGTAAGTTTTAATGGAGAACGCTCGCTTTTCTAATGAGCCTCATCATTCCTGCTAAAGTTGATTTGTGATGTGAAGAAAAAACAAATCACATTATCCAAACGCGTAAACAAAGCAAGGCTAATGATAATGTAAATACAACAAACACTCGCTTTTTAGGGAATAAATGTGTCCAAACTGCCTAATAGTGCAGAATACCATTAGATTAAAATGGAAACGAGGTTGTACTTGGACCATTTATGGAACTGGAGAATCATACATTTTTTTACTCAATGACCTTGTCCTTTGACCTCATTCAATATAAGAGGTCAGAGCATTTCTCACAGATACAGATATGTACTAAATATAGTCCTTTTGATGCAGCTATTTTCTTGGATGGATTTTTATCAGGCTGTTTTTTTCCTTTGTGAATGATTTTAGCGATGATTCCTGCTGTGGTTATGTCCTACCAGGCTGCGGTCGGCAAGAGTTTGAGAGGCGTGAATCATTTCCTGATTAGGAGAGGGACAAAAAAGCAGCAGGACACTGGGTCGCAACAGGAACCAACGAGGACCACTGCGTAGGAGTCACACTGCAATCAAAAGCAGATGTGTGCTCTAAATAATAGAATAAATATGATGGTTACCGCGTGACAGAATGAAAATTAATATTAAGTTGTATTTATCAACAACAAATAGCACTTTTTCACACCAAACACATTCTAATAGGCTTTCTTATTTTGGTGCTCAACCAGTTGTATTAGTTTAACATGTTTTTTCTTTGACTTGAGGAAAAAGCCTAATGTAGCTCTAACATAAATGTGTTTTTGGAGGGAACAGCTTAGTTTGCAGTTTATTAGGACTAAACCAGGAATAAATCAAGAGAAAACCAGGACAAATAATAATGGTGATGGTTAAAAATGTTTTTATGATGGATGTAATAGTTCAATAATATGTTATTTATTTTGTTTACTTTGTCGTTTTTATGGATCTATACACGCAGCACATTCACACTGAAAAGTTTATTCTTTGAAAGGCAGCATTACAAACAGCCTTTTTTAAACCTTTTCCTTGCCATCAGGATTTATAACCTTTACTTCATCAGAGTAAACAGCAGCTGGGACTCACAAGGGCTCTCAAAAACGCATCTATTAAATTTGAGAAGATTTTTGGAGTCAATAATTAAACGTCTTCTTAAAAAAAGGCTGCTAAACTGCTACACCTCTTATGTAAAAATGCAAAGACATCCCTCTTTTATTCGCATTTGTTAAACCAAATATGTGACACTGAAGCATGAAACACTGTGTAATGAGCAACTGTTTGGGAGGTGGAGGGGGGGGGTCGGGGAGTCTTTTGAAGTGGGTCATGTGACTAAATGAAAACAAGAAGCTGGAAAATAAGGAAAAGAGAGGCACAAGAGAGGAATGAGAAACTAATTATCGGGACTTGTGACCTGTTTTCCGCAGCAGATATGAGCTTTAAGTGGGAGAAGAAAAAGAAAGAAAAACGCAGCCGGAGCAAATGAAGCGCTGGAAAAACAGGACCCCTGGCAGAGCGGGCCCGACGCTTCAGCTGTGATGTCCCATTTAGCAAAGTCAAAAGTTGGCAGAAGACTCTCTTCAGTCAAAGTAGTTTGAGAAGACTTAAAGAGAAGAGAGGGAGCACTGGGCAGATGAAGAGACTTACTTTAGCCTGCAGCGGAAACACCAAGCGCTCGGTGGCTGATTTAAAGACTGCTGTGTTCTGCTTCTTATACGGCTCCTCTGTCTTCTTCACTGTCTGAACGAGAATATACACAGATGAGCAAACTTTATACACCTGATGGAGTCAAAGGACTGTTTAGATTTAGTGCTACGAAGCATTTAAAAGAGGTCAGATTTTAAGTCTAGTGTAAATAGTGTGTGTGCTGCTTTCTTAGATTAAGTGAATGAAAATAGGAGTACTGCCTGTTGTTAAAAGATTACTAGTACTAAGGCTCTTTCTGTTTTACAGATCAAGCACGGTCATTTTTAAAGGTATATTTTTATGATGTAACATTTTACACTTTAACTTTTATAAAATAGGCTGTAAATCATTCGGATTTAAAGCATACACATATGTGGACATAAAACTTTGAATTGAATTTGGCTGAATATTTAGGTAAATGTTT
This sequence comes from Neodontobutis hainanensis, assembly GCA_024349245.1. Lineage (NCBI taxonomy): Eukaryota > Metazoa > Chordata > Actinopteri > Gobiiformes > Odontobutidae > Neodontobutis > Neodontobutis hainanensis. Next base: position 3,105,001 of record JALDNG010000019.1, read on the forward strand.
GCATGTGTTCCTTTAAGCTGAGTTAAGCAAAGGTAACAAAGCCCGAGCGGCCTCATATCTGACTCTTTCACTGTTTAATGTGAGCTGTAATGATGAACAACATCCTGTTTATAAAGCATCAAAAGGCAAGGCAATTTATTTCTATAGCACATTTCCAACACTGGGCCATTCAAAGTTCTTTACAGTAATAAAAGTCAAATTTAAAATACATAGACATGATTAAGAAACATAAGAAAATTTTAAAATTTAAAAAGAATAAAACACTTTAAGTTGTCTTTCCAGAGGAATGTTTTTTGAACATTGTTAAAGTTGAGGTTGTTCCAGGTTTTTGCTGAAACGTAAACGCTGCTTCACCCTGTTTAGTTCTAACTCTGGGCTCGAGCAGAAGCCTGTCCCAGATGTTCTCAGAGTCCGAGGAGGCTCATAAGCTACTAGCATTTCAGAAATATATTCTGGTGCTAAACCATTTAGAGACTTGTAAACCAGCAGTGCTGTTTTTAAGTCTATTCTCTGAGCAACAGGAAGCCAGTGCAGAGATTTTAAAACTGGACTGATGTGGTTGTACTTCCTGGTGTTAGTTAGAACCCGAGCAGCAGCGTTCTGAATGAGCTGCAGCTGTCTTAACCCTCGTTTTAAGAGACCAGTGAGCAGCCGTTACAGTAATCTCACCTGTGTTATTTAGAAAGATGCAATAGACAATTAAATGTATAGTTGCATCTAATGCACACAGAAACTGAGTTCATTGAAACACAACACTGCATCACCAGTGTCTGCTGCACATTTCTGTTTTTTTTGCCAAATCAATGTAACCTAGGGCAAAGGGAAAATGATACACACAAGTTTAGAACTTCCACATATCCAACACGCAACAGTGTCAGTGTTAAGTTGTGTAAACATTAAAGCTCATCTGTGTATCTTGATACTTGAATTCTGATTGGTTGTCAATCTAATTACATTTAGAGCTAGTTTAATCTGTGTTTTCTTCCTCCTGGAAATCAAACTCAAATCAACAGGGACCGGACTAATTCTTTGTGTATAAAAAGAGGGTGTATGTTAATTCCAGGTATGAACAGAATGAATAAACTAGAGCTGGACCTTTATGATTGGTTCACAAAAACACACTGAAATGCATTATCT
>JALDNG010000020.1:0-245000 GCA_024349245.1 Neodontobutis hainanensis
CACTCAGAGCCCAGAGAGTACCAAGACAAGCTCGAGAGGTTTAGTCACTGTAAAAAGTCCAGACTAAGAGCAAAAATAAAACTAAAGAAAAAAATAAACATTGCTGCAGTTTTTGTAAATGTTATAATTATAATTTCTACTGTAAGTGTAAGTATAGTCAGCCCTGGTAGAGCTTCTAGTGGTTTTAACGCGTTATTGACACTGGTAGTGTTCTGAAAATTATTAAATTAAATCGGGATTTCAACAGTATTACCTCCTAATTATCATTATTTATTACACAGCTGTAACGTGCAAATAATTAATGTTTGTTGTTTTAAAATGTTAAAGTTCAACAATAATCTTGCAGAAAATATATATGAGATCTTGTCTTGGCCAGTCTTAAGTCCGAGCTGAGGAAGATAAAAATGTATTTGACGTTAGTATATTAGGCAGCACAGTGGTCAGCGAGAAGGTTTAGACCAACAGGGTCGGGCGGGACCTCTCTGGGGGGAGTTGGCAGGATCTTTTGCTCCAGTGTATCCCATCATCATCTTGCTGTAAGGTCATTTTCACACCGACTAGTCCGGTAAACCTGATTGGGGACTAAGAAACAATTTTTCTGACTGTTTGGTTTGCTTTACATTGCACTTGCACAACAAACACACTTTTTTGATTATCGCAGTTACCCCCCTCGCCTTTGGTGGCGCTGCAGTAATTACTAAAGTAGAGGACAAGAAACAGATTAAACAAGAAAATACGCTCACCAATTTTCTTTTCTGACACAACAATAAAACAGAACAGTTTTAGACTTTAGGAATTTTGCCTTTTTTTTTCACTTTTTACAAGAAAACAAAAAAAATATACAGATGAGGCAGTGGACCATCATGGACAGTTTTTTACTACTGCGAATGAGACTTTTACGAACAAGAGAGGAGAAAGAGAGACAGTCCTGTTGAACAGACGAGCACTGGTATGAGCGTACTTGTTATTATTTAGCGCTCCACACGTGCGTTTGTTTTGGTTGTGTTTACCTGCAGGACACAGTGACGTGGTCCACTTCCTGACATTGGTTCACTGTTTGGTCGGCTTTGCGTTCTCATCTCATTCAAACTGCACCAAAGTTCACTCGGAAGCAAACTGAGACCTATGTTTTTAGGCGGACAGGGTTTGCTGTTTTGTTACGAATCAGAGTTTGATTGCGCATTGACACCTCCCAAAATGAACCAGACTTTCCGGGGAAACAAACTGGAATTTGATTAAAGTGGGCCAAACAGGGCTGCTGTTAATTCACCCTCAGACAGTTTCTTTCTTGCTTTCAGAAAATTTACCGAGTACTTGTTGTGTTCCTCCCTCTCAAATCCGAACTCTATTCCCTCTCTTCCTCACAGTGTGTTCCCTTTCCGTTTTTTTTTTCCAATCTGGACTTGAGAAGGTCAGCGGGAGTGGGGAGGCGGTGTTGGGGGAGTATATGGAGGGCCTCTCTGACACTCACTGAAGATGAGATAAGGATACAGAGGTGAAGAGGAATGGCATGTGGGAGAACTAATCAACAGGTCACTCATGACCTTTGAGATGTCAGGCTCGTCCAGTGACCCAGCTGTTTTCTCTCCTCACTCTGCCTTTTCATCATGTATCGTTTTTTTTTTTTCAATGTTTAATGAACCAGCTTCAAAAAATATAATTAACAACAATAATAAAGAATTTACTACAATAATGTTTCATTTGAATCATTATATCATACAGAACACTTCCCAGTTTTCTTGTGGTTTGTCCAAGTTAACAAACCTCTTCCTTTCAGTCGGCATGGGCAGAATGGTTTGCACTCCTGCCTTGCAGCAAGAAGGTTGTGAGTTAGAAACCCCGCCGACTCAAACATTTTTGACTGACTCCGGTCTTTCTGTGAGGAGTCACAGAACAAAATTTAGCACTGCACCTTTGCACCAGAGTCAAATTGAATGTATTGCAGGTAACACATCAGAAATCAAAGCTGTCATTATTCAACATGTCGACAATAAATCAACCAATCACCCCTTCTTCCTGTTACCGTGGGTTCTCTCCGGGTACTCCGGCTTCCTCCCACCGTCCAAACACATGCATGTGTAGGTTTATTGGCAAATCTAAAGTGTTCCTAGTAAATAAATGTGAGAGTGAAAGGTTGACTAACTGCCCACTGTCCAAGATGTACCCCACCTCAGGCTCAAAGCTGCTGGGATAGGCTCCAGTCACTTGTGACCCCTAACAGAACTATATATGGATATATATGTTTTACCCACTGCCAAAAAAATAAATTCAAATCTAGTATTTTATATTTTATGTGTCAATCAAACAATGTTTTCAGTTCATCACATTAACTCTGGAATTAAGCTGTATAGTGTATAAAACTTTTTTCGCAGTGCTTGATCCAGTGGCAGTTCTGGCACATAAAAGCATAAACACACAGTAGACAGTAATATAGTAATATGTTTATTTAATTCATCCGACGTATGAAATTAACTTTCTTGGCCACGTTTGTGTTTTTGAATGATGTGTTTCTTGGAATTGCTGTTTCTAATTCTTCGCTCGTAAATGACTTCAGTGTGTGTGCATATTATTTAGCTCTGGTCACTGTCCCGCTGTGAGATTGGTCCCTGTTGTTCGTGAGTCACACCAGCACAAGTTGTACTCGTCTGGTCGGTGTAAAACATGCAGGAGGTTCACTCACACAACTCAGGCATTTTGTCAAATTTGTCTGCCACGCGTGCATAAATTACATAAACCAGTCAAGTTCCCAGATGGCTGCAGAGGTGTCTAAAAAAAGGAATATGACCTTTTAAAACATACTTTTGAGAGATGAAATACAAAGGACAAAGGATTAATCAAGCAAATGACGTCCACCAGATAAGAATTTACTGTGCTCCCGTCTGGTGTTGATGTGTATGCAACCCTGAAATCTGATCCAAAAATGCAAACTTAATCAAATCCAGACAATTAATTTGTGCTGGGACTTTGGGTTTTTTTTTTCAAATTCCTACAGGGTGTCTCCTTCCACATTTTACCTTTTGTTGAGTTAGAAATAGCTTGAAAATAATATATTTCAAATGTAGGAATTGCATGTGATTTTGTGCTGGAAATGTTGGATGCTACGTAATACAATTTCTCTAGAGGACCACTTATACTTTCTCTTTTCATTTGAGCAGTCAGTGCTCTGGAGAGTGGACGGAGACTGGCCATATTCCCATCAATTTAACAGAAATGTAATTGCACATTTAACAAAGTCCCCACAAAAGATGATTTTTCATGATATTTTAATAAATAGGCTTTTTCCCATTTTCCACTTTGTATTTTCACCCATTACCCGTTTCCTTCATCTTGTCTAAGACAGTGATTGTGTGGGGATGACGTGTTCTGCAGCTATTTCAGGGTGGCTACTGGCTTATTGATTTTCTCATCCTTTTTTCTGTTCAATAATGCCCAGTAGAGGTTGTCAGACACATTGATTGGGACAGTGCGTTGTTTGTACTTGTGTGTTGTCCGCACGCTTTCGATACAAGGCGCTGGGAATTGCACCCAGCGTCATCGTTCTTTGTCGAGCAAAATGTGCAATTTGACCACTTTTCGCTCTCTTCGGACGGTTGGACAAAACGCCACCAACAATCAATGACTCAATCAAACACATACTGTAGGAGGAATACAAATACCAATTGTCAGCTGGTCCTTCTCAAATCAAACAAAGTCCTCAAAGCTGCAAACAATGGCGAGGGCACGCCTGGATTTAAAGCTGCCTCATCAGGCCCATGTCTGTTTACTGATATACTTTTTATAGGTCTTCTAAAAAAAAAACATTTGTTTCAAACATTTCTTTTCTATTGAGATGTTCTGCTTTGTTATAAATACTCTAACCCAGTTACAGTTAGCAATGTACAATATTCATTCAAATCTGTTAAAAAGCTTAACGTCTTTTGAAGTCCAAACAACAGAGCTTTCGACACAATAAAAAGCGTACCATGTCATAGTTTAATGTGAAGCGTAAGCCTTCACCATAAAAAAGTCCCACCCAAGCACTTTCTAATTGGAACTAAGCTTCCACTAAGCTTGTTGCAAATATAAGGCTTTGCAGACTTTTTATACTGTGATAAAATTAGTAACATCTTGTAACCTTTTCAGAAATGACATCAATTTGGAACTCATTCTGCAACTTCACTGCTGCAAACTTACAAGAGACTGGCTTAATATATAAATATACATATATACACTTAAATATATAGGTATAGTTCATTGGACAGAATATCAGAATAACTGATAGAGCTGTCTATGAAAAAAGGCTTATAGTTTCTTAGATTTTTAAGTCTATAAATTTATGGTAGCAGTTATGTGGTGTTGCTTGAAATTATAGACAAGTCTTAGGCTTATAACTGGATTGTTATGAAATTAGAGTTAGCTCAGTACTTTCTCTTGCCATAGAAATACCATAATTAACCAAACTAAAAAAAAAGGTACTTAACTCTTAACTCAGTTTGTTTGTCTTCTGCTGTGGAAAAGTAAGACCTGATTTAGTGTAAACTAACTAAACTATAAGGGCTTATCTAAACTTTTTCACCTTTATTGGATTACGGCGATCTCCTTTTTATGAATGCATCTGATCATCTTTTAAAAAAGCAGGACACTGTTTATACTGTGCTTTATGCTTTATGACTGGTTGTGGAGATTGTGTTCAGTATTGTACACTGTTTGCTGCAGCTGAGTTTCCGTTCCTGTATGTTCGCAGTCTCATTTGCTGACTTTCATTTATAAATGTATTTTTTTTACCTCTGCACATACATGCGTAAAAACCAACCACAGTATGCTCTGCGTTCTCAGAAGAACATTCTGATGGTGGTTAGAGTCCGAACAGATTTGGGTAAGACAGTATTTCAGTAGCTGCCCCCTGTGGTGCATGGAATGAACTGCAAAATGAATTAAATCTATCTGAACTTGTTACTTTAGGAGAATTTAAATCTATTCTAAAGAAGCGTAAATTTAATGAGCTTGGTAAATGTAACTGTTTTTAAACTTGCACAAACTGATTATTTTGTAACTTTTGATTGTAAATATTGTTTTTTGTCTGTTTGATAATGTCTTGTATCTGTCTGAAACTGTGTGTAATGCTGTCGTCTTAGCCAGGTCCCTCTTGAAAAATAGATTTTTAATCTCAAAAAGTTTTTTTTTACCTGGTTAAATAAAGGATTTAATAAAAAAATAAATGATGAGCCATTGAACTACTGTCACAATGCGTCCTAAAGTGTTTAATTTCAATACTTGGTGACCAGAAGTTTCTTCCCAAAATCCCACAGCTCAATACTCTCCCAACCTTCAAACCACCACAGGGTCTTTTAAACATTCTGGACTCATTTCGTCCCAGACCTTGATTCACTTTGTGCAGGGAACGGCTGTGTCTCCGAGACAACCACGGAGGACTGCTTGCAGATGAAAAAGCCCTTTCAATCCCCGAGACCAAATTGAAACGCTATGATTCTGAGATGAAGGTTAGCCAGATGGTTCACAAGACGACATGACCAGTTGAAGCTGATCTCATAAAGTCATTTTAAATGGAATGACATTTGTTCCCTCCTGGTACAAATCTTGCTTTTACATGTTATTGCCAATGAGACAGGAACTTTGGTGCAGATATGAAAGTTACAATGAGAGAAGATGTTCTGTTCAAAGTTCAGTGAGTTTTCCATAATTCTTGTTGAGGAACATGTACATGCATTTATTATGTTCCCTGCATAGATTTATGATTATTCATGATCCGAGTTTGTGCTAGCGATTTCTCCAAGAGGTCGTCAGTACTTTATAAGCAATTAAAAAGTGCTGTCTGTGAACCAGTCTATTGCTGCAAAGAACCACATGTCCAAAACATCTCAACAGAAATACATTTTTGTGCAAAACTCTGACTTTACAGTGAAAGACAAAAAGTTGTTATGAGTACATTGAGTTACCATTAGTTTCCTGTGATCATTGTTGAAGTGACAAAACACGAACACCTGGGAACACAGTCATTGTTCCAGACGATAACAATGAAATGCTATCACATTCTAATTTTCTGCATAGGCATTTGATTACTCATGAGCCGAGCATTATCCTCAAGAGTTTACGGCTCTTAATAAGCAATTAAGAAGTGCTGTCTGTAAAGCACCAGTCAAGCCTACCTGCGTATATCACGGCAGGGGACCTTTGGTTGTCAAGCAAAGTAGTACATGTCCATAACCTCTCAATATAAATGCAGAGTTAATTAAATGCCAGCAATGTGGCACAGCTTCTTTCTGGCTAGCTCATTAACCTTCCCCTTTCAATATGTCAGAGGAAGTAACCTTTTCACAACTCACTCATGGTCTTGCGTTTTCTGAAGCGAACACACCAAGGCATTTCCAGTCAGGACGCATGTAATCTTAAATTTTCCTGCAGCCAGCGTACATGTGTATGTCATTTTTTATCATGCCCTGATTTGAAAGTAGTTCATTATTTGTGCGAGCCCCGTGGCAAGACCTGGTCTATTAAAACAGACTGGTCTTTTACTCTGGTTAAGGCCTGTCAGATTAAGAAAGTAGTCGCCTAACATAACTCCAAGAAGTCATTTTTGTACTTGATTTACTTTAATCTTGTTAATTAGAATTATTTTTTTTAATATGTGCAGATTAAAATCCCTTGCTTCATGCTTGTGAAGTTTAAAGAGAAAATGAAAAAAAAGTGATGTTAAGTTAAGGGAAAAACAGCAAGACCTTGAGTTATATAAAAAAAAGTCTGCTGATTACAATAAGTAGTTTTCTTTCACATATTCAATTTCTAAAGGAAACTATACAAAATATCTTAATACAGATAACCTTCTACACTGTTTAAGTCATACAAATTTGACAGTTCAAATCTTTTATGGAGACATTAGTATAATCTGCAAAATCTAAATTTCACTGTAAACACTTGTTTTTCTAACACTATCCTTACATTTACAGCAGGGATATGTTCACTTTGTCTTGTGATGTGAACTCCCACATGAAAATCCTTAGTTTTCTGAAAAAACAAAAGGCTTATGACAAATTATATATTTTCAAACCTACACAATACACATTTTTAGTTTGAAATGTTATCTCTGCCCAAGGAAATACTGGAAATATTGTCTGAGCCTGAGTTGCTTTATATCTAATAGGCAACCCGAGGTGCCTCGAGATCAAATCAACAATCAATTTTCCTTGTGAACTTCCAATTTTTTTCCTTAATGCTTTTAACTCGAGGGAATAAACTAGATTACATGTCTTCATACAGAGTCTCATCTTGACATTTCATGCGTTTATTATTGAAGGAGATGCTTATTATTGGTTAAAAAGCCTTGGGTGGTTTCTTGAAATGTAACAGTTGTGTGTTGGGGAAGGGAAAAGTATGTGTTCATGTGTAAAATGTATGTCTTGTTTTACTGGTTATGATGGCAAATATACGTGTGGCTGACCTTGCTCAAGGACACTTCAGCACAACCTTTTAGTCTAGATTCTCCCAATCAATACTTTGCCATTTTAGCTCCATCGCGTCACTGCAGGGCCCACTCCACAACTCTACACCTGTCCCTGAAACGGCACTGACCTGTCACAGACCTTTCCTCATTGAAACACGAAATCACCGGCAGGAGCAGCAGAAACGATGCTGCCATTTATAACAGTAGTCTATCCCCTCGTAAGGCCCCACGGGGAACTGCTGTGAGATGTGGAGGAAGTTGAAAGGTTATGTCCGTTGAGAGAACAGGCAAGATCGAGATTTGGGTTTCAACCCAAGCAGGAAATAAGGACACAATGGCAGTATGAACTGTATGGAGTGGGAATTGAACCAACCAACCTTTGTGTTATAGGACAACTGCTCTTCCACTGAGCCCTTTCACCGCATAATACGGGTCAAGAAAATAAAAAAACTGTGCTTCCACTCTAGAGGTGCGCAGTTTGTCCAATCTGGAGAGTTCTAGAAACAAAACAAAAAGTGAACTAATACCACTTCCAAATTTTTCTATAGATATTTTTTTTCCAACATAAGCCAATGCAAATTCATGTTAGTTATTTATGTTCAGTTATTGTCATGATTTTAATTTGATTGCACACTATTAAAACGTTTTGTGCAGTGATGTATTTTGTATTCTACCAAATCTTACACAAAGCCAGTAAAACAGTCTTGTTTGAAAGGTATTATTTAAGAGTCTTCTGTAAAAGAGTGTCAAACAATATTTCTGAATTGCAGACCTCAATTGAGCCACATGGCTGAAAACATTTTGCGATTATTTGTTGAATATGTCCCAAGAACATAAAAGCTGTGTCCACCCTGTACTTTAGCCCAGAGCTTTGGGTAATTGAGATAAAAATGCTTTATATTCGAGACTGTCTGTCAATAGTATTCACTCTATGGGTTCTGCTTGTACAGTTCAACCCTTAGAGAAAGGTTTTACTATCACATAAACTTACACAAGATCAGAGCATGCTTCGGTTTCATGTAACTCTGTCTGCTACATGTTTATCTTCTTGACTTTTGTCACAACGTGGAGCTTGGTGATGACTTTCTAGTGATTATGATAAAGTCAGGAGCAGCTCTAATGAGTATTAATATTGTTAAAAGGTTTATGTCTGAATGCTTTTGTTCTGATAATGGTGATGATAACGGAAATGCACTTTGTGACGAGACCTTTTATAATTTGCACCATTCTTTCAAATTGTATTTTTTGTTCTGCCATGTCCTAATGTGTATAATTATGTCTGAAAAATAATTTATAGAATATTGTTGCTGCGATATTTACAAATGCACCTAAGTTTCTTGACATCTTTCATTTGAATTGCATTCCACACAGATTATGGAGGTTCATACTTACAAATATCATCTAACAATAGCTTTTCCTGCTCTTTCTTTTCTCTCCTTTGGTGTCTGTCTGCTGTTCACCTGGATGATCCGTTTCACACTTGTGTTCTCTCACACTCTACTCCAGGTAAGAAAGCTGCTCAGTAACATCGACTATGTATTTATTTTTACCTTATTTTGTTTTTATTTGTGAAACAATAAGTTAACCAATAAGCTTGGTGTTGAGGACTCCTGTCAGTGAAAATATACAAATGTCTAAAAGGTACTTGTTTGAAGCTAGAACCTAAATAAATGCAGACAAATGAATAAACATCTAAATTTATATCAATAGCCTATCGTCTGGATAACCACATACTAGTAGTAGTATATGATATTTTATTTTTATTTTACTTTTTTTGCCTAGGTTTTGCTTAAAGCATTCTGCAGCCAGTGCCAAGCAGTTGTGTTTTTGTTCTTTTTGGACAGTAGTGGAAGATAATGTGACTGTATCCACATGATCTTGTTTTGCATCCAGTGAATACCAAGACGTTGACTGTAAAACTGTTTTTGTACTTAATGTCTGCTCTGGAAAAGACGCTGGTTGATGTGAGTCATTCGATTATGTCACCTTAGACACATGTTAATGCCAGGTGTGAACAGGTGAATAGGTCTCTTTGATATATAACCAACCTGATTAACACGGTGCTATGATGACACGTAGCATTAGCGCAGGCCATTGCTGATGAGGTCACGTACAGCAGTTGTTAGAGGTGGGTTGAACAATGGTTGAGGTCCTAAGAGCGTAGCATGATGTGATGATACATGGTGGTGGAGCAGGCCAGCGGTGATAAGGTGATGAGATCAACCATGACACATGTTAGGGATGAACAGGTTCGATGCAGATACTGTACAAAAGCATGGAAGCTACCTCCTATTAGTGCATTTGGATTTGAAATCAACATCCAGTGTTTTGGAAATGGTTAAGACTCTTTTTGTATGATTTTAAATTTGTCTGGCCTTTATCAAGGATACTGCTTTGTGCTTCCCAGGTTGCATTCAAAATACTTTTCTGGTTTATATGCAAACTAAAATGTTATCATTTACTTTTACTACCTTTATTAAATTAAGAGAGTGTTAATTTTGCTGACTACAAACTTGTAGCACAATTAAGCAGCACAGCGAGCACCTTTCTCTTTGCTTTGTAATTTACTATTGTAAATTACACCATTAAAGCATTAAAGCTTAAGCAATTGTTAAATGACATTCTCCACAATGTCCCCAATCTCTAAGACTGGCTACATTAGATCCCATCACTCTATTGTGCCTATTGAACCAAATCTGAATGGGAGGCTCTGTAATGGTCAATATTGAAAATAATGTATTGATCCAAAGTGGAAAAGTAGCAACAGATCTGTGTTTTACAAGAAAATCCTCAGTGCACACTCCTGTTTCTCAGTGAATATTCATATGCAACTCAACACAAGTCTTGGAGTTGGAAATATAGATTGATGTCACAGCTCGTGAATCACGGAGCAATTTGAGTTCTCGAAGGCACAGTAATCAGTGCTGCCTGCTGTTATCCGCAAACACAAGCACACACACGTCCTCATATCATGATGTCTCTGTTAGACGAGGGGCCAGTTTGAAGAAAAGCCTTGTGATGGGTCTGTATCTTTGACGTGTCAGACACCACCACTTCAGATGCTCTACCCTCTCAAATCTCTCTTCACTAAAGCCAAGACCTAATAAACCCAGTGGACAGCTACAAGCCTGAAGTGTCACGCCGCATCCATCCGAACAGTTCCCTCAACCCACTCCCTCAGATGTGACTACAGACTCTTTAAAAGCAGAAAGTCTTTATCTCCACAAAGGCAATAGTAGAAGTACAAAAGTTGGGAACAGTGGGAGAGATTAGAAGCTGTCTGTCACATCTTTGCTGTTGTAATTTCCCTTGCCTATCCCTTTCAGTTCGAAAAAAGGGCCATTTCTTGTTAATGGGAGGAAATACTGCTGACCTTCTGGAGTCACAGAGAAACTCATCTGTGGCTTGTGCAGTCACAGTTTCTTTTTGTTCTTGGACAATTAAAACCCTCTGAATAAGACACAGATAAAACATAATGGGAAGCAGAAATGAATGGCTGCAATAAGAATAAAAAATGTTGGTGTTTAAAGGTCAGGGAGAGACGTGATGATGAATGACACATGATCGGCATTTTAATGCAAGTGAGAAGTTTAACTAAGTATTTGATTACAAGACCAGCACTGCTCGTAAACCCCTGTCAAACTGTTTTGTTTGCAATTAACGGTACCATTTATGGTCAACCGGCAGCGTGAGCAAGTATCAGAGACAACATCTGGGTATCAGTTCCACAAAGACTGGAGATTAGAGTAAGTAATACGCATACCCAACCATTCAAAATAGATTGTCAGATATATGTAAAAAACAGGCTCTTTTTTGATTTGTTTTCCTAAAATCTTTTGCACTGTGTGACGTAAGACCACTGCTACCATAACAATTCTGCATCAATTCATTAATTATTTCTGGACAACTGCAAAACTAAAACATTGTGACAGGACCTTTAGGGCTTTTTGAGAGAACTTTCACTTGTGTCTTACAATTAAAGTATCAGTAGATCTTTGTAAATGTATTTTAGGTCTAGGCAAGAAATACTGAGATTGAATTGAAAATCTTAAAATACTTTTTGATTGTGATTGTTTGACCACAACATAATCCCATGTATCTTGCACTGGTCTTGAGCTTGACTCGACCTCAGTCCCTAAATATCTTGGCCCACTCTAGTCCCACTTATAATTTGGTTACTGAGGCTCTTACAAAAGCAATAATGTAATGTGACTAAACTCTGTTGCCATTCAAAGCAGGCAATTAAGTAAGTAAGTAAATTTTATTTATATAGCACCTTTCACAGATATAAATCACAAAGTGCTTTACAAAGTGCAATAAAAAACAATAAAACTTAGAGAAAAAAAAAAAAAAAAAATTAAAACCACAGAATATTGAAACATAAAAAGCCCAATCAACTAAAAGCTTGTTTAAATAAAAGTGTCTTCAGCTGCTTTTTAAAAGAATCAACAGAAATATCCACTCGCAGTGACAGGGGCAGGGTGTTCCAGAGTCTGGGGGCGACTGTTTGGAAAGACCGGTCACCCCGGGTTTTCAAACGTTAAAACATGCAACAGAAATAAGAGGAATACATGCTTTTGTTTTCACACTTGTGTGTAATCCATCAGGATCAGTGCTCATGTCCAACAGCTAAATATGATTCAAGAGCCACCGGGAGGATTGATGCTAACTATAGCGCGAAAGCTAAACAAGACAAGTGGCCTGCTCTTGCTTACACTGGCTTGGTTTGAGGCTGCCTGGCTGTTTCTTTTGCTGAGCTAAGCGGCCGGTCTCCCAGCTTTGAGAGGCCTATTGATCTTCCTGTCTGACTCTCAGCAACAGCACAGGCGTCGAACCACAGCTGTAATTGCCACCTACTGGTGCTGACATGAACTGTGTCAATCTTATCAAAGGCAAACGCTGGAAATGACCTTGGTGTAAATTCTTCACAATAATATTACTCCTCAGCTATGAAGAAATCATTTGTTGGCAAAGTGCCTTGCGATTGTCGAATAATAATAAGGAATAGTTTGTTCTGTTTTGTTGAAAATAACTAGAAACAATTGTGTACATTGCATTAGTCCAAGAAAGGATCGTACTATTATAAAAATGTTGAGGCTTATACATAAGAAATACGGTAGTGCAGGGGTTTATTCTCATGCCATGTGGTAGTAGCTAATCTTCACTTTTTGAGTACTTTTCTTATGACCCTCTGTTGAGAAGTTGTCTACAGTACTTTCCTTTATTGCACTCCATGACTGGCTGCGCTGAGTGTTCCGTTCATTCAGGGCTGTCTCTGTGTGATCGGTAAATCACTGTGGTACGTGTACGTCAAACTAATATTACCTAGTTACTCCATGTTCAGTGCTGTTTTTGTGATTTTAGGTTCAAGGTAAGCTTTTTTCTCTCTGTTGGATGTTCATTGGTGTGCGTCCTCGGTCATGTGTGTATCAGGTTTTTTTTTCCTCCACATGGCAGCTACAGAGAAGCGGTGAATGGAGGTGCTTCACGTCCCGAGCAGGGCTGTTAATTTAGATAAGAGCAGCAGCGTATTCGGGACATGAAACACAGAGTAAGGGCCATGGCCCGGGGATCAGCCAGCAGTCCTGGATTTATCGGCATTTTAGGGGGAATTTAGTGGGAAAACTAGGACTAATCCTGTTTGTAAAAGTCACAGGTAGAAGGATTAAGGGCTGGAGTGTTGTCAGCCTCAGCATATAAAGAGACAGTGAGTGCTGGTCTGTGAGTGTCTGTGCCAGTGTGCTGGGATGTTTCGGTGTGAGTTTGTGACGAGGGCTGAAGCAACTTGAAAAAGGGCCAGTGCAGAACAGCTGACCTTCAGAATTGGGTATATCTTGACAATTTTATGTCTCTAATAGTGTGTCTACTTTTGGCTTAAGCTAACATTTGATGTTGATTCTACACAACCCAATGGACCAATAATATAATCATCTTCACAGAGTGTCATTATTATTACACTAGCAGGGGCATTTCTTTGATTGACATGCATCTGTGTAAAGAGAAGGTAAAGTCAATGTTGTTAGCCCACTTTAAACCAAATGAAACCAAGACTGCATCCGTGTAGTGGTGCTTTTTGACCTGCTATGGCTCTTTACAATACTCCAACATACACTCATTTAGGTCTGTGATAAACAGTGGTACATTCAGATGGATTTTTAACTTATACATTGTCTTAATTACCTTGTATTTGTAAAAAAAAAAAAAAAATGAAGCACATAATAATATGATGCAGCTTCTTTGCTTTTATGCCTCACTTCTGCTAAAGCCTTTTTACTGCTTTTACACCATTTGTTTCCTTCAGAGAGTTATGGTGGAGACATGTTAATAAAAAAAATTATTTAATTTATTCATCCACGGACCTTTATTAAGCACACACACGTGCAATAATGTTTGTAGAAATTCTTATAGTGTCATTCATTCAACAATGTGGGGTCCTTCTTCTTTGATGCTCTTCTGTTAGGACTAGAGTTGTTCACCTTCACACATTTAATCATGTTTTTATCCAAAGCTCAAGTATTCCTAAAACCCTCAACAGTTCACTTTACTGAACTTGACTGAGTAAAAATTCTCTCTTTTCACTAGCTTCATGGTTAGAGCCTTATTTTTGCAGGTAACAATGGCGTTTCGTTTGCATTCACTGTAGTCAGTAGTTCTTCTTATTTGAGAAGAAGAAAAAAAAACATTGAAAAGCTGCAGAGCTGGGTTTTACAACTGAACCAGTTCAGCCTAAGTCATGAATTAATTGAATAACCAAATTTTAAAAATTATAGTGGGGATTTCCTTTTCATATTAAAGGTGAACTGTGTCAAACGTTGTACCTTACAATTGAACTAAATGGAAGACATTTTGTAAGCGGTGCTTTTAGTAGTACATGACTGTGTTTAAATACTCTTTTAGATCTTCAAATGTCATCACTCACACTGCGGACTTAAATGAAGACATTAGCTATTGAAGTATTTGTGCCCATTTATCACAAACAAGTAAGATTATTACATCTTGCATAAGTCCTTCAGAAGCCAGGTATTTACCCGAAGAATACTTGACATTTAGAAATACAGAGCAGCACAATGTCATGGACAAGGTAATAATGTACTTAAATTATATCATAATCCTCAACTATTACCGCGCAGCTTCCAGTTCCTACCATGAAGTAAAAAAGGTCATGTAACATTAAACGTGACATGATGGAGTGACGTACAGGCTGACATACATGTGCTCACGTGCATATGTGGACGTTTGTACCGACAATGTGCCGCCAAATGCCGGTAGCGCCTCATTTATCCTGGCACAGCACCATGAACTAATCCTGCAGATGGCCACCTCTTCTTGCTCCTATTTCCACTGCCTCCTACATCCAGAGCTGGTTTCCACTGAGAGCAGCTTTCTCCAACTCACATTTTTGTTTCTCTGTGGTCTTTGCTAACCCCATGACCTCTAATTCCAAATCTACAATAGTTGTATTCTTCCTTTTATTTTATTTATTTATTTTTTGTTTTGTTTTAAGACCTTAAGGCCACATGAACTGTATTCTCGTTTGACGCCCACACAGGTAAAAAAGCACCAGAAGTAGTTCTGCTCAGAACCAACTTAAGGAAATATAGACATTTTTATGACTCAAGCCTAAATCTTTCCAATATTGCTATCTTTTATCTCTCTCCAGCTTTTCTGCCAATTCAATTTAACTTTTGTCACTAGGGATTGTCAGAGCTTTTCTTTAGAAGCCTTTATGATATTAGTTTGACTTCTGCAATGGAAACCTCTTTTTTCTACAGTAATTCTTCCCCTCACATCTGAATTTACAATTTGGCTTTTGTTGAACCATTTTCTTGGCAATGTCTCAGTTGAGTCAGTTTTCTGTAAGATGTATGTAGTTTTTGGAAGCATGTTATATACTAGAGGTTTACCGCTTTCTTCAATTGAAACCTTATAATTGCACTGTATTCATCATAAAATGGTACTAGAATTGTAGACCTTTAAACAGAGTCCAGTGTGACTGACTGTAGTGAGTCCTCAGGTCTGTATGGTTAATGTGGTTGACTTTTTTATACCATCACCACTACAGAGATAAAATAAATGATAATATAGAGACAGTGAGAAGAAGCAGCCAGCACTATATTGCTCAGTCATTAATTTGACTCTATGAATGAGCTGGCATTGTGCTGTGAAAATGACTGGAGATTAGCACTGATTAAAGAGGGAAATCAGTTAACATAAGCGCCACCCCCACATCCTCTCCAGCATCCCTTCTAATTAAATGCAGCCATGTGGAGCTGGGGCTTGTCAAGTCTGACTCTCTCCTGGGCCTCGGCTCGGCTCCTGAAGCACACATATCAAATACGTAAAGCATTTTCGATAGCGGACAGATGGATTTAATTATTTCCTGCTCGCTGACTGATGAGGCTACATGAAAGTTAGTGTGGGCAATTATTTTTGACAATAATGGTGTGTTTTTTTATGTTTCTTGGTTTTCTTATAGAGGTGAAGAGAATACTGTACACACTGATTTAAAGCAGGTTCAGATATACAGTATAATGTCACGACCGTCAATTCAAAAGCGTATCCTTTGTATCTGACTGACGTCTTGACTGAATGGAAGGTAACAGAACCATTCTTTAGTACTTCAGGGACCTTCCTACTTGTACCAAAATACTTTTAAAGTTTGCTAATTACTAGTTTTCACTAATCTGCCACTTACACACTCAAGTATTAAACCACTATTTAAACATGCTTACTATTCTTCAGGTTTTCAAAGTGTCTCTATACAAAACTACTATGCTTTATTTTTGGATCCTCCTACTACTTGACCCAGTCGGTGCAAAACGTAGCTGCCACATTTTATTCTGCAAAGCGTTGTGCCAAGCAGCTTATGTTCCTTAGCAATAAGGAGCAGGTGTATGTACGGTGTGTACAGGACACTGTAAGTAAATGGACGGACAGTGGACATATGGTCAAGTAGAGGTCAAATTAAAGGCAGTGCAGGAATAGTGCAATATATAAAAATAGTAACAGTGGTTTTAAATAAAAGTTATAGACTCTGGAGAAGTCCACCTACAGATGGATATGTACAGTATAATATAAGAATGGAAGCACAGTAGGAAAGGATAATCAACTATAAATATATTATTTTGGATAAAATTAGGAGTAAAGAGTCAATTAGGTTTGCAGTGGTTCTATTTCTCCTGACTAGAAGAAGTCACATATCCAAGGAAAGTATTTTTGTCATTTTAATTCAATCAAAAAAAAAAACGGTTAATGGTTTGTGTCATAACACTGCAGCTCGGGTCTGACAGGCTGCTCGCTCGGATGCTTGGATGCTTGGACACTGTGTTGCTGCAGAGATGCTGTCGGTGTCCACCCGTCTTGATATGGCTTTGGGCTAAACATTAACTTTACCAAAGCCTGCTCTCTAGCCTCTACACTGCTCACTCTTTGGTATACTGCCTTGTGGATGTGTGTCCACTATGTATAAGTATGTCTAGCACAAGTAATAAAAGTACATTGCAAAGCTTTGAATGGCCTTTAATAAAGGCCATGCATGCTTTGGGACACCTGTGCGGCCTTCTTTACTGCTGCATGTTGCATAAACAGAAAATCATTCATTCTACTTATGACTTTGAAATAAATGAAGTCCTTAGGCCATCTCCAGTGTGAGGAAATTCATTTCTGACCCAACATTTCAAAGTCATGGCAGGGTTTGCAACAAAACTCATAAAACATAAGTGACTCTGCTTCCACTTGGATACAGACTTGCTCTACAACACATGCACTCATTCCTGTCCATGCAAGCATACATTATGAGGCAGGGGCGCCTTGCTAATGGAGAAGAAATGATATTCACATCATGGGAAGGAACAACCGCATACCTATTCCCTTTGAGTTACCAGCCGTGAATTTTACCTCTGCATTTCTGTGGTCGCAGCCGAGTGAGGCTGTGCCGTATGTTTTATGGATGAGGACAAAAGCACGAGGAGGAAGAGGAGATGTTGAAGGAGTTATCACAGCAATGTGAAGAGCTCGCAATGCTCCTCTGATGTTCAGTCAACAAGACGCTTCCAGTCAGGATCTTAGTGTGATCGCATGACTCTTAACACAGCAGCGCTCTTCATAATATCCAGTGCTTGCTTGATATTGTCACAGGAAACATGTTAAGAAGCATTTAAGGACATGAGTAGATTTTAATCTGATTGTATCACTCTCAGGAGCAGTAAAGTAAATAAAAGGAAGATGAATGTCTTAAGAGTGCCCCTGACCGTAGCTGAAGGCAAATAACTGTAATAGCTGTAATATTGTGAGTCTAGAGCCGCACTTTGATAGTAACATGCCCTGAGAGAGAGGTTCCTCTTCGTGGTCTGAAGCACAGTGAAAGTGTGAGAGCATAGCTAGGGCTCTGAACCTCTGCTGAACTGCTCACCTTTTCCAAACACTCCGAGGTATTGTTCTTTTCTGTATTTTAATGTGCAAATATGTGACTCTTGCACACTTGCATAACGAAATTTAAATAGTGTCATTATGTGTTTTTATCCTACACAGCAAAACTCAGTTTGATGAAGGGACTAGAAAACGAGTACTATCAAAGGCTTCAGTCTGTCATTTAGACAATACAAAGGCCACATGAGCTGAGTTGACTTTTGTATGTATGTATATATGCATGTGTGGTGGACATACCCACTTTGAGTTCCCCTGATGTTATCCATAATAAATGATCTATTTAGTATCTGGTTCTGTTATGCCTCTGATCAAAGGCTTGTGTTAAAATTTTCAAAATGTCACAAAAAATATCTGTAGCTGTTAGTTACTGAATATCCTGGAAGTGAGTTCTACAGGTTTTATGCCCATTTGTCACATTTGTAATACCAAGGTATGAATAAGGTCAGTCTGATTTTTCTCATCTCCAATAAATACATTTACCGTAGCCATGTTAAAGGTCAGCATTGCAGCCGACCTCAACATTTCCATCAAATACTAATGCACAAAATCATATTCATGAGTTGGCTTTAGATTTAACTTTGATACAAAACCTCAGCCTTCTCCTTTTTTCTCTCCTTTGCTTGTGTATTATAAATTCTGAACACCTTGAGAGCATGAGGCAGAGAGGCCACTGAACTGGGCTTCAGGACGCTATACTTCACAGCACCCTGAAGACTCAAGGGCTCTCGAGCTGATGGGCCTGATACAACCTGACTGAGGCCTTTCTCTGTCTCAGCACGAGGCACTGTTGCTCTGACAAACCAAGGAATATCGAGGATACACACACCTTTACAAATGCCTCATACTTTCTATCCATATGGCAACACTGCAAACACTTAAAAACAAGTCCTCTGGGTTAATGATCAGGTTTTTAATTTGCCGAGGTTGCTTATCATTACTTTGCAATACTAAAATGATGAAATATTTAAGCTTTTAAATTACAAATTAAACACCGGCGCCTCAGCCACTATTACTTTATGTTTTTATCATGAGTGTGCACCTGCTCATTACTTAAAACAACACAAATACAGCCACGATACAGGTACAAACACGAAAAACTCCACAGTTTCTCTTTGGGTAAGAGCCCGAAATGTAGAGAAAAATGTTTGTTTGTCAAGCCTTTCTGGATGGTTTCAAAACTCAAACACATACATCGAGGCAGTAAAAAGTCAACAGTGAGGATATATTTACAGGACTTCATCAAAGCTGCATATTACTCCTGCTTTCTGTTGTGTCTATGCTGTGTCTATGCATTCAGCATGTCTATTATGTTTATTGACATGCTCTATGATGTGCAGTATTGAAGTACGTGAAAACTGAGCTTCCCCATGGGACTGTAAGCATTTAAATCAGATTGTTTTGTGCTTGTGTGTTGTTCTGCTTTTCTTTTTGTGTGTCTCTGCATGAATGCTCTAAAAGTAATTTGCAAAGCAATGAATGCCGGCTTGGTCCCTGATTTCAAGCTAAATGTGTAAGGAAGCAGTGCTTTTCCACAAATCATCTCTCCCTTATGAGGTCCGTAGGGACTGTTTTCCACTGTTCACAATGTGACAGTGATGTTGATGTGCTGTGGGGGGCCTAGTGGCCCAGCAGGCAGGTACACTGTAATCATTGTGGCACTGCTTTAAGCATGGCCGCGGAGTAACCAGAGGAGGCTGTCCAGTGCTCACAGCGTGGTTTTAATCACAACAAAGCTATGACATGATGGAGCCTTTCTCCAGAGTCACAGACACGTTTGTGGGTAAAACCAAGGGCTTTTTTCAGTACAACATTATTAAATTAAAACACAAATAATAAAAAAAAAAAAAGCACTTCAGAGATATTTAAAAGCTGTTTCTAAATTTTACAAACAACTTTTTATACAAAGTCTACTAAGGCTTGTTGGATAAAGTCAAACATGTGCAACATTTGTTACTGTGATAGTTGGGTTTGTTAGGAGACTGTACAGGGTAAGCAACAAAAACGTATAAGGACATACAGCCATGGAGAACATGCCAAGACGCATGAAATCAGGGTTATACCACCAAATATTGAGTTCTGAACTCTTCCTAAGTTAAAACATTAGTATTGTGTATAGTGTAACTTATTTTCTGTCCATTATTCCAAGTCTCACAACACTTTATATTTTTTGTTATTTTGACCAGTTGTTGCTTTCGGCAAATAAATGTTCTAAATTACAATATTTTCATTTGGAATTTGGGAAAAAATGTTGTCAGTAGTTTATAGAATAAAACAAAAATGTTAATTTTACTCAAACACATACCTATAAATAATAAAACCAGATAAACTGATAATTTTGCAGTGGTCTCTTATTTTTTTCCAGAGCTGTATTTATCTTTAAAAAATAAAAATTGACGGGGCAACATGGTGTAAAAAGTGTTGACCACAATGTGAAGTGTAGGATGTCTTTCTGTTTCGTTCCACTGATAAGGTTATGTGGTCACTGGAGTGAGTTTGAATGTCAGCATATTGGTGCATAGGCCAAGGACAAAGCCATTCAGTTTTGGATCAATATATGATAAAAGCAGCCGCTGGGGCCTATATTTCAAAACCATTGTGTTTTATGTATTATTTACTATCTAACAAACACAACACTTAATAACACTGACTATGTGCTTCAGCAGCAGATTTGTACCTGTGAAGGAAGAGTTTGCAGATGAAATGATACTGTGGTCAGCACAACAGAACCACCCATCTGTGATAGTCCACTCTGCATACATATTTGCTTGCACATGCAGATGCAAACATATTGTGGTCATGCACAAATATCGACCACAGCAAAAGCCCTTACCCAAGAATAAATTCCACCGTCACCCAGCATAACAAACACTTTTACCCAGCCCCACATTGCAATGACTAACAAAGGATGTTCAACGTAAATGTAATATAAACGGCAGATTTAGTCATCAAACTCATATTTTATGTCCACATGTTTTGGAAGCATTACCCAGCTACATTGCAGTTGGGAGATGGAGTTCACATTTTAAGTATTTAATTGAGAGTAAGTTGAGAGTCAGTCTGTGCCGTCTTGCCCTCAGTTCACCCGGCAGCCTGTGAAATAGATTATATTTCATGCTGTTTCCACTAAAAGATGCGAAAAGGAAATGACACCCGTGCCCCGTGTCACGGTGGCAGCCTTCTCTTTTGCTCGCTCAAACATAAACACCTGAAAATTTTATCTTATACGTATTTCATGCATTTCTCACCTCCCCATTTCACTGTAATGCTCGCACGGCTCAGTAACTCCGATCATTTGGGGCAGAGATGTAGCGGAGCAAGAGACCACACCAGAGATGGAGTTCCCAAGGTGACAGGCTGATTGATTTTTAAATTAATTTCAATTTGTGGGTTTATTCCCTTTGCTTAGTGAGCATGTCTGCCTTGAATTTTTATGAAGAAAACACTATCAGCTTTTGTCAAGTGCAGAATGATTAAAGATCCACTGAGCACTGTGTAAAATACTGATATTCTCTGCTCATATCTTTTTGAAAAACAAAGTAGTTTTGCTGTTTTGGAAAAAAAATTAAAAAATAACACAGCTCTTAGGGCAATGAACCCTTTTGACTGTGTTGGCAGTTATCTAATGCCACCAGCAGGTCAACATATGCACATAACCAAAATGCATTGTGGATTGGCAGAAAATGTCACATACACATTCATGGATTCATATGCATAACTTTAGTGACCTTTGTTGATTTGCACATTTTGTTCTGCACAGAGTGACATTTCAGTCACTCAGGATAAAGGTACTGAATACATTTGTCTCAGGAAACCAATATCACTCTTAGTATTTTTTAGATTTGTCCACACAATATCACTTAAAATGATGTTCACCCATGAAAGCAGTTGTATTTCCATTTTTAGTTCAAAATGTATTATATTTATGTTATGGCATGACAAGATATTCACTCACTTCAGCAGGAAAATCGTATCCTGTAAGGCTTAGAGTAGCTGGCCTAACATCAGAAAACGTGTGTGTTTTTGTCTTACACATTACAAGATAGGCCTGTGATTTTCAAATTAAAAGTTGGTCTGCAGGCCAACTTTTTCAGAAGTACGTCTTTAACGTATTTAAACACTGGGTTATTATCTTTGTGAAATCACAGCAAGCAATGATTAAGCTGTCTAAAGTTGAACTTTATTGTAGATACAGCCTTGCAAATGTATAGAACATTGTAACTCACCATCATTTCTAATATTCTCTCTGTGAATTTATTTTAGTTTCATTCTGAACTACAATAAGAAAATAAAAAAAAACACTACTTTTAACTTTTGCTCGGGTTTCTTTTTTTTAACTGTCAATGCTGCCAAAGAGATACATTTTGTGACCTTGGTCTTCATCCGTAAAAAGTGTTAGAGAAATCCTGCATTTTCTAAGCTGTCAATCAGACAAAGTATTTTCTCTGAAGGAAGATATTGCACAAATGAGTGCTCAAAATTTCAACTTGAGTTTTAGTTTCAAGGTCTCTGAGAAAATGGGTCCCAAGTAATTGTTATCAGTGCAATTGCAAATTAGAAACCCCTAAACTAGGTGTCATTTCATTTGACAAAACCATATGCTGATGCAACATACCATACAAAGCACAATATGGTTCTGAGTTAGGAGTGACACATCGTTTCCCAAGTCATTCACTGTGGGCCTCCTGGGACCAACAGGACTTTGAATAAATACTCTAACAATATCCTGCAATTGGTGGAGTGCACTAGTAAAAGCTCATTAAACCAGTCGACTTGGAGACAGATGGAAGCCCGCTTGTCTGCCTTTCTTTTCTAATGAGGTTGTCCCTGGGAAGCTTAGTGACTGATTTCTGTTACGAAAGGAGGGTTTAGAGCAGAAGAAATGGGCCGGGAGTGAATATAGAAGGAAAATAGACTGTGTTTGTGGTTTTTATGGTCCACAGATAGACTGAAACTTTCTTCTATTCCTCCAGGGAGAGCCTGAGTGAATGCGTCAATGGCTTTCTTATAAAATGACAATCCATATAAAACTTTCTATTGCCTTATGTAGAAAACTTTTTCCACTCATTCTGACTTGATAAAGCTAAATTTAATCTGGTTTTCTTTTATGCTGTGAACAATAAGGTGCCCTTTATAAACCCTATTGTGAGAGACAGCAAAGAGAAATACCTAATAGTCATTCAGTGCAATTTGAGTTGCCATGACACATTTCCATGGCAACAAACCAAGTTATCACTATTCATGTTCAGGAATTATGTCGTGCTTGAGTGTTGTTAGCAATTGCTCTCCTGATAGTTTTATGAATAGCTTTTCATACAAGTTTAATAAATTCATGTCACCCCAACAGGGGTGTTACAGGAAAAAAATAATTAATAAAAAAAAAAAACATGTCAATGCCTATTTTTCATGAGTTTCTGAATTGTAATGGATGTATTTCTGCCAGTTTTATATTAATGTGAATGTGATGGTATCATTTATTAAGATGTGGCCTCATGCATATTTTGTTCATCCAAGGTTTTTATCCCTAAGACACAACATATTAATTATATGTTGCTTCCTGGAAGGCATTCCTGCTGTGACCTCTTTGTTATTCAAGACAATGGTCTAAAGGGGACACACTGGGATGAGAAATTGCTTTGAGTAATGTCATTTGTGAAATAAAAAAAAAAAAACACACACACATAATAGTGTAACAGGTTTTGTTACGATCAGAGTAAAAAAAATCTGTCAAATGAAACAGACTAAGGCTACGTTAGATGCAAGTTTTGAGGGAACGTGCAGTTAGCTGACGGCTTTGGTTATGTCCATAACCAGAGCTGTTGCCAGTGAATTGAAGGTTAATTTCTCTACTATAAACCATCTCTAAAGGCGTTTCAGAGAATTTCGCAGAACAATTATCGGCCTCACAACCACAGACCACGTGTTACCACACCAG
Source organism: Neodontobutis hainanensis (assembly GCA_024349245.1). Classification (NCBI taxonomy): domain Eukaryota; kingdom Metazoa; phylum Chordata; class Actinopteri; order Gobiiformes; family Odontobutidae; genus Neodontobutis; species Neodontobutis hainanensis. The sequence goes on from JALDNG010000020.1 coordinate 23,799, forward strand.
CCCAGGACCTCCTCATCCAGCATCTTCACCTCCAATATCCTCTGAGACCATCCACCCGGACAGCTGCTGCAACAATCGGTTTGAATAACCAAAGAACTTCAGCTTCACTAACGATCAGAAAGTCTCAGGCAAGCTCATCTGCTCGTCGTCCTCATCGGGGTCTCGACCTGACTGCAGTTTGTCGAAGTAACCGACTTCCGTGACTAAATGCTCACATTTGATGGCGTCTGGCTCTTTGGAGTTGTTCTCTTTACGGATGAATCCTGGTTTTCACTGTACAGGGCAGATGGCAGACAGTGTGTATGGCATTGTGTGGGTTAGCAGTTTGCTGATGTCAACGTTGTGGATCAAGTGGCCCATGGTGGCAGTGGGGTTATGGTATGGGCAGGTTGTATGTTATAGACAACGAACACAGGTGAATTTTATTGAGATACAGTGACAAGATCTGTAGGCCCATTGTTGTGCCATTCATCCACAACCATCACCTCATGTAGCAGCAGATAATGCTCGGCCCCATGTTGCAAGGATCTGTACACAATTCCTGAAAGCTAAAAACATCCCAGTTCTTACATGGCCAAGAATGCTGGATTTGCGTATACAACAGTGTGTTCCACTTCCTGCCAATATCCTGCATCTTGGCACAGCCATTGAAGAGGAGTGGACCAACATTCCACAATCAACCACCTGATCAACACTATGCAAAGGAGATGTGTTGTTGCACTGTGTGATACAAATAGTGGTCACACTAGATACTGTTTTTTTAACCCCCCCGGACCCCCCCAGTACATTGAAACTGCACATATTAGAGTGGACTTTTTTTTTCTCACACCTGTGCAATAATCATGCTCTCTAATCAGCCTCCTTCATATGCCACACCTGTGAGGTGGATGGATTATTTCGGCAACAGAAGTAATGCTCACTGGCACAGATTTGGACAGATTTATGAACAATGTTACAGAAATAGCCCTTTTGTGCTCATAAACAAAGTCATTGATTTGAGTTCAGCTCATGTAAAATCTTCACTGTGCATCCTTTAGGCTGCACAGTTAAAATTAGACATTTTTTGTGCTGCAGTTCTTTAAATTAGGGGTAAGGTCATTGTCCCATATCCTAATTGCTCTGGGATGAAAACTTTCAAAAAATTATTAGGTGCATGTTTTATGGACCTATGTAGCAGAAAACAACATTAAAAAGGTGAAGGGCTTGGTCCAAGTAGTCCTTGAAGATGCTGTATGTCTTCTGCAGAAGACTTTTCAGGGATAGGAGCTGTCAGTTTGTTCTATGGGAAAATAGCTTGTAAAAATACAATACATTCCTTTCATTTTGTATCATGTACTGCTGCATTAATCAAACACTTTAACATCTATGGAACAACAGGCTGGACACTATGCAACAATACAGAAGACTGCATGAGGTTTAGTTTATAAAATCAGTTGATGGATAATAACATTTTATTACATTTAAAGGCAGAATATTTACAACTCAACAGGAATAATCAGCTCAACCCAATGTTATCACTCACTTTATACATTCTTAGCTCAAATCTACATTCCCTGTCGAGAAAGAGATATTTAAATGAAGGAAAGACGATGCCTCTACTGTTTTACCGTTTGTGCCATCTGGCGAGATTATCATCAGCACAGCTTTGCTCCCGGAGAGCCATTACTAGAAGATGGAGTAAGATGTACGACATATGAATTGTGAAAGTCACACCGCTACCATATGGAGGAAGCCTAAAGGATGCACAGAGAAAGTCCTGATTGCCTCGATGACATTAACTTTATAAACACCCATGAGCTTTTACTGAAGTGTCTACCACAACCTTCAGTCTCGTTTAAAACCATATGCGCCTCAGATAAAATATTGGTGTGTCTCATTCATGCCTGCTTGTTGAACATTATCACTTTTTTTCTGCAGGAAACCTCTGAAATTAGCTGCCAGGGGGATCTATAGTCTGCAACAGCGATCAGGCAATCGCTTCGAGGGAGATGGATGGGTTTCATTAAGTTTTCACGATGAAACAGAATGGCAACAAATTGCAGCCAATATTACAAGCTGATCTTAAATGGGTGTATAACAAATGTAAAGCAAGTCAAAGCTGTTTTCTACTTGTTTAAAAGAATCACACAAGCACTTTATTCTTCCGTGGTGTTGTTTATTTGCTTCTTGTGGGCACAGAAAAGATGTAGACTGGACTTTAAGGGATTGAAAGTCTGAGATTTTTTTGTTCTTATTTTGCATCTATAGAAATTCCCAGGATGCACATCATAGGGAACATTGGGTCATGTGACAGGAGTGCCACTTTAAGTGCCTCTAAACTCAAAACACATGTTGTATGTTTTTTCAGTTGTTTCTCAGTTTTTGTCCACCCCACATGAACCTTCCAGTATATCAGTGTGTTTAGAAGAGTCTCTTGTTACCCGCAGTGAAAACATTTATAAGATCCAATATGCTGTTTGTGAGTGAGACTCTCCTGTTTGCAGTGGCAGGAAGCTCCATGGGAATCTGCTTGGTTAGGGCAGCTATTATTATCTTTTTAAAAATATTGTAAAAAAGAAAATAATGAATTACAAATTTTTAGGCATTTTGTGTGAGTTTGTTACTTGTGGCTGTCTTTTTTAATGTCACCTGTCAATGTTTAGACAAGGAGATGAAGTTATTTTAAATCAGCGAGGGTCATATGGTTTTATAAAATGTTATATTTACCGTTTTACCTTTTTTTTATTCACTTTTCTTGAAACATTTTTCATTAATTTATTGCCACCAGTCAGCCCTGAAATGGACACTGTGAAACCTCGTATGCTTTAGTTGACAGTGTGCCAGCTTAAAGCCACATCTTTCCGAATGTCACAATGAATGCCGCCAATGGGATAAAATATTCTGACGTGTACTGTTTCTCCACTTTTCCTGAGATGAGCTTCGTTGACACCTCGGCCCACTGCTGCCAGTAAAACAGAATATAATTTCAATTCCCAAAACACCCAAGGTGAGCTTCGGGGGTTTAGCTGGCTGCCACAGGTATCACAGCATAAGAAAAGATGCTATTTTTACAAATGCCATCTTTGTGCATTTTTGTTTTGGGGGGAGTCCTGGCCGTCAAAATGCCAGTTAGGGCCAGCTGAGCACAGTTTGCTCGTGTCACTTATATCCCGGGATCTGGTTCAGAATGCAGCAGAGACCATTGTGAAAAGTAAGGCTGTGTCTGTTCAAATGGAACTGCTCAAGGAGGTGGGCACTGTTAAAAAGCTACAAACCAGGTTGACAAAAACACACAGGCACCCATGCATCCAAGCTGAAGCACTCTGAGTCCTCTTGTGCCTGCTGGCGTTGCTCTGTAAGCTGCTGTGCCATGCTGACAGCCAGAGGTTATTACAGCTGTGTACATTGCCAGGACGCACAAGCTTGAGGAAAACATTTACATATTCCAACACAGTCTCCAAAAATATATTTTTTTAATTTCCATTTCCTCCATGATAAAACAAAATGTAATGTTTCCACCACAAAATTATTGTAAGTTAACTTTCCAGAACGTTGATGTGGCTAAGGTGGAGTTTTTAGTGAAATGAATGTAAGGTGAGTGATTAGTACCCCTGCAACACAGCAAAAAGGTTGTGGGATTGATCCCCTGAACATTGTCTTTGGTGTAAAGTCAGCATGTCCTTTCAAGTATTCAGTAAATCCAAACTGAATAAAAGTTAGTTTAGTTATGTGTGTTAGTGAGTGTTGAACTCAAATCAGCCACGACAGACTAGTCAATTTGTGAATATAAAGTTGAATTAGTTACAACTCAACGGTGTTTTCTCTGGGTGTATAATGGTACAATATTTATATTTTTTGAACAGATTGAACAGATTAAAAGGTTGTTGGGTGCAAATTTTACCTTTCCACTTCTCTCATCTTCCTCTTGAGACATTTCTTCTGTCTTAGCCGTCTTCAGCTCCCTGACATCTTCCACACAGCTTCTTTCTTGGGCCACCCACCGACTGAAGTGACATGTGCCAATCAGCTCCGTGTCAGCAAACGGTTACCCGGCCAGTCAGCTATCAGTCAGTTCATCTGTCGGTCAAAAGTGACTCTAGTCGAACGACCGGCCATTCAGTCCATCCAACGGACAGCCTGTCATTCAAACAGTCAGCGGAATAGCTTTGACTGACGCAACGCCAGGTCATCACTTCCCCTCAGGGTTATTATTAAAGAACAAGACAGATTTAATACTTAAACAGTGTTTCATAGAAATCTCTGTTGGCTCATCCTTGAACAGAAATAACTTGAATAAAAATATCCAATGACATCTTGCGTATTGCATCATAATTGTGCAATGAAATGTAGAGGTTGAGATTGAATAAAAAAGCAACTGACACTCATACTTTAGTGTCAGCCCCGAATTAAAAAATTATTTTATTTACTTTCTGTAAATATTCTAAGTTTAAAGATCTCATATATTACAGTATAATAATTGACAGTAGCATAAATTAGATCTTCATATTTAATTTTTTCACAGATTACTTTATAAATATGTTGTTAGTTAAAACCACAAATTCATGCAATGCCAGTTTAAGCAACTAAGACCCTACTTATGTACAAAATAGTTTTAGTCACATTTTTGAACAGAGAACTGCCACTGTCTCACTAAAGTCATGTAAACCTCTTGGTTAACACCAACAAAAACATTTTATAACATAAATTTCACATTTATTATTGGCCCATTTAAGCAATCTTGTTCGGCGCTTCTCTATTAAATTTTTTTTATTTTATTCATTTTCCAAATCATATTGTAGGTCTTTACTGTTCAGTGTCCAAACCAGCATAATCATTTTCAGTTAATCAAAGGGCTAACAGACAATCATTAACTCTCACATTTATTCCGGCGGGTAATTTAGTAATGCACCGAGTCTGCATTTGACTCCACACAGGGAGGCTGTGACTGACTCGGAAATCAAACCTGCAATCTTTTGGTTGTTACAAGAGTGCTAACTTTCACAGCACTGTGCCACCCTCTGTGACAAAAAATGAGAAGGTGTTTGATCAGGTTCACATCTTTGAAGTTGGTCTGGATCAAGTGACTCATTTCCTCCTCAGTGATTAGAAGATACTTCAGGTTCCCTGTTGGCTATAACATCATTGTAACTCATCAAAGTACCATCAGAATATCAGTGATGTTAAGTTTTTATGGATTTCCTGATAGTCCATTCTTCCTGAATTATAGTTATTTTAACAAAAAAAATATATATATATCAAATGCAGATAATTACACCTGATATTTCTGAACCAGAGACAGGTTTTTGAGTCCTGTTATGTTTGTAGATGTTTTATCAATGACTTGTTTTGATGAAGACAGTTTGTGGTGCATTTTAACATATATATATATATATATATATATATATATATATTTTTTTTTTTTTTTTTTTTTTTTCTAACCAATGCTTTTTAGAGAAAAGGAGAAACAAAATCTTACACATCTGAGAAAATAAATTGTATGAATTCATCCGAGGAGGTCAATCAAGTAGAAAAGAGGCTGGGTATTGGTTTTTGGAGCCCAAAGTTGTTCATCTTTTTTATTATTAATTTATCGGTCTACAGCTGTGTTTAACCAGCTTAACCCAAGATGATTAGAAGCACTTGTCTTTGAAAGTTCTCAGTCATCCAGGTCATCTTGAAGAAAAGCTTAAAGCAAAAGCATCTGGATGTTGTTTTCTCAGCCTTTAAGCACTTCTAACCTCGTACTTTGTCAAGCCTTACAAGAATACAAGATAACTAAAACAGCCCTTTAGGAGACAGCTGGTTGTCTTCTGACAGTAACAATATAGTGTATAAATAATAGAAACAAAGAGAAAATATAAAGAAAGTGTATTCAGAGTCTTGGAGTCAGCATCTACCAGCCTACATACTTTGTTTGGGTTCCAGCTTTTCTTTCTGAAACTCTTGGACACATTTTCCTTCTTGAAAGATTGATGCCTGCAGTTTTGTTGCATTTGCCTAGACAAGCAAACACAAAGAGACACCCACATACACACTTGTACTCACTCACACAGAGACTGACAAAAGTAATATGACAAAGAATTAATGAGAAAGAGGAAACAAGAGAGCAACCCTGTCTGTTTGTTAGCAAAGAGGCTCTGTTTCGCTGTTCACGTTGATTGGAATGATTTGGATGGATGCTTTGCTGCTGTTTATGCGAATGAGTGTGTGCTTGGGTGTTATCGGCTACACCATTTTCCCGCATATTAAAACTGCGAGAAAATTGTATATCCTATTGAGCAAATAATCTCGTAGCCTAATGCATTAGTCTGCCAAAAACACCCACGGCTACCTGTTGCATTTTCAGAGATGATATGAGCCCAAGGGAAGATGGCTGACCCTGTCACAGCTTTCTGTCAAAGTGGTAAATAGATGCCAAAATGGAGTTGTATTATAATTTTGAAGGCCCATTTATGTATTTATTTTATTTATTTTTTTTTGCTGGACTGAAAACATATCATAAGGAAGGATATGATTAGAGTAGACTATATTTTCAACAATGGGAAATTTGTTTTTGTGGCCACATATTGGGATTGAACTTGGTGAAAGATACATACATCAGTAAACACACAGCAGCAACATGCACTGCTCGATAAAACACATTTCTGCACTAGAATTTGATCCAATGATTCCATATTACATACAATTATATCTGCTAAATCTCGATAGCAAAGTGAAGAGTGCCCTGATGGTCTAGACAAATAAGCTTAATTAAAACCATGACGACTGCTGCCTATACCTTTCTTCTAAAAAGCTTAAACCTTGAACCTACAAGTCTACAAGGAAATTTGGTGACACTTTATTTTACAGTACACATAATACATTGTATCTACCTATTTGTGTAACAAACTGTAATAACTTCATTACATAACTACATATTACATACATGATAGAATTATGTGTAGGGTTAGGGTAGTTACACTATAAAGTTACATGTTATTACAGTTTGTTACACAGTGTGTTACGTTGTATTTAATGAGGTAGATACAATGTACCAAGTGTATTGTAAGATAAAGTGATACCAGATATTTTTATAGAGGTTTGACACAAATACAGCTCCAACAGTGCTCCATCATCTGCTCCATCTCAGATAAGGAAACCGATTCATTCAGTGACTCATTGACATAAATGGACGATGACATTGAGTGGCCTTTCTAAGCTATAATGCAAAGCAAAAGTGTACAGTGTGCCATTATTAGGAGAACTTGAGCTATGGCACCATAAAAGACCCCACTCTATTTGCACAGAAGTCTATGCTAGGGTTGGGCCAATATGAAATTTTCAGCCGATATCGAGAGCCAATATTTATTTAGCTGTTGTGGCCGATATCCTATTTTGGCAAATGTTAATTTATTCACTTTGAGATGAACCATCTCGTGTTCAAGGGAGTTCTCATTCATTCACTAGGGACACTTTAGACTTGCCAATTGACCTATACATGTGTTTGGACGGTGGGAGGAAGCCGGAGTACCCGGAGAGAATCCACTGTATCCACGTTGAGGACATGCAGACTCTTCACAGAAAGACCGGAGTCGGCTTAGGATGTTTGAGTCGGCCGGGTTTTGAACTCACAACCTTTTTTTTGTTATTTAAATTACGCTTTTCCATCTAGTAGGCACTCAACGTGCTTTACCGGTGTTAAAGGTGTAACACCTCTGCAGGCAAGGGGAGTAAAGTGTCTTGCCCGAGGACACAACGACAGTATGAACTGTGGGGGAAAGCAGGATGTTATGATGTTTTGGGATCAGGGGCGCTGAAGGGATTTTTTAACGGGGGGGGGGGCAAACTGTCAGCCAATGACTTTAACTCAATTTCATATAGTGCCATATTGTGCGGTGGCGCAGGCGGTGATCAAGACGACGATATTTGCTATTTTTTTTTATGCCCAACGCAGTTTCTGCCAGCAAAGGGTAACATTGTTAGTATGATACCACCACCCCTTGCTGCCAGAAACCAGAAATCTTAACCTGCGAGGCATTTGTGCTTCAATTTCAAGACCGGGAATGTGTATTTGGTTCTTTGTGGGTTAGATAGGGGTTAGCGTATGGAAACAGGTAAAGAAACTATAAGAATTGTTTTGTTTTTTTTGTAATGGAAGTTTGTTTTGTGTATTACAACAATACTGGAAATAGTAATGTAGTAAAAAGAGGGGAACATTTCTGTCTGTCTAACGGGCTATCGCCTCTACCTCCAGATCCACATTGTGCAGCTTCATTACTAAATGAATCGTCATTAATAAAACTGTTCTGAGTATATTTTATAACATAAGGCATTTTTACATTATCTCAAATGATCTCATACTTCACTAACAGGACTTTAACCCAACCATTTCCAGACATTAGAATACAATTACAAACCTACAAATGCAAATACACATTTCTCCACACTTAAAATACCATTTATTTCTAAGAAAAGGTTAATGCATCTTTTTTTTAAGGTAAAGACGTTTTGTCTCTTATTCCAAGAGACTTTTTTAATTCTGAGGAATTGAATCCTAGACAATTTCATTTGAGCAGAAAAAGAAGGCAAGGCAATTTATTTCTACAGTATTGCACAATTTATACACTGGGTCATTCAAAGTAAAAATAAAAGTAAATGAATGCCCACAACAGGCCAAAAAAACAAACAAACTTTGACCTCATTTAAACATTAGTGGTTTGTTTATGTGTTTTTTGTGTAGGTCGGGGGATTACAGTGTATTATACAAAATTAATTATGGATGATGGCAATATTTAAATTCAATCCTCCCACTTTCCCACTTCTCTGTCTCTCCATCTCTGACTCAGAACTCATCAGTATTAACACTGCAGCTGCTGTTGGAGAACATTCAAACTCCACTTAATTATCTCATTTACTGTGTGAAAACACGGAATAAACAATTACAAGGGAAATGGTCGACACATTTCATAACGATTTATGTAATAATAGCTTTGACTGTCATCTATGAAAATATAAGAGTGAGGACTTATTGTATCTATATTAATCATGATTGTGTAATTAGCTTTCCTGCAAAACACAGTACAAAAAATATAAATCTTTATCTATAGTAAGTAATTATAAAATAACACCTACGTACATGTGTAATTGAATTTTAGAGCAAAAAAATAATTTGAGGTTGAATTATGGGTATTGTTTGGGGCTGACAGACTTTGGAAAGTCAAGAAGCTTACTTCAAAATAAAATCTCATTGGTCAAAGAAATTGCATTTGTTATTAAAGCAAACTCGAGAGGAGCTTGTACTTTTGTTTGGCTATAATTCAGATCAGTTTGAGGGTCAATAAGTGGCAATGATAGACACATAAAAATACCTAGTGTATAATACACACAACGTTGGAGAGATAAAATCACTTTATGTGGCACAAAAGGAATGATTAACACATTTTGATGAACCTATTCTGCAGGTCGCAGCGCTACAAGCTCCTGGGGTTTGATCCTAAGCCAGGTTAAGGTGTGTCTTTGTAGAGGTGGCATGTTTTGTGTCGACAAAGTTTTTCCTGTCATCAAAAACATGGATCGGTCCAACATGATGAATGAGAATAAGAAAATTTTAAGAAATAATGTTTTTTATTTTTTTTCTGGGGGCTTATTTTTGGTGGGGCAGCTAAAAAGAGATTTTTTCGAGTTTCTCATCCTTGTTTTTCTCTCTGACAGACTCCAAAGGTGAAATTTTACCAAAATAACAAGCCTGTTGAGCGGCAGCTGCTGTGACTAATGATTACATTGCCAATGAGTTACTGAGTGAGCACAGCCTTGGTTGACTGCTGTTTTAGTAGAAAATGACTACCATATCTTGAAATATGTTTTTATTGGAATACCAGTACCAATAACATTAGCTCATCAACACAATTCATTTGTTCACGTTTAAATATATTCTTTAAGTTTTGAGTTATTTAGCTTTTTACTCAAGTTAATTATAAATAAATCCACTGTTTAGCCGGGCAAAATTGATGTTATTGGATTCACTAATTGTACTATGTCAGTATCAAAAATCATTAATTAGCCTCTTGGATGAATTTATTTCTTTAAAAAAGCACTGTCAGTAATTACTGTATTGTTCTGAGCACTAACAAAAATGTTACCTGTTAGGTGGGAAAAATATATTCATCCAGCAACAATGCAATTTTTGTTACTATTCAAAACTTTAAACATATTGTACTTTGTAAGATCAACTAGTTTTATCATTTGTACAAAATAAGACAATTTTTTTACAATGTCAAAAGTGCCACAAATATATTGAAATGTCTGGCGCCAAGTAAGAAACAGCATTTGTTTTTATGTGACGCATAAAATTGAGTTGAATTGGATTTGAAAGTGTACACCTGAGCTATTTAAGTATAAATTTAATTGGACCATATTTTATTAAGATAAGGCCTGTGTTTTGGAGTTTTCCCAGGTGGTGTCTATAAATATTATAATCCTTTAAACGCCTCATCATGCTTATTGTAAATTAGACGTGAGTTCAAACAGGATAAGTGCACAGAATAAAGAAACCCACTTGTAATTTATTCTTATTTGTCAACTATACATTCTTTTTCTGCTGTGTGGTGCAGTCCTATGTGTTTCTGTCTGTACTGTGTCCTCAACATACACTGTGTTGTCAGCGTATTAGTATGTATGTGTGCACCCCTCTGGCTTGGCATGTCATCTATCTGCCAGGCCCCACACATTATGGATGGCACCCCTGGGTAGGAGCTCCTCCCCTTTATCCGAGAGGCCACTTTAATGATGGCGGCCACCAGTAGGGGGTCGGTCACCGGCCGCAGACAGCTGTGAAGCATCATCAGTGGCTAACTCCTCCAAGCGCAGAGCCATCATCTCCATATGGCCCCTATTACGAGAAGAACAGCCCTACTCTGAAATGACCGATTTGTTCCCTGTCATTTTGAAGGATGGGAGTCTAGAGCTATCGAGATAATGGGCAAGACTAACATTTGCACTGCATTAGGCAACTGAAAATCTGCAGCTTCTGTCTAAATAATCCACTGTCAAATACTCACTGTTGTAGTTTTCCAAGGTATGGGCTGAAGATTGATTGTGGACTGCACAATGCAATATGCTTCTTAGCTGATTCTTGTCGTTAAAGTGAAGTTCGACTTCTGTTGATCTATAGATTTTATGGCAGTATTTTATTTCTCTCACAACGTCTGGATTAAAATAAATATCTAAAATAATAAATAAACTGCTGTTCTAATAAGTTGACCTATTATACTATAATAAGTGTTGCCTAACATGACATAGGGTTTGTGATGTAAGAAATGTTTGTAGCAGTTGAATTTTATGGATAAATACAATAAAGAACAAATGCATTAGAGCAGGATATGACAGGTTACATATTATAACTCAAGGAAAATCAAATGGTATCATCTATCATTAAAATTGAAACCAGTCTTGTCCAGACAATTGTATTTCTTCCTTGTGATTGTGCAGGTGACACAGTTTGCCGGACACTGAAGCCTGTATTGTTTTTTGGACTGGCGCCTGATGCAGAATACATTGGCTGCTTTTTTTTTGTGCTGTTGACAAACCTCTTCATGACCAAAAGAAGAAGATGGTGTTCTGTTTTATTCTTTGGTACGGATGATGCTTTTAAAAGATGATTTTCCGCCCGATGCCATGTTCCAGCAGCATTATGCTATCTTTGTCTTTGAGTTCGATGCAACATGCCTCCAGCTCTGGAGCCGCGCTTCTTTGATGTTCCTCTACTTTGATGTTCCTGTGTCCTTTGTGTGACACAATTTACATTCATATGTTCTTCGTATTAAATTATTGAAGTTTCTCCTTTAAATTCAGTCCAAATTAAATGCAATTTTAAAACCCCTATGACATCAACCATTTCAATGCATCTCATTAGATGTATATTATTTTCGGATCTGAGATTTGGCTCTCTTGGTTTCAGGCTCTAAAAGTTCTCTGGGTAGACTGAGGTTTTTGTTTATGAGGACTTGACTTCACAATTTATTTTTTTTTTTCTAACGTGATACTGTCTTTAATCAAAAGGATCAAAATAGACTCAAGTCAGAAGCTTTTTCTGTCTTTTCAAACATAATTCTTTAAAAATCTATTGTAGTACAAGGACAACATTGCTTCTAATTACACTTTGATGTCGGCTTTTAAAATAACTTTATCTAAACTAAAATCCAATTTATTTTTAATTAATGTTGCCATAGAATTTACTCAAAATAAATCGCTGAAAGCTTAGAATCTTTAAAAGGGTCAACTTTAGCTTTTGATGCACCACATTTATTAAGGTATCTTGCCTGAACATGTCAGAATCTGTAATATATACCTTTAGCTTTATAACCAACACACTTTTGTATTTTCTGATCACAACCATTTAATACCAAACCTCAAATTCCTCATTTATGTCTGCCCGTGAGCACCTTTAATAGTTCTGCAGCAACAGTCGAGTATCTGTTGAGTATAAACAGGTTTTGTTAAAATTGGTCAAATGTTTGTAAAAATTCAAAAATACAACCAATTCAGCCAAACTTCATGAAAACTTGTGTTAAAATAAAATAATCTGCTTTGTCCACACCAGTTACACAGAAACAGGAAGTAAGTTACTTTTGTTTAAAGTATCGAAATGCAAAGAGTAACACCAGCCTTGCATCATTTATCAGAAAAATAAAGTTTACAACAAACACAAAATAGGGGTTGTTTACAAGTGATGTTTTAACCTCAAATGTAAAGAGACACATTTTACATTGAAACTTTTAACACAACTGTTTGATGCCAACCTTTCAATTTAAATACAAAGAAATAAGCTCCTTTTTGTTTTTGTTCAAAGGCATAGTGACTTTTATGTCAGCTGTGGATTCGGAGCTTGATATATGGCAGCATCCTTAAAAAATAAAAAGATGAAAGTGAATGAGTCAAATGAAAATCGCCGCTGCAGTCTCAATCCCAGAGACATAACAAAGAGATATGCTGCTGATGTAATGCCACTGTCACGGATGGTGTATTTTTAACGCCTCTCTGGGGAAAGCTGCTTTGAATTCTGGGTGTAACACTGTGGCTTGGCATTTTTCTTGAAAGCGATTTGCGATGTGACCGCTCTGTCTGCTACACACCTAAGTGGCACTAACAACCGTGGGTGTAGGATCAACAGTCCCAATTAGCAGTGAAGCATGGAGGATGTACATTGATGAACAACACATGCACATCGGCACAGTATAAAATGAACAGTCAGATCGACGCAGCTCTCCTGAGATGAGATCTGAACATGGAGAGGAGTGCAGAGTCAGGAAGGACAGGTGGCACCTCCTTAGGGTAGAATTAATAGTCTCTTGGAGATGTTAAAAGCATGGTTTTATTACAGTGGGTAGTAATCACAAAGGGACTAAAGGTGATTCCATTATTAAAGTGCAGGCCACTCTGCCATGTATTAACCACTGACCCTTTTTTCCTTAATAAAGTCCTGTGTTGGGAGAAATGCTAACTTTTTAAATCCACTGTCTAAATGTGCTGAGTCCTGTTCTGCTTTTGTAACAGCACACTGAGAATAATATCAGACATTGTCTCTTAACAGGACTATATTTATGTTAAATCATCTTGTGTTAAAAGTTGTCTGGAGGCACATCAAATCAATCAAAAATCTGCCATTCATCCATCTTCTACCGCTTATCTGGGGGCTTCCCACTGCCCAGACACTTCCTCCAGCTCTTCCGGGGGGATACCAAGGCGTTCCAAGGCCAGCCGAGAGACATAGTCCCTCCAGCGTGTCCTAGGTCTTCCCGGGGGTCTCCTCCCGGTGGGACATGCCCGGAACACCTCCCTAGGGAGGCGTCCAGGAGGCATTCGAAACATATGCCCGAGCCACCTCAGCTGGCTCCTCTCGATGTGGAGGAGCAGCGGCTCTACTCCGAGTGACCGAGCTCCTCACCTTATCTCTAAGGGAGCGCCCCGCCACTCTCCGGGGAAAGCTCATTTCGGCCGCCTGTATCCGGGATCTTGTTCTTTCGGTCATGACCCAAAGCTCATGACCATAGGTGAGAGTAGGAACGTTAATCGACCGGTAAATCGAGAGCTTTGCATTACAGCTCAGCTTCTTCTTTACCACAACAGACCGGTAAAAAAAATTCCTGACAGTCTCTCGCAATTGGGAAGAAGAAAAAGTAAAGTCTCTGTAAGCTGGATACAGTTTTTTTTTCTACCTGTAGTGTTGGAAGCATGTACAGATACAACTGCCTCACTGATCCTATTAATAAGTACAAGGATAAATAAGCATTTAAATACAACAGTGTGCTGCTCCAATGGTGTCTAATGTTGCTAATAAAACACACCTTCACTGATATCTCTCAACTGAAGCAGGGACACATACACCTTATTCATTCCCATTCACACCTTAATGGATTTCTGAATATAACAGAATATCTGCAGTCCAGGACACTTTCCAATTCATCTTCAGATCTTGTTTTTCAGGACACATTTAGCACATTCACACCTTGCATTACTGGCTGCATTAGATCGTAATACTCTGGATTTTAGTGCCAGTTTAGAACGGGACTCTTGACAGTGGTCAATGGGACGTGTGAGTTCTTGTTAAAAATGTCCAACTCTATTCCAGTGACCTCTGCTGACTTCTCCACCACTCTTCCAAAGGCATGGGCAATAATTGAATCAGTGTCAACAAATAAAAAATGGTAAATACAGACATTGGCAGACTTTACCGTAGACGTAATCAGCTTAAAAGTTACGGTATTTATAACCACTGGCCATTTTTCTTCTTGAGAAGTGGTTAATGGGCAGTGCTGATGCCAGTTTATGGCCAAACCCAATCAATAAGAAGTAACTCTACGTTATGTATTACATTTAATGAGATTTTTCAGCCAACACATTTGGTAGATTCCTTGAACAGGAGCCAGGCGTCTGATCACTTTCAACAGCCGCACACTTTTCATTTTTCTCAAGGCAAGCTGCAAATTGAACATGAAACTTGAGATATTGCTATCTTGGAAACAGACTTTTTTTCTCAAAAGTCAAATGATTTCAATATCACTCAGACCACATACACTGCACTTTTCTGTCTCAATAACGGCGTATCACTTTCCTGTTTCTATCTCTTGTATTTTCTGTTCTTTGAGGTAGCTGCCTCTGAGGTAAAAGCTTTTGTAAAATCCATTTTGATTGAGACAATTTAGTTGAAGCTCAGATGTCAGTTTGCCTGTGCCTGCGAAGATTTATAGCACTTGTTGTTGCATCCAGCGCTGAGAGCGGCAATTGAAGACAGGTCACGGTGAGGTTAAATAAGGTTTTATTGGGGTAAGGTGCTCCTCTCTGTTTTTATTTGAGGCAGTGTCACGAACACTGGCTGAAAAAAACAACCATCATGTGTTTAAAGGTGAAAGTAAACACACAGTTAGTCACGTTTTTGGATTTATACATTTATACTAGACATAAATATTACAGCGGGTAAAAAGCAGTATTTGTGTAAAGATTTTAATAACACACAAGCCAGAGTAATAAATTCCTGAAAACATGGGGAAAATAGATGACTGACAGCAGTATTTATGGTCCACTATAAATGTGTCATTGTTACAATCAGAGGCTTTATGCATGGGGTCATGCGAGGTGTTAATGCAGTTACAGGCTCCATATGGCTACACTCGCACTAAATTATGCTGAATTCATGTGGCGCTGGAAAACTCACAAAAATGTCATGATTGCCTGCTGAAGTCAGAAATATGACTCTGAAACTTGGGTTGGACATTTGTAAACAATAACCATGTTTTCACTGGACATCAACATGGCAGCCAAAAGGTTTGAGTGTTATTTGCGTAAAGCACATTAACTTTATCTTCTACATTTTAGTATTTATATTGATCAACCAGACACAAATTTCAGTGTCGTAACTTTTTTTTTTTTTAAGTGACTTGTTTTGAACTTTTTTTCTTCATTTACAACAAGATATTTTAAAACAGTGATGTAAAGAGAATAATGTAAACTTAAACTAGCGTACAACTAGCGTGAAAGTAAAGCATGCACCGAGTGCAGTTGGTATCTACATAACCCTTTTCAAATACATTTTTATCAAAAATGATGTTGGATATGGTATTTTTTATTTAAGTGCAGGAAGTGTTGAATTCTTAGAAACAAAGTAAAACCCCTACAGACTATTGTATGTGAATCTGATTTACTGCGAGTCCTGTTTATCACCATAAGAACAGCTGAGGTCCAGACAAGGTCCTTTACGCTGCATTGGTTTGTGAGAGCCAGAGCGAGTCAGTGAAGGGGGCCTAAAAGAGTTCAGTTGAATGATGACAAGTAATGCTTTTCAGCTGTATGGTATTGGGACAGCCATTTGTGGTATTAGTGGAAAAACGCTGAGGCAGGTAACAAGAACTCATCGTTGTTGTTGTTGTGGGGACAACTCGCTCAATCCCTTCGCTGGACGGCCCCTGTGTGTTGTTGCAGAGTTGTGATAAATAATTGAAATGTTGACTCAGCCTAGTGGTCCGGGTCAGAACAAGCTGTATTTCTGCGTGGAAGTGTGTGTGTCACCCCAGTGGGCTTAAAGGGCCTTAGAGGATGCTCTCTGAAAGGCATCGTACGTTGAGCTGGAGGAGAGAGCACAAGGGCAGGTGGAGGTGTGGACAGGTCTGTGGTAGGTGTGAAGTGCAACAGCTGCTTCCCATCATTCAATAGACATTTCTTCCACTGTTTAAATAATTTATGAGTGTGCTGTGTTTGTATGTATTTGAAAAACCTGCCAGTAAGTTTAGTAATATCAACCGCACAGACATTTCCAATACACAGCATCTAACTCTAGATCATCTCTAACCATATCCCAGTTTTGACCTAAACCTATACATATACATATTATACATGTATATATACATTTGTTTTGTATTGTTGGAACCTCGTTTCTTGTGAGCTTTGTATGTCCCATATGTCTCTTGGACTCATAATCGTTCTCATACTCTTTGACCACCACTGTAAAAAAGGTTAAAAAAATGTAATAAATAAAAATGTATAAACATGGCTGAGTGTAATATTTAGAAACACAAAACTCTCCTTTAATACATGTCACTGATTATGGTTTAGGATTATGGTTCATTTATTTTTATTGGGAGATATGTTTTTATGTATGCAGTATATAGTATGTTAAATAGTCTGGACACTGAGACCAGAAGCTGAATATAGACCTTTTCATCGAGGCTGGGTGCTGCAGAAATGTCTTTCACTTAATATATATACATTTTTGTGGGTGGGGGTTTAATCTTAGATATTTCATGTGTTGCCCTTTTCCGACGTTGTTTGAGTTTCATATATTTTTGTTTAAAAGTTAAACATCACCTTTCTGTTGCCATTCAGAGCGATGAAAAAGCTGTTTACTGTGGCATTTAGTGGTGCTGCAATATGTCAGAGATTTTCTCTTTGAAGATGTCACCTTAAAGAAAAGCCTTGAACCTGTGTTGAGGCTGTGAATGCAGAACGGAAAATGCAACAGCTTAAAATAGGATTTCACAGGGTAAAGGTTTTAGACAACAGTATAAAAGTCTTTTCTAAAGTATATTATAGTGAGGTGAGAAAATGATCTATTTGCCCTAGACTTAACACTTTCAAATGGGCATTTCATACATTATGACACTGAAAAGATTATAGATTAACTTCAGAAAAGTGCTGCAGCCCTGTGCATTTTCTAGATCATTACTAGACCACTAGAACACTATTTTCACAATTTACACTTTGCAAAAGAAATATACAAAATGTGGCTTTATTATATCCTCTTGCTGTTTCTACAACTTTTCCAGAGTTTTTATTTTTATTTTTATTCTTTCTCAGCATAGGTTTATGTAGACACAGTATGACCCACACCACTGATGCTCTAACAGTGGACCCCCTCCGATTTTAGCCCTAACAGTCACGTAATCAGTGTAATCAAATGAACAGGCAGCAGGGAGGAACACTGTGCTGCTCTGGGGTCAGCCATAGACAGTAAACAGTTCCCATCATGAAGACAAATGAAGACAAATGTACCTGGTCCAGAGATGTAGCTGGGTCTGTCTTTTTGGTTAAAAGTTGTGACTTCCTTCATTGATGGGCCAAGCTAAAGATGTTCAATTACCGTGTGTTTAACAGAACTTGGCTACAACCACGCGATCACAACTCATAATTTGTAATTTATTTTAGAAACACATTTATAGAGTTCATGGTGTCAGTATTTCCTGATGGGTACACTTAGGCATCCATGAGTTTCCTTAAAATAAAGAGTAACACAGCAGAGGATTCTTAGATTTTTATGCACGTCCTCCTGTCCATTGTCTCGGGGTGAAACAGCAGGTCGTTCTCCAATGTGTGCTGTCCGCTTTTGGGTTTGGTTTTTCCGTAACACCAGATGGTTTGCAGACCCAGATCAGATGGGGCTCTGATCTCTGTGCAGATGGTGGTCATTGTAATAATAGCAGAGAAGAAAGAGGCCACTTCCTCAGCTCTCAGCGTTGGAAACCTGATTCTTTTTTACAGTCCACGTTATAGAACATGGGCCCTAATTGTTTAATGTTTCAGGTTTTTTCCCCTAACAGGGTTTTCAGACAGGGCCTATGGGTATCATCTGGCTTAAGACCACCCTGACCTTGCTTTTCCCTGAACACGCTTTCCACCTGTTTTCTGAAAACAAAATGTATTGCTGTAAATGGGAAGTAATGCATTTACCCAGGAAATGGTCTCTCGTACTGTGTTTGGGAAAACACTGTACTCCTACCATAATTATATTGTAACACTTTCTCTTCACAAATGAAAAAAGAGCTAAGATATTTAATGTGTGTTTGTTGTATCCACACTGTTCCCCACAGAGAGATGCATGTCAGTTCTTGTTGTAGCTCAACACATTAAAGCTTATTAATTTTTAGATTAGACTTTATGAATGTAATTTGGAAATAAAAAAAAAAAACATCCTGCTTGATTTTGGGAAAACGTCAACAACACACTTAGAACTTTGCAACAAAATAATCAAATAAATATTGTTCATGTTCATGCATCCTACACTGTTGGTCACTATTGTCTATAGTAACTATAGCTCATTTTATTCCATTGATTCCCTCACACTGTGTTCCCGTTTTGTTTTTCCTCACCCTGAGTCTCGGTCATGAGCAGCTTGTCACAGAATAACGTCCTCATAATACCTGCACAAATGCAGTTTCCACACTGCCAACAAATTAAAGTCATTCTTCATAAGAGAAACCTTTGCTTGTTCTGCAAATGAAGGTGTGCTACTTTAAGCAAACAAACTAGACCACACAGCCCCGGGGCAGGGCTTGAGCAGAGAAAACAAGTATTGTTGCATTCTTTAAGGTCACTACATAGTTTTTAAATCAGAAAATGGACTTTTTTTTTTTACAAAAAAATCAGGAGTCAAATAATGATGGTGCTATTGTTACTCATCAAAGTTTTTCAGGGACAAGTGAGACCGTCACACGCTGGCACTCGGTGCTGAAATCCTAATGCTTTAATCTCTCTCTCATTAGATATGTGTGTGCTCGCTCATGTGTGTGGGGGGCAGCCAGAATTATTCTCGAACGCTTCCCATCCAAAAAAGAGCAGCCGTCCTACACTGCTCGGTCTTCCCACACTGTTTGTTTGAGTTGAGCTGTGCCAAGAGGAAAGTCTGACTGAAGTCGAATACAGAGCCAACACGAGAAACCACAAAGAAGACACGAAAGGTTTTGAAGTTATCCACAAGATGTTGAGTTGTTCATGTTGATTACTTTATTGTGTGGGCCAGTAAGGCTTTTTTGCATCTTTTCTTGTGTGAATAAAGTCTAGCTAAAGGGGCTAGAGTTTCTGGAATAAATTCAAGATCAAAACGGATCTACGTTGTATATGCCCACACTATTGAGTACACAATCTTAAAATGTAATCACTTAGTTTGTCTTTGGAGTGAGAGTTGGAGTAGTGTGTTTTGTGCATGTGCCCTTCAATCATCTCCTGGTTTGAGCTATATCCACACGGGTAATTTTAAAACTGATATTTTCCTATGAAAATAACATCTTTTTCTTCATAAGATGTCCATAAACACACAAACAACTGAGGGATGATAAATGATACACCAGTACCAGGAATCAACATGAATACTTTGAATAGACAGATGATGACGCTAGCCTTGTCTTAAACCTCAAAGTAATGAAATTTTTATTTGTGCAGCCAGTATTGGTTATACCAGTATCATGCTGATCATAAGAATAAAACAGGACAAAACAACAGTGAGCATAATTTGCCGACATGAAAACTGTTTCTGAAACTATTCAACTTGGAAGTAGTTTTAAATGTTTTACAGTGTGTCTAAAGTGACCTAAAACCTGTGCCAGGAAAAGCAATGTTCGAACTAAATATCTGTCTAGCTTAACTTCATTTTAAAACCTTTAACAGTCTTGGTCTTGGTACAATCAAAATAGACAAAGATTAGGCTATGAACTTTTGGCTTTTTACTGCTGAACCAAGCATTTGAGCTGAATTAGTGCAACAGCTATGGGATTTTATGCCATTGCCAATTCAAACCAAACATTAAACTGTCTATTTATTGAGTTTACATTTGGCTCATTAACTTCGAAAATTGAATACAAAATGATAACTAACTCTGCTGGCTCATTAAAGATCCCAAGAAACCGTATTATACAAACAGGCCGGCTTTTAAAAGGAGAGCACCCAGAGACAACACAGGTTTGCTTGTCCTTAGGCGAGATTCATAAAAAGTTTAACCTTGTTGGTGGTAAATGTTTGACTGTCTGTGCATGTGTTTGTGCATATGTCCATGAAAATGTGCTTTGGTGTCTGTGGGCGGCTGGAAGAGTTGTTTGTTGGCGCCATCTTTCCCCTAAGTCCTGTCTAATGGGGATAAGGGAATGGCCTGTGGCAAGATAGATTGAAGAATGTGGTGTTGATTCCAACCGGCTTCAGCTTCAACATCATAACGAGGGGAACGGGGAGGTGTGGGAATCGCCGGGGAAGCCAGATGATTAAGACAACAAACGAGAAATGAAAGGAATTGAAAGACACTTGGGGGTTATTAGGAGAAGACAGACACACATGCTCAGAAGTCATGATAGAGATGACGATGGGGGACGACAGGGGGGCTAACTCACTGTCAGGAGGCTGTTAGTATTGTTAAAAGACTCTCACATGCATAGTTGAAGCCGCACAATCCACACATTAGCACATTTTAGGCAAAACAATACTTGAGCTGTAGCTATAATCGCAGTCAGTCAAATCACCCACTCGTTTTTATTACCATTTTGTGCACAGCAGCTGCATCACATATGGTTATATCCACATCATTTTCTTTTTAAATGAACCAGACATTACAGCCTATGTGCTGATGATGCACTGTAAAGTGGTTTTGCTTGATGCTTCCCCATGGAGCTGTAAACCACAATAAACTTACTTATTGGTCTTTTTAGCCTTTATTTGAGGGTGACATTAGACAAGAGTGTGTGTGTGTGTGTGTGTGTGTGTGTGTGTGTGTGTGTGTGTGTGTGTGTGTGTGTGTGTGGGGTGAAGGAAGAAGAGACTGGACGCCTCTCTGCAGCATGAAGGAATATGTTGGATATATGTTTGAATGCAGGTATTTTTTTTAACAACCATCACTGCCACTTACTTTGTGGTAACACTGAGATTTTGACCACTGTCGTCGCAGCTCATACCACATTCAACATCACTCAGTAAAAACCTCTTTAAAAAACATTCTTAATCTCTCCTTTAAACAGAAGAGACTTATAAACACTCAGGTCAGGAGTACTTGTGTTGCTTTTTAAGTTTTCAATAGTTTTCTAAAAAAGCATTTGCAGGAATTATCAGGCTTTTGACAAAACTTGGCTTTGACGTGGTGCTAAAGTGACACGGGTAGCACTTTTGGAATTGAGCTTACTTTTCTTACTCTCTTAGGCTCGCCCGTTACGTCAAATATCTGGACTTAGTTTTCAAGAGGAAAATTGTTGTCTCTAATTCCAAGAGACTTTGTCAATTATGAGTTCAACTGAAACAAGAGCTGAGCTTTTATCTTTAGAGGGAGGGGTTAGACCTGAAACTTACTCTGATTGGACCAGGCTGTTCTGGTCCCATAGTTCTTACCATGAAAGGACAGTGTGACTCCTGATGTGGGAGTCGTTAAGGCTCAGGTGAGTCGTTAGTGACACTGTTTCATTCAGGTGTTGTTGTTCTTTTAAAGTAAAATAACAAACACCTGAATGAAACAGTGATACTAACAACTTCAACCTTTCAGATTTCGGTTTCAAACCAGTGCGGTGTGCAATGCAGTGAAGGCTTTTTCCATTTTCACAAAAATGTCTTCCTTCACCCTTCTCTCAAACCATCTGGCCTCATTTCTGTCCTCGAAGGAATGTCTTTCTCTTTGAGGTGGAGGTGGACTGCACTCTTCTGTGCTGATACATCCTCTTGTGAAGCTGTTTCTCCGATGTAACTGTCCCAGCACAGACCACATTACTCTGTTTGTGTAAAGGGATCTTGTCTTTAGGGTTTGATGCAGGTTTGATGCAGTGTTACCAGGTTTAAAGTGGACTGGAAAGTTGTTTGTACAAACCTGGAGACTGAGAACCTTCCCAGACATAACAGATGAGTGTTAGATCACACATCTAATCAAAGACGGTTATTATAAAACAGGATAAAACATGTTAATGAGGCATTAGTAAATCTGTGATCGCTGTTTCACAAGAACAAACTGATATAACAACACCTGTGGGAGAAATAGAAAATCATTGCTGATTTATTTTTTTGTTAACCCCCAAAAACCTATTCTTCCCATAAGAGTGTATCCCACTAAGTTCAGTGAAGCGAACAGAGCTGCACAATGACTTCCTCAGCAGTCTCTGTTTGTTTTCCTGGTCTTAGCCACGGCACACAGAAACCGAAAGTGGAGACGTGTTTGTTTTTGCTACTTCGTGACATTTGTATTGAAAGAGGTCTTTGCTGTACACTGCAGGTAATTCGAGCGGCGGCCCGGCATAATAAAACATCGCCGGTGTGTACAGCCCAGAAGCTGCTGCGTCTTTGGAGATCTGTTTTTGGAGGTCTTAAAAACAGATCTGTTTGTGTTGGCAGTACTTCTTTAATGAGAATTTCTGAGCTTTCAGGGATGTATACTGTCATTTTTCTCTTTAATCTCCAGGCTTATTTTGAATTGAAATGGGTTTAAAATGGACTTAACGAGCCATATATTAAACTCAACAACCCAGAACTGTTGTTTTTCATTTCCAATTTGTTTTGTGTCACTTCAACATAGAAAAAAGGGAGGATTATTTTCTTTATAAAGCCTAGAAAACCACAACACTATTAAGCCTTCAACTGAGTGTAATGTCTTAAAGTGATGTAGGAGTTTGACCCAAATGTACAAGATATACATCTGGTCTCGAGTCATTATTTAGGATTTACATGGTAAGGACACTTTTTCAGTTAATAATAGATAGCATTTGTTCATGCCACACAAACAAATTAATTTTCCCTTTTTGTGACTATGCAATTAAAGACATGGAGAGAGCTTTATTACTCTGTAACATATTTCAATTTAAGCAAAACACAAGTTAAATACAGTTCTTCCCATTATTTTATACATCATCATTTTTAGGTAGTAGGTAGAGTATTGTAATAGTTCAAACTTTGCACTACTGACACTTAGCACACTCCAACAATTTAGGCATTTGGCATTTTGTCTTTGGCACTAGTGACACTACTGACTGTATTTGCCCAGGTTGCTCTTTAAAACTCAGAATTAATGAATAATATGCCATTTTTAAAGCTATGTAATAGTTTTGAAGCATTCACCTTGTAAATACTTTAGTCTGTGGAGTCTATTTGCACTGGTATTTGTACTTTTGACACGTGAAGTTACAGCTGCTTAAAACCTAACTTTTGTCAGAGTTGACAAAGTTGCGTTGATGAGGAACTAAACGTTTTCACTGCTAAACTTACGTCTAGATCCTTCTTTAAAACCTTTTCATGAATATGTCCCGTGTGACACAGAAAAACTGTGAACAAGTGTCTGTAAAAATGACTATACACCCACTTTCTTTGATTCTTCTACACTGAGCCAAGAACATTCTGTTCTGTGGAAGCTTGTGTTTATTTGAATGGCCACTACTAAAAATGATGTTAATCTCCCATGTTATTATTGAAGTAAATGTAGTTGACAAAAGGATTATTTGAGTAGGAGTAAGTATGTATTAAGTGAAGACAACAGTGCTAAGTAAAAAAGTTAAAAGCACCATCAACAGCTCCTGCTGCTGCTGTGGGTTCGGTTTGTCCTGTGGTGACATCATTTGAATAGCATTGCTGCTAATGAACCAAATTTAACCCAAGCCACAAATATGATGATTATTTCCTGAAATATGCTGCTTTGCAAGTTTAATTAGGATAATTTGCAGAATCTCCCCCAAAATAAAAATGAACTATTTAAATATTATGCCACAAACATGATAATTTCATGTTTGGAAATATTTTGCTTTGCTCAAGAGTGTATGATGAAATGCTGCATGGCTTTTAAACAGGATACGGCTGTACTGTATTGTAATTAACTTTATTTATGGACCACATGCACACACGCTCCATGTGCCTCTTCACCTGTGTCACCTGTGTCACCTGTGCTGTCAGCTTCATAATATAACATTATAGATTAGCAATAAGCATCTACAAGCATCTGAACTGGACTCTAACTGGGTTATGTTTGTTGTAATGTGGGTTTAGCTGCAGCTCAAATGTGTCAGAAGCAGCTGTTGAGTGAAGCATGATCCAGGTGTAGAGACAGGCATTCACAGGTGTGCAGCAGCACAATCTGCCACTACGTTTATACAGAACATATAGAACAGAGACTTTACATCCGTCATCAGCCTGTCCCTCGTCTCCGCCGGAAACTGTCATTCAAACAATCATCTGTCCATCTGTTTATTAATTGTGATGAAAATCAAGACATTATTGAGCCTTTTCAAAATATCACTTACACGATGCAATTCTTATTTTGTGATAAGACTGTAGTTATGAGTATATAGGCTTGTACTGCACTTTTATTTTTCTGAATGACTGAGATAGGACATTGCTTTGGCTGACGGCAAACCCAGTAGTGTTAGCCAAGTGAGCGGGTAGATACTTACAATTGTTTATGACCAGAAAAAACTGTGAATAAAGTGGATCAGAGAAACAATGTTTGGTACTACTGCTATGTACAGGCAAGTGTGGCTGGTCAGGCTAAATCCTTTACATTTACATTTAGTCATTCAACAGACGCTTTTATCCAAAGCGACTTACAAGTGAGGACAACAATGGAAGCAATTTTAACAGTGCACAAAAAACTAATCTATTAAAGCCCTGCACAGTTTACAAAGCCAAGGATAAATAGAGAAGGAATCAATAGAAAGGAAGTAGAAGTCAGTGTTTGTCAGTCAGGTGTTGATGGAAGAGATGTGTTTTCAGGTGTTTTTTAAAGATGGCTACAGAATCTGCTGATCGTGTAGCAGCAGTAGATCATTCCACCAACGTAGAACCGATCCAGACTTTACAGAATTTTAAGTTACTGCTTTGAAACTAGATTTTAATTTAATTTTGGGTAAACTTACTAGACATCCTTGATGGTATTTGTTCAAATCTCATTTTTACTTGTAAAAATGAGACCTCCTCAAGTCATGCCAATAGTGCAACGGGGCACATCTTCTTCAGCACTTCCTGTTGAATAATTTTTCTATGTGCATTCAGTTGCTGTGATAAACATGTATTTTTTATTTTTTTTTTGTACTTCTGGGAGCCATTCTGACATTTTTTAAGTTTCCTGCCTGTGCTAACAGAATAACAAGCCCTGGAGCGTTAAAACACATCACAGTGCACACGCACACACAGCCGTACAGGGCTGAGACCACTGAGCTCGGGATCACCGCTATCCAGGAGGAGGCCTTGGGCGACTCATTCATTTTGGAGACCACCGGCGCTTAACTTTCCTCCCACGTGTCTGAGCAGACAGGCAAATGTAAACATCACTTTAAAAAGCCACAATGTCTTGCACAAGGAGGACTTTTGGTTTTGTGTTGCCGCTGGTTGTCTTCTTATTTTAAGACATTTTAAATTTTTGTTTGAAGCATTTTCTATTTCTTGGCCAGGAGCGATGCTGTCAACACCTGACATTGACAGGTTTTCATTGGCAACAGTAAATAAATTGTCATGCGTGGGCTTGACATGAAAATAAATAGAGTTTAATACAAATTCAATGATGTAACAGAAATGATGCTGTCACCTATTCTTTTAGTGGCTGCTTCAATAATACAATGTGCTCTCAGCATTGATGTCTTTTGTATAGAGCATTTAATTAATATCATTTTGCCAAACAGTCACATCACAATCGAAGCAGAATAACAGCTTGGAAAATATGCTTTTGTTGTCCTGTTTTTAAAAGGGCTAAATGTAATTTAAACAAAGTGTAGTATTGGGAGAGTGGCCAATTTAAAGTGCTACTGGGGAAAGTAATATTAAACAAAACAATATGATATAAAGTGACTAATGTCAGAAAGATAAAGGTTAATTTATGATTTCAAATGTTCTTCTCAAAGCCTTGAGCCTTGAGAGAATATATCTATTGTAATTCAGAGTTCTGAAGCCTACTGGGTGGATGCTTTCTTTTAAAAATGGTATCATCTGGAGTAGATCTATTGAAACTCTTAACACAGGATTATTATTATTACACTATTATATTCCTGTATGAAGAAAGAAGTTACACTGTACAAGTGCTGTACCTGAGCAGGACACATTTCCAACCTGACAAGGCACTTCATTAGCCAAGGACCTAAATGCCAGAAATGTCTGGCTGCTGTGCACTCTGGGTAATAAGCTCGGCACAAAAGCTCTCTTTCCTGACTCCAAAGATGCCACACACAAAGTCAGAGCGGTGCACACACATATGGCAGCTCCCATAATGCAGTTCAGTCCGTGAATGGAGAGCAGCTCCCAGCACAGCGCCGACAACAGCATCACAACTCAAAGAAGCCCCAACTCTCCCGCACTCTTTCTCCACAAGCACATTGTTCTTTGTAATTACTTTGGCGAGTCACGTTAAACAGATAGATGTACTATCTTCGAGCCTCGGACTCTTTACAGATTGTGTAAATAAGAAACACAGATAAACAACTGATCAGACTGAGGTTTTTAGCTACACTTCTGCTACAGGATAAGATAAGATAAGGTACGAAGATAAGAAAACCTTTATTAGTCCCACAATGGGGAAATTGCATTTTGCAATAGAGCAGAAACTTTTCACACAAGTAAAAATTGTATTAACAACTATTCTAAGACAAGATTATCTAAAATGAACTACACATATGCACATTTTAAACTATGCTAAAACTAAATAAACCCAAACTATTTGCTGTGTTTTTCTGTAGCGTCCACTTAACTCTGACATTTTGAAAAAGCTTAAGTCGTGTAAACGCTGCAGGCCTTCTTTTATGGCTAAGGTTGTGTTGCTGTAAAGACAGACAAATACAGAAATCTTTCATTTTGCCCAATACTCTAGACTTAACAACAGGCATATCTATCTATATTTTTATACTGAAAAGCGTACTATTTCCAAGCAGTGCCCACTATACTTTACCATTTTCGGAACATTAAAATGGACACTTTTGAAAACACTGCTAAGCCCACTTTAGTTTGAAAACTCCAGGACGTTGTTGAAGTATGATCAAAGAAAAACTGCCACCATTAAAAACAAATACCGATGTTTGCTGCCTCCTCATCTTCTGTGAGTGGTTGTTGAAGAAAACAATATTAAGAAAACAGCCTTAAGAGCCAGAGATATCAATACTGCACTTGTTTCTAATTCTGAATTTGAAAATAAAACGCATTCTGATGGACATAAAATGTGGACAAAGATCATTTTTCATGTTGACAATAATATGAACTGAAGCTGGGACGGAGCTTTGAAATAAATATTGTTTTACTTTTTCCTAAAATGCAGTTAGTAATGCAATCCAATATTAGCTCTAAACCCTTGTTCTCTTGTTTTTTAACTTCTAGGTTTTTATAATGTCGCTTCTGTAAAGTGGAAGACACATAAAGCTATATATTTGTGAGATTAGATATAACCTGCTCTCTTGTTATTAGTACATGACTATGACATGTTTTTGGTGGAAATACATAGCAGCATAACATAGTATACACTGTTTTCTCTTAAATTTTACTGTCTAACTTTGCTTGATTAGATTAAATGCGTCTGTAACTTTATGTCTCACTTTAATTACATCCTGAGCCTCGTGCAGTTTGACAACACCTGCCTTTTATTCCCGTCTTTGCACTTTTCAAATATACTCAAGTATTGGCCTGTCATCACACAAGCTTCTTGCGCGTTTGTTTTCGACAGATCAATTTATGTTATTAATTGAATAACGTGTTTGAAGTGTGCTTTTTGATGAGGTGCTGACCTAAGCTTTATTGCTTATTAATTCGTTACAACACGGTACAGTTTAGCTGAGCTGGATATTAAACACTTTTAATTTGGATCCATGTCTTTCAGCAAAAGCTTGTTTAGGAGTTACAGCAAAGGTTACTGTGTTATAGGAGCATTTTGTGGGTATTTAATTCTTCATGCTGCATTTTCTGATAAAGGAAGGCTGAACCTGAACACAAAATACATCAGAGAGGAGCCTGCAGGCAGTGGTGCACTTTACAATTTAAACTGTAATAAAAGATCCTTTAAAAGTTTAATTTGCAGTGTACACTTTTTCTTTTCTATCAATTCTCCACAACTCGGTTTGAGCCAGTTACATCTCACATCTCAATAGACTCTTCCGGCTCTCAGTTTCTGTCAAATTGGACATCATTACCAAACTCTTTCACAGAAACACACTTGTTTTTTTGTTTTTTTTAACTCAGTGAATTCTTTCAAACTTTTAAAGATTAAGATAAAGAAAACCTGTCTGCAGCAAGAGCGAGTGAATTTCCCTTTAATGAATAGCCCATCTGACAGTGTGCTTGGAAGGATATTACAAACATCAGCTGGTGTTTCTGACGGGCGGTGCTTCGGCCTCCCGGTGATGCCTTGGCAGGGTGCCCACAGTCAAGACTGCTCCACAACATTAACGTAGACCCAAACATCCGAAAGGATATCTCACGTCTGCAATACTGACTGAGCTTCAAACACTTTTTCTCAGAAGTGTTTGGTGCTGCAGTGATAGAAAAAAAGGAAATAAAATAGTCTTACTTTTGGCATTACACTAAACGTGATTTCAAAGTCGAGGAAAAAAAAAAAACAACGCTTGATGAACTTGTGTGGTTTCAAATCTGAACAGCGTTAAGGCAGACTTGTCTAGTCTTGATGTTATGACAAAATATTAAATGTATTCAGTCTAATAGTGTCGTTTGAGCTCATATTTATTGTAAATACAATATTTGGGCTGGTTTCTTTATTGTTAGGCCACACTGCAATAGAATGTTTAGGAGTTTTTCTAACTTTTTAGGAATAAGAAATATTGCAGTCCCTGATCATAATAGGTTATTTACATTAAAACATTTCATTATGAATAGTCCTGGATTATACTGAATAGTAAATGTATTCCTGACTCAGAATATTTGTGTCTGTTTGGAGCAAGAAAAATACAAAATAGTTGGGATCTTGCATTGATTAAATCTTGGAATTAAAATGACCAATCATTGTTACCTTGTTAAGTCCCTGCTGGGGTTGATTGTAGCAAGAGATTATTGTTTTTGTATTAGACAGCAGACAGAATACAGCAAAACTGCCCAAAACCTGAAAAGACTATCTCTATTTTTTTTGTGATATTAGTGAATAATCTGCGAGGTGCATGGGTTAGAATGGGTTTGATGCTGAACGAAAGAAGGATAAATTACACAGAACAAACATATTTGTACAATACTCATATTTATACAGTGACTGTGTGGGCCAAGTATGTACAGGCTACTAGTTAACAGTGGTGCAAAAATTGGGTATGCGCTATATGCGGCGCATCGGGGGCGCATATATATATTTTTTTGTTTTTGTAAAAAAAAAACAAAAAAATATATTTTTTGTTGTATTTCCTAAATGTAGCTTAGCTGTGTGGTGTGTTTCTAAATCATTTCAGTATTTCCTCAATACTATATAACATTTTAGAGGTGGATTTTAGATTATTGCGAGTGGGCGTGGCTGGCGGGGCCCCCGTGAGCGCACTGAGCGAGCAGGTACGTACAGTTGTCACAATACGCACACAGTTGTCTTTGAAAGATGGATAAAGCAAAAAAGCTGTCAGGGGCAACAAACAGAAACAGAAAGAGTGAAAAGGAGATGCATGTCAAGGACAGCAGCTAACAAAATGAATATAGTGAAATTTAACAGGTGGGAGAGGTATAAAGTTAGACGTCCGTGTTTGGAGGCTTGCAATATTCATGTTAACAGACTAGTTAGTGCGTTTGCTAACACTGGGAATGTAGCAGCCAAATGGGCTTTAAATTAAGGCTAGCTTAATATGAAAAACCGAGGATCCTGAGCTGAAAACTGGAAAATATAATGGAGCATGCCATGTACAATAAATTACAATAATTAGGAAAACAACAAATGCAATATCTGTGGTTTATCATGGAATAATGCACAGATTTGCTCCAAACTTGGAGGGTTAATGTTAACAGGTTAGTGTTTGCTAACTTTATTAATTAAGTTAACGTTGCTGATAGCTACATTTAGGTTCAGTTTAAAGCCTATGCTACCAATCCTATGCATGACAAATCCAAATGTTATTAAGGTAAAATACTGGTAAATGTAAGGGAGCATGCACAATAAATGACTAGAAGCTGGAAACATAACTTATGCTATAAGTATATTTAATTAATCGCATTATAACACAAAATATAAAAAAAAATGGTCACTAAAAATTTATAAAAAATTTGTGTATTGCATACTTTTATTTTGAAAGTACTGCTGTGTAAACAAAAGTGCAATAACATTTGGTTTGCACTTTAAACACGTTAAACAAATAAGGTGCTTTTTACAGAAGTTAAAAGTTCGTAGCAGTTGAAATATTTCTTGTAATCAAATTAAATATTAAACCAAAAATATTTGTTTTGTAATAGAAAAACAAGTTATGTCCATAGCCTCGATCATAACATTATAACAATGTAAACAACATAAATGTCTCTCTTGTGTTTTCATTACAGTCACAGCAGGTGAGTGCAGTTCCCACTGTTCATCAATATAATGCACTATAACGCCGGGGTAATTATGGTTGCCCAGCGATGTCCAATAGTCTCTGGTGAGGGCAACAGTTGGTGCCGTCGCTTTTGTAGTCCTTTCCTTTTCATACAACTCATGTATTCTTCTTGTGATGCGTCATGAGGGCTGCTCATACGTGCAGTCATTCGTTACAATGTTCTTCAAACCGACATCTTCACTATACTAATAGGCCGATAAAATAATTGTCGCAGTTAATTAATGTGTTAACGCAATAAAAAAGTGTTCTCTTGCCCAGCACTAATATATATACATTTTATATTTACACTATATATACAGTATTTCTTTTGAAATACAAATACATCAGTTGCTTATGTACCTTTATGTGTGTGGGTGGAGGTTGACTGCTGACATCTTTACGTGTCAGAGGCTGTCAGCCCTTTAAAAAAAACTTTTATAGAAGGAAATAGCTTCCAGATTTTTAGAACCTTTGGGGTTAAAACAATACAGATTCCTTGTGGCGCTCATTAGTTGATCTACACAGCTCCAATAACCAATTAACGTTACACATTTTTACTGTTAATAAGAGGAGCTTGTGCTGAAAACCTAGAATCTTCTCGGAGATGGGATCAATGTGTTAACGACGGCGGTAGTTTCCTCTGCCTCCATCACTGAGTTTATCTAATGACTGTGCACTGCTCCCCTTCACAGAGCAAAGGGTCTACCTTCACTTTGAGGGCCAGGGAACTCAGTCATTTCATCAGAATTGTGATCAAAAGTCTCAGGTATCTACTTATCAGAGTCGGAATTTTTTTTTAATTTTTTTTTTTTTGCCACTTCCAAAAAAAAACAAGATCATAATTGTAATATTTAAATACAGTAAGTGAAGAGAATAATGTTAGAAATAAACCAATGATAAAACTTAAAATTAAACCTATCCATGAGGATCCATGGATCCATATTTGACTAAAATGGTATATTTTGTTCCTCCAAATGTAGCTTTTAAAAACAATTAGACGTTACAAAGTGTATGCACAGGGGAAGGTATTTTATTCTGCTTCCAGTTACATCACACGAGAAGTCAGCAACACAAATAGGCATTATTTTATTATCTTTACATCACAGTAATCCCCAACCGTTGGTAAAACTTACTGTGTGATAAAGTCAGATTTGGAGGAATAGAGAGGTGTAGAGGGGCTCAAAGCTCACCGGCTGAGAGTCTTTCAAGTGGTTCTCTTGCTTTATGTACTGTAAGAAAGCAAACATTTTTCAGAAAAAAACACAAGGCTTTAAGTGATCTGTTTGCTGCAGAGAGGAGCGAGAGAGCAGCCAACAGCTTGAGGCACATCCAGATGTTACAGAGACTGGCTTTTCTCAGATCCTTGTCTTGTAATGTAGATGACTGGACACAAATTCAAAAGCTCTGTTTCATCTGCAAACCACTTTTTTTTTTTTTTCATTTCCTGTCTTGCACTAAGCTCCTGAGACTTTGCAGTGATTTTGGATTATTTTGTAGTAGCTTTTTATCACTGGATGACATATCTCACTTCTGTGCAAACAAACACAGACTGCGACCAAATAGAAACCCAGCTCTCCTGTTTTACCCAAACACAATCCTGTCAAGACTCATTCATTTTAATTCTCTTTTCAAAGCACATTAAAGGAAGAAATAATTGTTTTAAATTCAGTCCATGAGGTTTTTTTTATTTGATGTTGGATTTGATTTGAATATCACAACCGTTTCTTTCCCGTCACTCCCCATAAATCATGCCTCAATCCCTTGAAGCAGTCTCCACTCTGGTTTCATTTTCCTGTAACACCACTGAGCAAACATCAGGCGTGGTTGACTAAGCTGCCAGAGAAGTTCAGAAAGTGTGCCCTGTTGCTGCCGTTGGCTCTGGACTATCTCCCCTCAGCCCTGCACAGATTTCTGACTCCAGCGAGCTGACTTGGCCATTAGCTCGCTGCCAATGCCGACTGCAGAGAATCCCCTTTGAAATTCTTTTCATAGACTTCTCGAGTCGATGTGCCACTGTGCAAACAGTTTATTGAGTCCAAAGCTTCGAGCCATTGCCAGACAAACAAATTGATGCTTGGCTGGTTTTGTATCTCAGCTATGGCGTCTTTGAGCAACAGAAAAACTAACAAGCCAGCAGGACGCAGCATTGTGCAAGACAGTGTCAAAAGGCGTGTGTCTTGTTATGACCTCTTGGTAAGCACTGGGGGTCCGTGCAGAAGGTTCGCTCGTTTGTTTGTGGTCTGTAAGCGATCCTCTCCTTTCCCTCATTGTCTCAGGTGAATGTAAGTGACTGTTTTTGAAAACTAGTGTTTGAATCTAGCCTTGCAAAATGTACTGATATTTGGTACCTTTTTAAAATTCTGACATCTTAAAAAAAGTGTTTTTTTAGTTTTTCTCTGGCTTGAACAGCCTGATAAAGTATTCTTTCCTGTGTATACCAGATAGCATAATATTTTATTTGTTTCTTGAGGAAGTCCAAGCTAGACCTCACTTTTCAAATGCCCGCTACGCCCTTGGATGCAGGAGATTCTTTACAACCATCCTTGCTCTTGTGCTCTGCTATCATTTCCCCCCACGTTCTGAAAAAATATCAATCTTTCATCTTTGAGCTACAATTGGATAAAAACTCTCCTCCCATGTAAACAATTTAGAAAAAAAAGTGACAGAATATTAACCTTGTCTTTGTAGAGGTGTGGAATAAAAAGGATTTTAATAGTGTGAATGAATATCCAGTAAGTGCTCTCTTTAAGTGTTTGTCTTCATTGAAAGTCAGTTTCGTAGTTTTGAAGATAAACAGTTTTGTGCGAGAATACAGTGAACATAATGTAAAATGAAAGGTCTTTTACCTCATGATACAAAACTGTCCAATGTTTAACATACATATGATATAAGACCGACATCGCCAGCCTAATGCTGGATGATTTCCCGTTCTCTACCGTTCTACTACAACCACATTAACACAAGAAACAGTTTATATAGTCACCAGTAAACCATACAATAAAACTTCAAATAAATCCTCAATATCCCTACAAAACAAACTTACATTAGATTTTATGTTGCCAGGCATTTAGGACTCAATCATTTTCCTCAGATGAATCCTAAATACCTTTGTAACCTTAAGACTCAATGAGCTGTAACTTGTGGCGGTGCAGACCTGGCGGTGATCAAGACGGTGGTATATTTGCTTTCTTGTGCCCAACGCAGCTACCTCCTGCCCGTCTGCAGCTCCGCCAGCGCAGAGAGGGGCGTGGCATGGCGCAGGTGGCTACAACAGCTGATCAAAGACATCATTAAACTCAATTAGGACGTCAAGTTAATGCCTCGCACGTTTTTATTATTATTGTGCACATGCTTTATGATATAATTAAAATAGAAAATAAATAAAAATTTTAAATACAATATTTTTATTTATTTATTTAGAATATAATTTTTTTTTTTAAATATTCTCTAAATAATTTACAAAAAGAAGGGCAAAACAATAAACAATGAAAGTGAAATGTTATACAGCGCTGTACTGGAGGAAAGCCTTGTGATTGGTTAAAAGCAAAACACACACAAATCCAGCCTCTTCCAAAAATTCACGACCCTAAATGAGCCTTTGTCTCCACCAGATACTTGCGTTTTGATCGGGAAGATAAGGCCCAGTGATTTAAAAAATTGGCCATAGTTTGAAAGTTTCTCCAGAAAATGTCTTTATTTTATGTTAAAATGCTACATTTGAGAGTTTATTTAAGATACTTTGAAGTTTTGAAGGTCTCACAGATGCCAGTTTAAGTGACTAAGCCCACCCAACTCTTGCAGTTGTAAACAAAACTAAAGTAAGTTCAAAATGCCTGGAGCACTGTCTGAACCCTGTGCTCTACGACTTAAATTTCTGCAAACTGGCTCAAGGAAAAGCCTCATAAATCAAGTGTTTGGAGAAGTGAAGGTCTATTCACATTTCAGACACAGCTACTTCATCAAACACCATATTTCCTCTTTAAAACAATGCACTCCCAAAAAGTTGATTGTGTACCGCTATAGCAGCTCTCACCTCATTTTGTGCCTCTCAAAAGAACTCCATGCAAATCTCTGAAGTGACAGCTCCTACTGGTAAAAATAACAGTATATTTTGGTGGTGTGGAAGTCCTTGTTCTCCTCTGACAGCGTTTGAACTGAAGTTGAAGGCGAGCACTGTCCAAGTGATTAACGACTTCTCGCTCGCTCACGCTGCGACGCACAGTCTGCTTGTGATATAGCACCCCAGCTTTGTCCTCCCTCAGATGCATCACAGACATTTGAAGTTGTGCGAAGAACAACCTTAAAACAGCTCCTGCCCCGTACTTCACGGCACGCTCGCACTCACACTGCAAGGTTATCGCCGCATGGGCACACACTAATAAGCACACACATAAGCACCAACAGCTTTTACATGCACACTTACTGTACAAATACTTATCGGCCCCCACTGCGGCGACGCCTCGGCAATCTCTCTTCTGCCACACTCATTTTTCTCACATGCATTGATGTCACTGGCTGATGCTCGACACGATAAAGTTGACACAGTCGTTTAGAAGCAACATCCAAAAGCCCACAAATGCATAAAAAGTTGATGCTCCAAAATGAACTGTCCTGTGAGTAATTTTTCAACGGCACAGTCTAAATCCATCTGCTTTTCACAGACTATATATTATACTTGGAGAGATGTCAAACAGAGTATAAAGTATTCATGTCCAAAGCTGGCTCAGGAACTGATCATGACAGATTTCAACTTTTTGAATTTATGTGTTTTTCATTGTAATAAAAAAATGTCTGTTTGCAGTTTTTGTGTTGCTGTGAACTAAAATAAATAGAAAGAATACATGGTCAAACTTGTTCACACAGAAGGAACATGTGTATTTTTGCAAACAATGAATGGCTCTATTCACAATCCAGTCTAAAATCCATTATTTGAATTATCATTATTAGCTAATATTGATTAAAAATAATCTCCTGTTGCTTTAGGGTTACATGTGTTTGTTTAAAGTTTGGGCTGTGTCTTGTTGCGACTGAAAAGTTACTCAATTCAACTCTTCTTTTAGTAATAAATGCAGCCATTTATCCTTCTCTAAACGGGGATAATATACGCACACTTTCTGGCACTGCTATGACAATTAAGTGTGGTCTATTTTTGTTGTGTTAAGTTTTACTTTGAGAAAAGTGTTTAATCATCGTAAAGGCGCTATCTCTGGTTAAAACAGAGAGACAAAGCCAGGGGTTTAAGGTAATCTTTCAGTTTATTAGTGTTTTTGGTTTAAAGCAGGATGGAATAGGGACGTTGTTGTGACTATGAGAAAAAGTAAATTTCAGTGTATTAAAAGTGGCTGGAGTTAAGGAGTACAACTTTCACACTGACCCCTCTGCGTTGTGAGTGCATGCAGAGACAGGACTTGGCACTGGTTTGCTATCTTTCCCCCACAAACTGTTTAGATTTAAGGACTTTTCCCTCTGACTGAACACAGTTCTTATGGAAGGCGACAAGAGCATGTGGCTGGCACAAAGTGATTTCCCATTTTACTGTCACTTTAAAGTGATATGCTACATGTCTCACAGTCAATTCCCCACTACCTTTGACAGATAGAAATTGGCCGAGCTGAAGCCCTGCAAAATGGGTTTTCCAGTTGATGTGAGCGAAAGCACCAAAGCAAGTGACTTGGAGAGGAATCAGAATGGGTCGGAGTTTAGATTGCCTCAAACATCAGTGGTGGTCCGGTGCTACACACTGCCGGAGAGTGGCGATGTTATCGGCTGCTGCAAGTGATGTTACAGACCTGGAAAGATAAGCTCATTATCACCTCCATGCTTTTGATAACCCCATACTTCTTGCAGGATTACAAATGGTAGGTCTGGACTTTGGAAGTTTGTCCTCCTTGTGAGGTTACAACAGATTCATTACAAGTCTCAAAGTCATCCAATTGACATTTTTGTTGAGAATAGGTACAAAAGTAAAATAAATATAAAATAGTGGTTATTCATTCAAGATGAATGTCATGGTTGTATTATACAGCTGTAATCTCATCAAAAGGAGCTCCACAAGTATTCCTATGAGCTTGGACCAACCTTAAAGGAAACTGGTGCTGTTGTTGCCAAAAAAAGAAAAGATGTACCTACATTCATCCACATTGCTGTTTCTCAGAACCACAGTCTATTGAGTCAAAGAAATCAAGAGTGTTTGTCGTCATTTGAAAGTCTCAGATATTGTGTGACTATAATAAAACTAAATGTTGAGGCTTTAAGCCATATGTTGTCATCAGAGCTGGACAATGGTGTGGACACCATAGAATAACTTACCTTTTTTTACCTGCACGGCCTGTCCATCCTGGGAGTGGATCCCTCCTGCTGTGGTTCTCCCTGAGGTTTTTTTTTTGTTTGTTTTTCCTCACCCTGATGGAGGGTCTAAGAACAGGGGATGTTGTCTAGTGCAGTCTGTTAACCCTTTGAGGCGGCTATACAATTATTATATTATTATATTGTCTTTTTCTCAGTGCAGTCAGAAGTAATAATATCGGATTTATATAAAGATTTTAAAGGCTCAAAGAGCTTTACATAATTATTATTTATTCACTCCACAGTCACACACTGGTGGTGGTAAGCTACTTTTGTTGCCACAGCTTCCCTGGGGCAGACTGACGCTCCGACCGTCACCAAACACAGTCACACATTCACACAGCAGTGCCACAAAGACTAAAGGAAAGGTGGGTTAAGTGTCTTGCACGA
Source organism: Neodontobutis hainanensis (assembly GCA_024349245.1). Taxonomy (NCBI): domain Eukaryota; kingdom Metazoa; phylum Chordata; class Actinopteri; order Gobiiformes; family Odontobutidae; genus Neodontobutis; species Neodontobutis hainanensis. The sequence goes on from JALDNG010000020.1 coordinate 61,709, forward strand.
GGACACAACAGATTGAACCACCAACCTCCCGTTTATAGGACCCCCTGAGCCACTGCGCCCCCATAGATCAATGTATACTACACAAGAAAATACTTCTAATGGGATGTAATGTACATAAAATAACAGACCACAGATCTGTAGTGGCCTTATTTCATGATTCAGATTTACACTGAAAGTGTGTTGTGTAGCATCTAGTGGCAACATTACACATTCAACCTCTTCTTTCCACATCATTTGAGCACTGTACTTAGGTCCTGCAGGGAACAAACCCAGCTGTCAGCTGATCAATGTAACCTTTTTGATATTATAATCTTCATCCTATAATGTACTGCATTTTTGGATTTTGTACGAGATTAAAAGACCTACTGTGACATTTGCTGTTTCTGGTTGCTGTTTTAAATTTGGATCTTCCTTTTATAAATACGCTGTTCAATGATCCCTGTCAACATTTGTATCGCTATGAAAAAAAAATCTAAACCATAAAACTGACTAAATGAGCTGTGTTATTAAATCCTCAGTAAAAAGTTTGGCTCCTGAAGTTAGACCCAAACTTTGCTTCAAAAAATAGTTGTCATTATTGTGCATTTAAATGACAGAGATGTGAAACAGCAGTCCTATTAAAAACCTTGTTCACAGGTTTGTAAAAAACAAGCCTTTGGCAAAGCTGCAGATCAGAGGCAACTTTTGTTTATTGGCAATTTCTATTCTGTGCGTTAAGTATTATGTGAAAGGACCAACGGTGTGTGGCATTTAGTTTTAATGTTCAAAAAGAAGTCCATAATCCCTGTTGTGCCGGAGGCTGATTTTCTCCAGCACAGAGTTTTACAAGTGCAGCGTTGTTGCTTTTGTTATTAGACCACCGCAGACGTTAAATGACATTCTTCTGCTTGTTTTTTGTTTAGAATTAGTTGAGCATTTTAGAAGAAGGTTAAAGTAACAAACTGGACATTGATAAGTGCGTGTTAAAGCCTATGTGACTTTAAAGTGAGGTATGTACTTTTGGGACTTCATTACAGTTTCATGCCTGAAGCTCTACCTTCTTTGAGCCTGTGAACAGCTATGGTTGACCTGCCGGCACATTCTATTGTCTTTAAACATCCCCAGTAGAAATTGTTCTGTTGCAGCAATTATCTTGTCTCATCAAACATTGATAGTTAATTGCCAATATTTATTACGTTGCATTTCTTTCTTGTTGATGCTTATTTTTATTAATTTTTTTGCAATGTTTCACTGGTAAAAGACACATAAGCACTAAACCTACAATTGCTCTGTTTTGTTGGTAGCCATTACTTCCTTATTGACATCTGTGTCGACCAATAAGAGCGACCCCTTGCCACAAGTGAGATGTGATCTTTCTCATTTCAGAATCCTTGCTTTTCTTTTTTTCATCCTACCCGTTTAAGGCTTGATGTGCTTTTAGAAACAAAATGACACAGAAAACACTTCTAACTGTTGTAATAAACACGTTGCATTACAAAATGACAAAAGTTACCCTTTAGCAACTGATAAATGTCCTTTTATGAATTCATATCCACATTCCCCCTTTTTCAATCAATTCCAAATGCTTTGTCCTCACATTTTTGTTTGATTTTACATTCACTTCTCATAATAATTTTAGTATAATAATTAGCTTCAGGTTTTTGTTCCTATATTCAGTAAAAGGGTTTAAGTCACTTTGCCCTGTCAGAGTGACTTGGCACCGAGGAACAAGACAAACTCTGTCTCCATCTCCTTTGTTTTTCCACCTTCTCATTGCTCTGCACAAGAGAAAGCAATTAAAAGGGAATGTGCTAGCCTGTGTTTGTGCAGTCCCTGAGAAGGTTTTGGCGCTGTTTTGATAATAACACATGGTTGGATCATTAGCCAGAATAGTCTTTTCACACTATCACTTTTTTTTTTGCAGAAGAACACCTCAATGTGTTGATAACATTCAGTAGAAAACAGAAATCGCTTATTTTTGTCGTGTCTGTCTTTATGTCTTTGTTAAATTGGGAGATGGTTGTAGCTAAGGTGCCATTTTCAATCAAACAGGAAACAATAAAGCTTTGAAATGAAATGATTGAATGTAAAAGAATTGGTGATTATACTCACACAAGTTTGCAGTAAAGAAAACACAATGACAATGTAATTTTCTTTATGCAAATGCACCTGAGGACAATTTACAGTAGGATCATTGAGAAGCCTACTCAGTATTCTATCGCTATACCAGGAGACAAGTTGTTAGGACTATCTCTTGGTTTGTTTTTCTCTTGAGCCTCTGCTCCACAGTTAAACTGTAATTTAGGCCAAAGATAAGATAACATCTTCTTTGCATTCGTTTATGTGCCCCCCACTGAGTCAAAATGATTATATTCAAATATTACTTTGCAACAATGCATTTTATAGCAGTTTAATGGCACTGGTGGGACTGAGCATTACTGCACGGATGATTTGATGAATAAATCAATGGATTTACACTTCATTATCATCTTGGATTGTGATCAAAACAAGTCTGTAATCTTTGTTTTGAAGAAAGGAAGAATGTGCCAGTCTGCAGCGGATCTTAAATATTATGCCTGGTCTTGCTGCTAAAATGTGTCTTTAAATATTTGCATCATGTATGTGTTTAACCTATAAGATGTATTTGATCTATCATAGATGTATTTATTCTATGTATTTAAATCTATATGTATACAGTATACACACATTGTTTTCTTCTTTGACCAGTCGGCAGTGTATAATTAATTATTAGATCATTTTTAAGGAACGAGCTGAAAACTGACAGAGACAGAAGCCTTTACACCTAGTGAGGCGTGCAGTGGTTGTTAACATTAGTTAGCCTGGTACACACTCGGGGGACTGCTTGAATGAGTTATTCCTGGCACTAAGTGCAGTGAAAGACCCCTGCAGCAGCGTTGGACTCACGCTGGGTTTACAGACAGTAGGTCAAAGTAGAAAAGCTTTGTTAAAGACGAATTATGATTATACCGAATTTAAATGGAAAACAAAATATTTCTCTGTAGTTTCTACATGCTTCCGTGGCATACCTCGTGGTCGCCATGGATACACATTCAATATATTTTGATGGATAAACAGCGAGGTTGTTTTCATGCAACCATTCTTTTTCTTCCCAAAGGATACAGCCACATAAGCCAAGTGCATATAAGGATGTGCTATTTATTCGAATGCAGGACTCATTACGGCTTATGTTTGCCAAGAAGTCCCTAATGTACAGCTAAGATTGCTTTTGCAGCCATAAAGCCCTTCCTTATTGGACAGACTATATGATGAGGCAGTAAGCACTGTTTTATGTGGACTTATGTTGTTATGCTTTTACTTAAGGTGTTTTTGATTTTTTAGAGAAGAGAATGTAAATGTCATTGTAGAGGAGCTGCTTGTGCATGGCTGATGATAAAAGAAAGAAAATAAAGTACAACAAGTTAATATAATGTGTTGGGTGGTAACAAGCTCACATGCAGCTTGAGTTTAAATGCTTTATATTTCACACCTGACACCGTGTCTGTCATTGATATACAATCTATGTTTAAAATGTTTCCTAAGTGTCTGTTGGATTTACAAATGAGGAAATGCCATGTGCATTAGCTGCTAAGTTTGTGGCAACACAAATCACAGCAGACCTTTCTAGGCCCCGTTTGGTCTCATTTGACGTGACATCTGTCTGTCTATGTTGTAGTATGTATCAACTCCCACACCGCAGCTGGTAAACATTTAAAGTCCGCCGGCAAAGCTAAATGGTGTATCCAGCATGTGCATGTGTCAAATGGCATCCTTCACAGCCCACTTAGGCGAGATGTGGATGCTGAAAATTAGCCCCACATGGGAGAATAACTGATTAGGGCGGCAAGAGCAGAGAAGACATTTCACATAGCAGATGCTAATGAGAGGAGCAACGCACAAACTCCGGTTCACCCTATAATTATTTAAGACACATCTTCAGTTCAAAGTGTTACCTTTGAGAGCAGAAGTACTATGTCTAAGACGGGCCTGCAAAGCTCCAAGATTATATTTGTGTGATTTTCTGAGCTGTACTAAAGCTTGTAAAGATGTGTGTTGAATCTGCAATGTTGAAAAGTCGACGCGGGTCGCACTTTGTGGAACATTATCAAAAGCTTTCCTAAGAAACGTAAATACTGAGCCGGGACACTAAATTCAAATAAACCTATGTCATTTTAGAGAGAATCTATGATGGTGCATTTCATTCCCCAGTTAAAGCACTATTTACATCCTAAAAGAGCTTCTTTCTCTCTCCTGCCACTACTTTCCCTCACTGGCACTAAATCATTATACTCAGCCATTTTATCTCAATAATGCACCAAAGAAGAACACAGACAGCAAAGTGGTGCATAAAAGGTACATGTGGAAAGAGTAAAAACCAGGCAGCAGTTTCCAGAGTCGATGTACAGACAGGGCTATATGCTGTAATAATCCCAGCAGGACATGTGTTATGAAGGGAAGGAGTTAGGTTAGGAAGTTCAACAAGTAGCATTTGATAATTTCACATAATAAGTATAATTTGCCGTAATAACAGGAATATAGTGCACACTGGTGGTAATATTACCCCCAGGCCTCAAGCTGTTTCTAGAGCATTCAAGTGTTTCACTGTGACAGCTATAGAGTCTATAGTTTGTGTTTTAACAAATGAAGAAAAGGTTAAAGCAAAGGCATCTTGACATAGTTTTCTTTGCTTTAACCTTTTCTTCACAATGTCCTGGATGACTGAGAACCCCCACAGACATGTGATTAGCTATTCAGCATCTAGAAACACTAACTTTACCATTTCTTGAGTGAAACGGAAACTGTTGATGTCTCTATGAGTTAGCATTAAGAATGGCAAGAATCATTAAAGAAAACATGATTGAAAAATGATTTGCATTAACACCATTCCCATGTCTCTGAAGCAATTTATGTAGACAACATGAGCTCTTGTATATAATGTGGATGATACATGCAGCATCAAAATGCTAAGTAGGGACGGAAAGGATGTGTATGAGAAAAGACAGAGCCTAGAGACAGATACAAAACAGTTAAAAGGGAAGGAACCTTATCCTGAGTGACAAAAAGGCAGAATATGATGGAGCGCAGAGGCACAGTGCAGAGCATCTCCAGAGATTTAATAGCAGCATCCTGGCCTCGTCATAGATCCTACTGCCTACATCTCAATGAAGCGCCATCTGTCATGAGCTCGTTACTTCCAGCCGCCCCTGCCTCGGCACCAGAGCACAGCAGACGGGAAGCTGAGGTATTGACTTTAAAACGCGGATGAGAGGATGAAAGCCAAGCTAGACTGAAAGAGGAGGTGTCAAGACTTCTGCTCCTTCTCGCATGTACAGTGTGAACTCTCATCTGTAGATAGTCATTTTGCACGGTGTATGCTTTCTTTTTTAATTCCAAGCACTGGCCCAGGAGTTTAAATCTTACACATCATGGTAAAATCAGGACAACTTCATGGAACGGCTTAAAAGAAACAAAAAAAATTTACTTAACTGTTCTGGCGCAAGCAAAGCCTTGGAGGTGAAAAATCACACCTGTGCCAAAGAAATTTGAATCAACCCAACCTGAAAATTTCTGAGTTGTTTGTAACCCTTTTTTTTGATTAATAATTTCCCCCCGCGAGGTCTGCTGGCCCAGTCTCAAAACAATTATTCCTGCGCAGATTAATGGCTCGCTGTACGCGGTGATGCATGCCCACCAAGATGGAGGGGCTTCATGATGGGAGAATTAGATGACGATTTGTGGCTGTCAGGGGCCTTTGAAGCAGAGTAAAAAGATCAACTCAGAAACCAAGGGGACTCACTAAGGCTGTTTGTGGTGGGAAAATCTTTTCTCCATTTTTAACACTTCAGCTTCAGTGTCAACAGAACAATCAGTCTTGACAATCTTGCACCACCTAGTTCATAGAGCTATTATGCAGTTTATGCTACCCATCCGTTTGCTAATTTGTTTGTTTGGATCCTTTGTGTCATCAATAGTTTAAAAGGATAAAAAGCTTTTTCTGTGGTACCTTATGCTACATTCCACACAGACCATAACCTCAACCTGCTGGGCAATTTAGGAATTAAAAGAAATGAAAGGGGCTTTGTTGAGTGTAACTTTTGGTGCATATGTCGCAAGAACAGAAAAATTTGTTGTTCTTGTTTTTTCGTTTGCAAGAGGTTTGTTAACTGCCCTTAATGTAGCATTTCTATATTACTTTCTCATAAAATTAGGTGCTACTACAAGGACATAAATAAAAGCATATCTGGAATATAACAATATTTTATATCGGTTAAACAATGGTAAAACTATATTTGAAAAAGTGTTGTTGAAATGTTACAGAGACAGATGATAGACACAGCTTATTGACAGACCAAATTACTGCAAGATAAAAAAGTCTTAAATATGTCACAGGGGACTTTTCTGCAGAGTTGGGCTTTGGGGATCAATCAAAACGGCACACACTTCAGTCACTGATGGCAGGCAGAGGGTTAAAGCAGCTCTATTGCTTTATTGTTTCCACTCTCTCTCATACAACGAAACAATAGAGACAAATGACAGGGCTTTTGTATTTTGTTGCTCATATTTTTTTTTCTGAGAGCCATTCCCAGAGCCCTTGGGAGAGCAGCTTCCGGTCGCTCACAGCCTCCTTTGAAATCACTCCTAATAAAATATGACAGTTTATCACCCTCAACATATCATCCTCATCGTTCTTTCCATTAAAAGCTTCACGGAAAACATCAACAGACGCCGGCAAGAGTTGAAAGTCTCTGCACCTGCATTTGAAATCACAATAATTAACGCATCCTCTTTGCCGGCACTCATTTACAAACGCTTAATGAAGTTTTAGACACTGCCAACACATACTTCAGAGTGGGAAGTTCTTCAATACCAAAAGAAGTGGAAATCTATTAACAATATTGTGTTTTGTTGATTAAAAAAATGTGTGAGTTTAAAATGAAATTATCAAAATCACAGCAGATCTATACAAATAGATAATAAATTATAAACTATAATGTAATGTTTAATCTCTGTCAAAGTGACATCACTAAATTTATATAACATACCCATGTTATAAATATTAAGTGTTTACATTTTGCATTCATCACTCTTGGACCCTAATAATTGTGGTAAATTTAATGCAATAATACTAAAGGTGCAATTTTTTTACAGTCTCTGAGCATCTACGGCAGCCCTGCAGGGACATGCTGCTGTCTCTGAACAAACCCAGTGGAAATGCGTCAAATAATGAGTTCATCTTAGAAATACATAACAAGTCCAATTTAGTTCATCAATGTTAAAAGCTTTTGGGCAGAAAACAAATGTTGACTGCACTTCAGTCAGTGACATCAGGCTGTAAAAAAATGTTTATATGTATTTTTCACTGCCAATTATATACTACACTACACAATTAGACCCAACATATCTGCAAAGTCCCTGAAAAGATTTAAAATGAACCCTGAAACTGCTTTAATTTGACTTTGCTTTAAATTATCAGCCGCTCATAAAAACTAACCTTTTTTCTGAACACGAGAAGGACACTGAAAAATTCATTTTTTTTATGGCAAGATAAAACTTCATGTGGAACCCAGGCAGCCACCGTGCACAAGGTATTTTAAAACAGGCTTTGTTCTGCTAAGCCCAGTCCTAGGGGATAAACGTAGACCTTACCAGAAATACATTTAACCTGCTACGCTAAGAGTATCTGGGGCAAGACACTGCTTTGAGGGCTATAGACGAATGAACTGACTTTAATTTGGTTTTGCAGTGTTAGCTTTTCTCCTCTCACTTCACTTTTTGGGACTCTTTTTACTTTCCTGTCTGGTCTTTTCTGTGACTGTTTGTGTGAACTCTGACTCACGCCTGGTTGTAGACAACAAAGACATAGCTGTCGTGTCCAGCTTCAGTGGCTCAGGCCTGGCAGGCGAGAAAAGGGCATATTCCTATCAAACAACTCGAGCGTCGATGCTCCCCTTTTTATCCTGACTGTTCCTGGAAACAGCTTCTTGAATCTTTCAGACTCTATGACAAGAGGAATGTCATGCATTCTAAGTTTTACTTTTGGATGTAGGAACACAGTTTGCCCAGTCAATGTGAAGATAAAAGGTGGGTGAAGGAAAAGCGTTAGTGTCGTTGCTGTGGTGTGAGTTGAAGTGGAGGGATAGGGGTTTTGTTGAGGGGTGAGTGGTGTCAGAGATACAAAAAAAGCATGGAGGTGAGGTGAGGAGACGTGGGTATTGACAGGATAGCGGGTGGTGTGACTGCTCTGTCAGTCTTGGCACATCGTTGCTCTCATTACTGTTTCACTCCCCGGCTCGAGCTTGCTCTTTGGTCCTCCCCCACGGCTAGCCCTGGAGCAGAGATCCATCCAGCCCAACCCTCCTGTCAACACAAGCCCAGCTCAGCAGCTCTTGCCCAGGCATCTGTCAGCCCACACAGTCCCCTGTCAGCTATAGCCTATTGGCCAGTCCATATTGGCACAGCACAGCGGGCAGAAAAAGAGTATAATACAGCACAGGCGAGCATCCATCAACAAAAGCGAGGGTAAAACAGCGCGGGACAGCAAGCAAAGCATCCATCACCGGCGAACCCCACATAAACCCTGCCCCCGTCTCAGAGGGACTGATACTTTGTTCAGTCGAGCAAAATGAAAAAGTGCTTTTAATTTAACAAGGCTTTTTCTTCACAGGTGTCAGCAAATATTTACTAACATTTACAAGCTATTTCCTTTACTCAAACTCTGCAGAGGTTCAAAGAGAGTAGCCCAGTACAAGAAAACTATTGTTATAAAAATACCACTGATTACTTAACATTTTGCTTCATAATGTACTAAAGTAAAACAAAAAAGGATGCTTCTGAGTAAAACCGTACTCAAGTAAATTATCCCAGTAAATGCATCTAGATTCCTAGTGCTTTTCACTCCACAGTCACACACTGGTGGTGGAGACATGGCAGACATTTTTGTGACTACAGTCCCTCCAGCCTCCTCCAAACACACTCACACACGTTCATTCACCAGTGTCACAGCTGGGCCACCACTGGAGGCAAAGAGGGTGAAGTGTCTGTGCCCTGATGGCTGGCAAACATTGATGCTTGCTATTAAAGCCAGTTTTTTTACCCAATATTCCAATAAATAAAGTCACACAGGGCTAAATAACACAGCTGAGATACTGTGTCATTTGGAGGCTGCAGTCAGTTAATGGGATGGATTTTCATTACAAATCATTCGAGCGTGGCCTGCTATTCCAATCAAACTGAGTTCCCTTCGAGGGACTTGTTGAAGGCGCTGCGTATCGGGCCAGTCATCGACTGCCGAGCCTCTATTTTCTGATACAGGTCCAGCAGGAGCTCAGCCAAACCGGGGCCCCACACAAACGCACCTTGACAGCTGTAGTCTGAAGGAGGCGAGAGCGGCAGACAACTGTTCTGACAAGTGATAGGAACTTCTGTGTTGCACGGTAGTCACTCATTAGTGAGAACAGGGAATGGGAACTGCAGAGCGTGTTCTGCACTGCACCTCGGCTTGTCTGAGCCTCACGAGATTGAAGAGTTTGAAGGAAAATAGACAAAATGTCAGACGAGAAGTACAGCTGGAAAAACATGACCCCAAAGATCAATGAGCAGCCCTTTGATTCCCGGTCTGTAAAGTAAAAAGCAGCACTGTCAAAATTAATTTGCCAAGAACCACATTCTAGTCAACTGTATTTGTATAGCCCCAATTCCAAAAAGCCTTCTCAAGGCACTTACAAGAAAACTAAAATGCCTTCCTTGAGAAATAAAAGGGCAAATATTTCCCGTAAGGTGGCTAAATAGTAAGAGTATGTGTTATTTAATCAGAAAATGATATAATTTAAGTTTTCTGACATGATTTCCTCCAGAAAATTTGTGTTAATCAACAAGTGGGCAATAGTAGATAATTGTTTCCATAACTTCAGTTTAGGGTCTTCTTTGTCTTCTCAGTCCCCATTATGAGCAATATCATTTAAAACAGTTATTTCTATATTGAACATAGTCCAGAATATATTTAATTTTGTTCTACAAATGTCACCTAGTCAGACAAGAGTATTCAGCCAAAACTGAAAGGGCACACAGCCACAGCCGGTCTGTAGAGTATCACTACGTTGTGTCTTTTTTGTTTGTAATGTTCTAAAGATCATGCATCACTATGTGCCAGCATTACTTTTCTCCTTTCTCTAAGCACACTCTTTGTATTTACTCAAAAACCTTTAGCAACAAGTGCAGCATAGTTGTTGCACACTAGTCTCTACCATCCATGTATTACTACTACGTAGACTGTCTTGTAGAGTTTCAGCGTATAATTCTCCATTCCGTCGTCTCTCTCTGCTCTGTAAACTCCTCGACCTCCAGCTTTGCAAAACACTTTACTCTCACTGTTTGTTAAGCAATGGTTTAGAATCCTGTTCACCAAATCCAGAAGTAAAAAGTCTCCTACAAGCATTCTTTCGATGCTGTGGTTGTTCAGAAACATCTGCACACCGCCTCATAGACGGACTGGGGCGTTCTGACACACTGTTCACAAGGCTCCGAAGTGTTGAAGCCAAGATGAGAGGAGCCCACGACACCCCCAGAGAACAGAAGTATTTGGAGAGGCAGATGGAGTGAGGAGGCAGAGGTGCGAACAGATAAAAGGGAAGGAGATATGCAAAGGCAGTCTGAGAATGTTTTAAAGATAAAATGTGGTGGTGGCGTGGAGGCATGTACTGCACCATGTGGTGTGTTTATCTTTCGATTTATTTGACCCATATGGAGCAGCATATGGTGACCACCTGCTCAAAGGAGGTATTGCCATTTCAACATTTGGATGATTAATAGAACAAGTCACCTGTACTTCTCCCAAATGTTTGGTAGTGCTTTGAAGCTTTCACAGTAAAGGTCTCCCACCAAGAGCATAGTTTTCACCTGAAATAATTCAATATTTCTCTTTCTTATGACCTGGACTGACAACTGTAGGCGTCATGTGCTGCTTTGATACTGCCTTCAAAAGTACCTCTGCCAAAGGAGAGGTCACGTCTCTTTCTTTTAGGACTAGATGAAGTATGATGTTATCATTTTCCTCCCTCTCGCTCCCTCTCTGTCTCAGGTGAATGTTTATTGAGGTAAATATTACAAAGGCAGGTTATCCTTTAAGTATTTGTGTCATTCTATGGACTATTCTGTCAATACTGAATTAAGATATGAATACCTAAAGTTTATAAACCATTCACAGATTTTACAGTTGGTTTTATCAAATACTTTAACAGAGCGTCACTTACAGTTTGCTTTATTCACTTTTTTTTACGGGAAATATTTAGCTACCCAAAGTGGGAAAACGTTAATGTGATTGAACAAAGTGTCACACAGTCATGTTCATTCACAGAAGAAGCCCTGAGATAACATTAGTGTTGAAGTTCTCAGAAAATATATTAACATGAGAGAGATGCTTGAACTGCTTCAAAAGCTGGACAGACCACATATTAAAGTGAAAAGTGGGAACAGTAGGACTCACATCTGATATTTGTTTTTGTCAGTTTCATGAAGATTTTAAAATGAAATCATGTTTTGGAGGCGAAAAAGAGGTTTTGGCCACCTCTGTATGTATTTGTCTGAAATGTGTTCATTGTATTGTTACAGTACTCTGCAGTTCTGTCAATTGTGTTTATTAAATCTTTTTTTGTATCCATTGAAATAACTACAAAAGGCATAATTATACAGTAAAGAGTTTGACACTTCAAGTTATGACTTTTAATTACCGAAGTTTAAAAATGCAATTTCCATGTGTTTATTTCGTCTGCTGTTTCTCTAAAACTTTATTCTCTCCAACGGCTGCTCCTTTCAATTACAGACTCCATATACACCACTTAAGGCTTATCTCAAATCCACTTAAAGAGACTTTGCTTTAAGAAATGATAAATCTCTGGCCCGCTATCACAACTGCATATTGGAATGGATTGCATGGAAAGCCAGGCAAAGCAATTCAAAGTGGAATAAAAAGTAAAGTATGAAATTCTTTGTTTTGTTCCAACACAAAGGCAGCAGAGGAATAGAAGTTGTGACTGTGTGCTGACATGTCTGCTTTCTGTCAGTGGCTTCCTTCCTCTTGTACTCCACCTCCTCCTGGCTACTGCCCAGTTGGAGACGAACGATAATAAGGAATGAAAGGAAACAAACTCAGTGAAATCTAAGAAGACGCAGTCGTTCAGTTGAACCCGTTTACTGCTTCACCACAAACACCTAAGAGCCACTCGACTTGACACTGTGCATCACGAAGGGCAGAGCATTATCATTTAGATAAGGGTTAGTGGATAAACAGTCCATCACAGCACTTTAGAGGCTTTGAAGACAACAAGAAAGCCTCTAACATTTACAAATCTATATGCACCACTTGGTTTATTAGAGAGCTGGGTCAAGGCAATCTAACAACATTAGTCCAATGCAAAAGGTAAATTTCAACTTTAAATACTCGTATATCATTTGCTATATACTCATTATAATAAACGGACACTATGGCTTCATAATTTACAGTTTGTTTTTTTTAATCTTGTGTAATGATTGTAGACTTAGCAGTGGTGGCTTTACAGAGCAGAGGGCTGTTACTGGAAGCCGGTTGAACAAACTCAGAGTTGCAGAAAAGCAGAGTTGATAAAACCAAACAAATCCAAAATCTGGGTTATTATGGTGCTGGTTATTTACTTTCCACCTCAACTCAGGTGTAAACTCTAAACCAATTATCACTGGTTTGGAACAACCAATAGCATTCAACCTGGAGGGACAAGGGGGCGGGGCTTTTTCTTGTATATTTATTATTATATGATATATATTGAAATATTGTAACAAACTCTAGAAAAAAATGCTTTAACATTAAAAAACAATTTAGGAAGTTGTTCTTCCAAGATGGACGCTAAGACAAAAATGTGTTAATGTTACCTTTAAATTAGTTATTACAGTCAAAGTAGCAATTATTAGCAGTTTAAGAAAAGGCAGCAAATTCAAAACCTAAAAAACGCAAAATAACATCTGTAAATTAATAAATACCTTTGCATATGGTCTAAATAAGCCTTTATAGACAGAAAACTTAATTTACCTTTATATTATCAAGTTATTAACCTGCAAAACGATTAGTATAAAATATTTTTATCTTAAATGTTTGCTTTCCTCCGTCATGTTGAAAATGCAAATGACGTCAACGCGGACAGTTGTTCCGACTTTAGCAGGCGTTCATGTGCATTTTTCAACTCAGAAAAACATTTTTTGAGTTTCCGAGGACCACATGAATGTACCATAAAACCGAGCAGCTGTGTAGTGTAAGTTACCGATGAAACCAGCTGAAAACCAAACCATCCACGGATCAACAAAAACTCACAGTTTGCTCAGATTTACCTGGATCTTTGAGCAACAGGCCTCAGGTCACTTGTGATCTGATAACAAAATACAAAAAGAAGACACAATCTTAACTCAAAATTTGAACAGGGTCATATGGAGAACAAAGGCATCCAGGGGGATTTTAACAATAGCAAAATTTTTAGCAAAACCGAAAACTGTAAGTATAGAATTGGATAAACCTCACTTTCCCAAAGCAGCTGCCAAGCCAGTCAATAAACACAGTGAGTTATCAGAGCACCACACAAAAAGAGTCAGCCAGGTTTCAAGCTGTGAGTACAAGCCCTCAACAAATCTGACATCCCGTTCTCACTGTGTAACAGGATGAGGTGACGGCCCCACCATTTTTACACCTCACCCAGGGTCACCTCCCAAAGACAGCCCCACTCCACTGCCCGACTAATCTACTGTCTTGTTTCTTTCTGCACTCTGAAGCGTTCTGCCCGGCCCAGGTGTGGGGAGTTGCTGTGATTTGCATGTGAGCCACATTCACTGTCGGCTCGTATTATGCTTGATATCCATTCTCATTGATTCTGAAGTCTTCTTGCATTTACATTTATTCATTAGGTGTACGCACCGCTCCTTTCCCTCCTGTGTGAGATGTCTTAGCTCGAGCTTACTCTGCGTAATGCACCGACAGCGAGCAACAAGAGGTAAACAAGAGGATACCGGTGTCCTTTCTCATCCTCGAAAATAGGCTCACTGTTAAAGGAGATGTATTTATCAGTGAGAGGAAGGCAGGCTGGCTTAAAGATGAGCCTCTAACAGAGAAATGGGAGGAAAAGAGACAATGGAAGACAACAACTAAGAGGACTTAAGGATTAGGGAGGCAAAAGACTCCAAGAGATGACACTTTCTGAGAAACCACCTGCTGAGTTGTCTAATTTGGTTAACTAACTCGGAGATATCCTCTGTGGGCAGTAAGCTGTGGCTAAGGCAGAGCTAAAACGTGCTGCAGATGTAATGGAAAATAATAAAGTCCACAACTCGCCTACACTGGATTATTACATATAGGCTGTAGCAGAATATAAGTATGTTTTTGTGAAAATGCAAATCATACACATACTTTCATTGCCTCAAAAAATATATATATATATATATATATATATATATATATATATATATATCTTTTAGGAAAAAGCTTTATCAGCTACAGAAGAGTACAAAACACAAACGAGAAAAAATAAGTACCCTTTATAACCCTGTTGCACTATCTTTAAACAAAAAAAAATTTTACATTAATTAATATAAGCAAGTTAAAACACCGCATTATCGACAAATTATTACAGTGCAACAATATGTAGAAAATGTTAAGTGCACAATGCAACTACTATCATGTTCACTGACTGGAGAATTAGGTTTTGTATGTTTTTCAGAATATCCAGAGCTTCTTGCTGTGAGATGACAATCCTACATTTTTCTTTTCGAATTATGAAACACACTGTACAAACAAAATCACAGTTCACTTAACGTTCCTTGCAAATGCCAAAGCTCTGGTCTTGTCCTGTCCTGATGTTCCATGTCCTTGCTGTGTCCGCAGGTGTTATGTTGATGACAAAGTGTCCAGAGTGGCGTGGCTCAATCGATCCAACATCATCTTCGCAGGACAGGACAAGTGGTCTCTGGATCCCAGAGTAGACCTGGTCACTAAAGGGCAGCTGGAGTACAGTCTACGCATACAGAAGGTAGTGCCTCTGTTAAAAAGTAAAATGTAGCTGAACAAAATTAATTAATACTTAAATTATTGTCTGAATAATGTTACTCGGTCAGTTGTTAGTGATATCTTCTATATTAATATCAATCTTCTTCATCTTCATGTCATCATTTTGTCTTGTAGACAAACTTTAACAATGTTTAATCATTAAAAATAAGTTAAATGTTTCTCTCTGTGCAGTGGCTACTTCCAGCTGTCATCATGCACACAAACAAATTTGATAATTTAGGGTTATATTCATTTACTCTTGTTTACGGGCGACATAAATGTATGTTTCCCTAGACAATAAAACCTACATTTAAGTTTATTTAGTTAAAAGTAGGTTAAAAGTGTGAAATAGATCAAATGGATCTTAAATGTTGAAAATTTTTAAGGTAAAGCTATATTTAGATTAGTGATTAGCCAAAAATGTAAAAATAATTGTTTGGTTTGGAGACGACAAAGACCGTACATGGCAAATTTAGAAATGTAAGACCAGTTTTAATTCTTCCACAAATGAAAAAAAT
Organism: Neodontobutis hainanensis; assembly: GCA_024349245.1. NCBI lineage: Eukaryota > Metazoa > Chordata > Actinopteri > Gobiiformes > Odontobutidae > Neodontobutis > Neodontobutis hainanensis. The sequence continues at coordinate 77,279 of JALDNG010000020.1, forward strand.
CAGACACATGACAATAAAACATGGTGGTTTGACGGTGACTATAGTCTATAGTCTATAGGTGACTAAGAGTCTTTTTACTTTTGTGCACTTAATAAATGAATAAACATTACATTTGTCTCTTTGCTAGCACTTGGCTTGCATCTGGGCTTTCTTGAACTGTAGTTTGTTAATGCTCAGTTTTTTTTGTCTCCAGGTGGACGTGTATGACGAGGGTTTGTATACCTGCTCCATACAGACCAAGCAGAAACCCAAGACCTCACATGTCTTCCTCATCGTACAAGGTACCGAGTCTTTACTCTGCATGGTGTGTGTGGCAGCTCCGTCCAAACTGTGTGTGCTTGTGAAAGAGTACAGTATAAATATGTAAAAAATAACAAAAAAAAAGCATGTCTTGAATGCCCGCCTACAACTGCGAGTTCAAATGAATGTTAAGTGCACTTGAGAAGCTGCGAGCGTTAGTTTTCCATTTCAAAGTTAGTTTTCATGAATGAAGACGACACAAAAGTTTAGAGCAAAGATGATTACAAAAAACAACAGTGAGAAAGAGATTGTGTTCAAATATTTGTTGATTTATTTTCTTTTTTGCAGTAACCAATAGCAATTAGAAATATCTTTGAAAAGCAGATATTTTTTGAGATCATATAAAAGTGAATGAATTTTCATTTGAGATCAAAACATTTTTTTATCTGATCATATAAACACATTTTTTTTAAATGTATAGTAAAAAGCAAGTCACTATTGATCAAATTGAATCAAATTGCCAGGCATAGTTCCGAACAGGAAATTCTAGCCTGCCAAGCCTTACCCATTCACATTCAGTCTCTGAAAGGGGTCTGATCCCTTCACTTAAAGCAGAGATCACTGGACCAATCATAACTGGTTATCTAAAATGGAGTGGGATGCTTGTTTGTATGTTTTGAACCCTGCATCTGTCAATACTGCCCCATTCAAATCCTACTCAAATGTCTAGTCCTAATTATTTGGCTAGAATAGAAGGCAGGCTAAATATTAGACAGATGCTTTATGAGTTTGAGTTTTAATGGTACTGTATACAATATCCCAAGAAGCATTAATCCATTATGTGAGAGTGAGCCTTGTGCAAACAAAGAGCCAACATTTCTGAGAAAAACTCAATGTTTTGTCAGTTGGGCTTTTATTTAGCTCCAAGATAAGCAGAGAAGAAATCTTTATAGACTAAAGAGGAAACGGTACAGTATATTTTCAACTCTAATTAACTGCACATTGTTAAGTGTTTTATTGTTCATCCCATTGTTTCTGTAAAGACTATGGGGCTACGTTAATTTGTTATATAGCCTACTCACGTCATATCATAAACACAAAGCTATCCATTGAGTAATCGAGATAAAAGCTTCCTCAATGAATCTCATATTTCTGACTTCATAGTGTTAAATCCACAGCAGGTGCTTGGCTGCTTTTGAACTGTCAGTGTGTTTTACCCTTTTAAACCTCTAAAATGCTCCTGAATTGCTACCTACCTCTTGGGACTGAGAGAATAAACACAATAAAAAACACTGAGCTGGCATCAAGGCTGAGTTCATTATCCATCAAAATGCCATTGCCGAGTCTCTGTAATGTTGTTTTTTCCACAGCCACAGTTAGTTGACAGAAATTGCTTTTAACCTGCCAGAAACAGGCTGCATGACAGACAAGTGTGCAATACCTGCAACGCTGGAGATCCTCAGTAGTTCATTTGTTTGTTTGTGCGTGGGGCAAATGCTTTTGTGATGTCTCGCTTTCAGCTATGAATGCTTCATCTGTCATCCATCCATCGTCAGGAGAAAAGGGTTGTAAAGTGACACCAATGTATTGTTCACTCATATTGGATTATTTCTCCAATCTGCTTTTGTTTTAACTTCCCTGTCCTTTCACTGCCTTTGCACTCTGTCACATGAAACCCAAGATTAAACTTTTCAGAGGAAGAAATGCCAACCCATGCCATGTCCACCCCAAGGCAGCTATCTTTAAAAACATTGCTTTTACTGTGTGTTTTGGGCTTTAGAACACAAAAAAGGTGTTAGGTTCACAAAAAAAGGTACATTTGAAAGCTCCTTCCAGGGTGAAGACCTATGAATACTCTTCATGATCAGGAGGAGATCTAAGCTCAATGAACTCTCAAATATTGAGCATGTGCATCTTGACGATGACAGATAAATACCAGGTTATGGGCCAGGGAACAAAAATACAACTTATGATTGGCAATTCTGTCAATTTACTTAGTTACTCCTAAGGGTCTGTCCACAAATTAATAACTTGAAAAAATCTGAATGTTTTTCTCTTGAGTGAATTGAAAAAAAAATGAAATGAACAAGACCCTAGTCTCTGCAAAATTGTATTAAATTTCTACTGTAATTAATGTTTCCCATTATAAATTATTTACGCATAACATAATATTTCAAAGAAGTTAGAGTGGTGGATGGTTTCACAATAGGCAAAAAAGTATATAAACGTCTATAATAACTTAAAGGGTTACTGAGTCCATAAAAAGCTGTTTGTCAAAGGCTTATATAAGAACATTTGGTCAGTTTGGATTGCATTGCTCAAATGTACAGATCATCATTGGTCTCAAAGTCTGTGCACATAGAAATAAATGCACCATAGTGTAAGTTCACAGTACGATGAGTCTAATGGAGTTTATATTACTGGAAATGTAAAATAGATGCACTATAGGGTCCACAGTGTAACGTCACATTACACAATATCCCACTGAAATCCTCATTCTCTGCTATGAACTGAAGATATCACCCATTAATAGCATTTTTAAAGGTCAATATGTGAAATGATGCTTCATCTTTGGGCTCTATGGCAGCAAATTGCCTCTACTTCCCAGAACCCATTGTGTTCGATTATTCAGTGCTCGATCATTGGGATGTCCCGCGCAGACTTCCCTGGTTTCTTTTGGCGGCCTCGTTTATCAAGGCTAATGTGACAGTTATAGCTAAACATTGATTCTGATGCTTTCTTTGCCTGCTATTTTGTCCTCTGCTATGCTTTTCAAAATCCCATTCAATATTGCTGCCATTGTTGTGCTCGTCTGTTGTTATCTCCTCATGTGGTTCATTTCAGCACCTTTCATTGAAATGGTGACGCACTGCTAAAAGCATAGGTTTCTGGGAATTGCAGTGAGATTTTTACTCTGTAGTGATTAAGATGTTGTATATATTGAAAATAGATGCAAGGGGAATGGTGTAATGTGTTTTTGAAGGCAAAACTGTGGTCTGAAAATGACTTCATCTAACTAAGGACATAGTAATTCTCAAAGTGGCAGCAATAAGGGATGTGGCTGTTTCCTGGAAAAGCAACAAAAGCGATGGCTCATCCCTGATTTGTATGATTATGTTTTCTGTAAAATATCTTCTATAATGAGACTTTAAATGCTCTTAGTGTTTTTGAAATGTTGTGTGTATATTTTTATAAGGCTGAGGAAAATTCACATAAATTTCCTCTGTTTTATTCTAGACACACAATAGTTATATAGTCAAACTAATTATGGATATGTACCATTCATCTGTCAATTATCCATTTTAGGTTAAAAACACGTGGCAGAGGTGGTTAGCACTCCTCACAGCGAGAAGGTCGTGATTGGGTTCTCTCCGGGTACTCCGGCTCCTCCCACCGTCCAAACACATGCATGGACAGGTTAACTGGCAACTCTAAAGTGTCCCTAGAGAATGAATGTGAGAGTGAATAGTTGTTTGTCAGTGTCACCGTGTCACCGTCCAGCGTGTACCCCGCCTCATGGCCCAAAGCTGCTGGGATAGGCTCCAGTCACCCGGGACTAACAAGATTAAGCAGTAGAAAATGAATGAATGAATGAAAAAAAGGTTAAAAACATAGCAAAAGTTTGTATAGTGGGATAGTGTGTATACTATGCTTAAGGGGATTCAGGAGTTTCAAAAACTCTTACACAATGGAATTGGATTATTCCAAAACAATGGGCCTCTAGAACAATGTAGTGGCCATTTATTGGCTCTATATTATACATTGCAGGAAAGTTTTTGAGGGTGTAGCTTCTTTAGAACGGCTTACAGAAGAAGGGAAAGCAGCTATTTAATCTGGCCAAGTTTAATCACAATTGAAGATATAAGATAAGAAATTTGTGCAAATTAAACTAAAAATGGAACATTATATATTGTCGAATATTTGACTGACTGGTTTATCCACTCCTTCCATTCAGTGTAGCTCAACCAACATCTAACTCACGTCACAGAAAGTCTTTGTGCTTTCTTTACCATGACTTGCTTCAACCTAAGCCAACCTCTGCAAACCCCAATCAACTCGGCGGGATAATATTTCACCCTGCCTTCATCTTTTAATGGGAATGAAAATGTTTCAAGCTTCATGCATTGCCCCTGGTTACAGACCCAAGAGCAGGTTCACGTAACCAAAGCTGACAATTTTCTGCTCGCAGGGACAGAGACATAATTGGAAAACAAATGATCAGACAAAGTACATTTGCGGTGGAGGAGAATGTGGCGTACACTTGCAGGGCTTTCGGCGAGTGCGTTCAAGCAGCAGGGTCACCGCACATGACAGGAATCCCAATATAATGACAAGCTCTGTACCAGGAACCAATTAGATTTTTAGATAGAAGTTGAGTTGATGGCTTGACTTGACTGAAGGTTTGAATTAAATGCATGAGAGTGGGCTGTATTAGTGTCTGGCCAACTGCTTAACATAATGTGTTATATTACTTGTAGTTAATAACTTGTTTGATGTATGGATGCATATAAAATAGGGTGGAGACAAGACTGATGCTATTTAATTTAAAACACATTTCATCTACACTACTCTGGCATCACTAAACAGACACTTTTGACTAAGGCTAAGTTTGTCCACTCTGGGCAGTTGTACAGGAACAGGAAGTAATGGAGCTCATTGTGTGTTTCTACTGAGCTTTTTAGAATAAATATAACCTAGTCATTTTCTGCTCTATATTACATATGGACCTGTTATCATTCCCAAATTCATATTTGTTTTCAGCCAAATATCCTTTTTTCCCCTTTAAATAAAGATGTCTAACTTACACAGAAATGTATTTAAAGACCAAACATCCTGGTGCATGTAGGAATAATATATATGTATCTCTAGTTTTAGTGCCTAACCTGTTGTTAATATATATTTTACATGTAAGCATAAATTCAGCAGAGTTTCAACATATATTCAAATCATCCTGTCTGACTGGATTTTTCTTTGTATCATTTAATATTAGTAATATTCTATTGTATTTTGTAGTTTAATGTTGGTGTGAGAATAGGTTGTATTATGTCACTATTATCACTAAATCCCCGCATTCTGTGGTGCATAAACTGGCCACTCCCTTTTTACGAAGGCTTCTCTGAGCTACACAACCATTTGCCTGATGAAGGCCTAGTGCCAAAACGTTGCATTGTTTGGTCTTTGAATAAATTTCACAGTTTGCAAGTTTGACAGTGTGCGAGAGTCTTTTCATCTTTACGTTTTGTGAGGCGCACACGCACTCTCCTACACACCTGTCCCTAGAAACAGAAAGTAAAGTTCTCATTTCAGAAGTTATTGGTTTCCTCTAAAATGCCAAGAAGCCCTGACTATCTAAACATAATATATCATTAGTCCACCAAAAAGTAAAACATGAGAGTTGAGATTTTCCAAATCACATTGTCTCCCACTTGTCTTTTTTTAATACGTAGATCATTTCTTTTGATTTCCTTGTTGTCTGTGTAGTGGTATTATAGAATAAGACAGAAGAGGCACACTTTGAACTTGAACTAAACATCACCCCCATTAAAACGTCTGCTGTGATGATGGGATTTTTTGGCGTTTGCATAAAGCTCAGGTTAAATATTTCCCCATTTGATCAACATAAAAAAGTATACTTTGTAGATGTAGTTTTTGATGGCAGTTCCATCGAGACCGAACAGTGTGAGCTTTCATATTCATTCTCATGCTGTTAAACACTCTCTGCAGCCAATATCAAGCACTTGGCTGTCCTATCTCTGCTGTACTGCCCCTAAAGGACAGATGGCAAAATACATTTTCAAATCAGAAATATCTAACGTTTATCTAAGTTTATTTGCATATTCTTTATTCACACAGCCACAGCCATGAAGCTTTTATGAGGGTCATTTACATAGAACTAATGGAACATCCAGTGATTTGCAAAAACTGGGACAACACCGTTACTTTCCACTAATTACAGTGAATTGTGTTGTAGAATATGAGGAAATAACAATGAGAAGACAAATATGATAAATAACTCATGAATTATAGAACTAAAAACAAGTGGAGTGGTACAACAACTCCACCAAAACAGTGTGACAGGAATGCAAATATCAAATCCTACTCATTAGAAGATTGCATATTTTCATCTTCTTTGGAAAATTCATGCTGTATGTCCATTTATCCACTACAACTTTATAAATTGTTTGCTTAAATAAAAATGAATGTACTAATTACACATTGCTTTGCTCATCCTCTTTTTTTGGCTTGTTGCTGAGTTTTAAAACCTTAACTACCGTCACTGCTTGACTTTAGTATATTTAGTGTTATGTTGTGTAAAATCATTAGAAAGTATCTGAAACTAGATGAAGACAAAGAGCTGTTCGTCACAACGTTCAGTCGCCTTCACAGGACATTGAAGTGAGCCACTGACCCTTGAGTGGTCTACAAGGCCTCGGGATGAGAAGACGTGGAGCATTCTGTCAATGGGTCAATAATATCTGCCTTAAAAATGGTACAAAGAGTGAACTCTGTTGGGAAATTATAGGGACACATAAAGAAACATTTTAGCCTTTGTCATCTAAATTATACAATATACCCTCATTCTGTTACACTGCAATGATATTTTTTAGAATCCAGACCATTCCTTATTCTATGATTATTCAGTAAAATTATGTCATAACTTTGAAAATAGAAAGACCATTGGGGAAATATAAAGCCTTACTCCCACTACAATATTTTGCTAAGTCCTTTTTACAAGCAGCACTAATCTTCCAGCCAATTCAGCAGATTCCAATATGCTATGCAAATGTATTTCATAAAGCGCAGAAACTGGGGAGCGATTCATTCATCTTATGAGGTCTTTTTCCTCGTCCCAGAGGAGAGGAACTTTTAGTTCATTTAGCCCACTAACTCTACTTGTGTATCGCTGACCCTGGTAAAATAAAGAATTGCAGCTTATCAAACTCTGATTCCCACTAAAGCAGTCAGCATTCAATTAATGTGACAATTTCTTGCAGATAAAAGCAACACAGCCTGCAAGTAATTCCACTTTCAGTGTGCAGTGTTTCAAATCACCGGGCTAATCACTAGCTATATGTTAATCTGCAGTCGTTCCATTCATTCATGCATCCAAGGAGCCGAAACAACTGCTGCTCTGCCTCCATCCGTCTGCTAATTTATGCAGCCAATTATACAAGAATGTATGTTGGTTATTTGCCAGAAGTTTCTGTCAGTCTTTCATTTAAATTGATCCCAAGTCAGTCTTACTTTAGCTGGACAAAGTGTTTTTGTCCACTCCTCCATCTTGGAAGCTTTTAACTTTTTAACTAAGTACACATTATTCTTTTACTTTGAAAGAAAAAGACACAAGTCTTTCGAGATCAAGACCTATGTATGAAGCATGAGCCGAGAGACAAAACCAAACTCTCCAAGCTATATTTATAGCTCAATTAGGTCGGACTACTTTCCTTGTCTGGGTTTAGAAGAACAGAAGGATTATTGGGTCTGCCATGTTCCTCCAGGGTTAGGGCTGCATGTGAACTTTGTATTCAAAAGCAGTCAGCCCTGATGGTGTGGTACATAAGTGGTGTTTTCTTTTTTATATTTCATTTCAATAAGGGCCTGAAATGTACATTAGTAACTCAGATGCCTGGGATTTCATTATTGTCAAAGTAAAGCAATAGTTTATTTTCTCCAGTGTCATTGAGAAGGAAGTGTGTTAGGACAGAAGAGATATGTCTTATCCAGCCACGGCAAAAACGTTGTTGTCTTAGATTAATAATCGTCGTTACTGCTGAAGTTTACCTGGTCTCAACCTGCATTTCAAAGTTAAAACTTTCTGGAGACATATTGGTCATATTCACCAGGTTGTATACTTTTAAAAACACCATCAGTCTTATTTTTGTTTGGTTTATGGCCAGAACCAGTCTGCCAAACCAATCTGGATTAGCTCTTAAATCTACAAGTTATTTCCCAAAGCCTTGCTTGTGTACAGCTTTTCCCTCCAAGACAGATGGCATTATCCATTCATAAATGTCACAGAAGCAGAGAGACTATAAAGCAGCAGAGTAAGTGAAGAGTCCCGAAAGCAGATGTTGCCTGGCTGTGTTGACCCCATTCGAACATGTTGTGTCCACTGAGAAGTGTTAACATGTTAATGTACTCCACTGAAGCGTGGAGGAGTCTTTGAAGTATAGTGTGACAGATCCTGGTGTAGGCCTTTTACACAACACAAGCTATTTGACTTTTGCACACATCAAACATATATGAAGAGATGACGTTTGGACTTTTGAAACATGGCCAAATACCACATCTTGTCTTGTTTGTTTGATGTAGTGATTGTTTTTGATGAAAGGGGTAAGGGACAGAGAAACCCAAACTGGCCTCATGAAACAAGCATTTATTGATAACACATTTATACTGTATATGTGATATTTTACTCAAAGTGGCATTGGGTGTTTTGCTAACAATGGTTGTGGTTGCATTAGATTTGAGAGTTCAGGTATCACAACTAGTGTTTAGTTTGAGGTCATTTGGAATTAAACCTAAATATTTGGGCCATCACACTTCCCCAATGTACTATCTCATCACGCTGTATTTGCAAAGCTGTGATATTTAGAAATCTGTGGATAACTCTCGACGGGGAGCCCTGTCTTACTCTGAAGTACTCTGTAGAAGCAGAAGTGCTGGCTGTGTGTCCATGTGTGCTTCTGCTCGGGCGTACCTCGTACTCTCCAGTCAGACCAAAGAGGAGTTCTGACCTTTTGGCAAGTATCATGGGACAATCTGAACCTTTCAGTGAAGCCTGTGAAGACATCTATCACTATTCTACTCTGCACCTTTTTGTGTGGCAACCTCTTTTCTCTGGACTTTCTCACACTTTTCATCTTGAACAGCACCGTGTTTCGTGACTAGCCTTTTCACTCACAAAGGTGTTGTGAAGATAAAGAAAATGAAGAATCCCTGTAAATTACAAAACATTAGTGTACACCAGTGTTAATTTTGTTGACAAAAACTATAACAAAAATATTTTGTCAACAAAGGTTTTTTTGCGGAAGAGAAAACAAAACAAAAAATAAATAAAAAGTCTTCATAATGACTAAAACAAAAACTAAATAGACTGACTTTTTTGTCAACAAATAAAAGACGAGACAAAAACAACTTGTGAGGAGTCAGGAGGAGGGAAGATTAAGTGGAACGGGCGGGTTGAGTTCAGTCAGCCAATCAGACGTTGTTGTTACGCGACGGTGCTGAGAAGCTAACGGGAGACGCCAAGAGACAACAGAGCAACAAACTGTTAGCAGTAGATCTTTTGGCAATGTCAGCTTCTCAAGCTTTAGCAGAAAGAGTGTTCAGTCACAGGTGAGCTCACCTGAGGAAAGTGTTAACACAAAGTGTTAACACAGATTAACACGAGGCGTTTTCCTGAAAATGAACTGAAGTAAATAAATATTTACTTTGGCGTTTATGATGCCAGTGTTTATGTAGCATAAGGAATATCCTCCTGTTCAATGCACTTTAAGTTCAAAGATGGTTTAGATGGTACGTTTATTATTATTATTATTTATCTTTCTTGGGCTGTAAGGGCCTTTTGATAATTGCACATTTATTTAATTTAATTTAAAATAAGCTGTGAATGTGTATTTTGCATCTCTTTGATTCACACTGATGTCTTTTTGTTTATATTACAATAGACCGTAAGATTTTTTTTTTACTGTTGGTTTTCATTGATTAAAACAATTTTCAATAAAGGCAGTTGTGTTGAAATAAACAGTGTGAAATATGTTTGCACATTTAAATCTAAGTTCTAAGAAAGTAGAGTTTAATGTCTGATACAGACGGTCAAAATTATTACCTCATTTTAGTTGACTAAAATTGCATGACACTTTAGTCGACTAAAACTAGACTTAAACTAAAACAGATAAGATGACTAAAATGCGACCAAAACTAAAAATAATTAAAACTAAATTAAAATTTCTTGTCAAAAGTAACACTCGCGTACATTAAATACACTAAATAAAAATGGCCTGAGTGATAATGTGAAGTTAAACAGAACTCATCTTTATGTAAACGAGCAGCAACAATGCTAGAACAGAGAACAAAGTCTCTCCAAAGCATTAGATCGCGGCAACCTTATTAAACTTGAACTCGTTGCTTGATCCTCTTGCCAACAACTTGTGCGATAGCTGCTGGTGGGATGTGAGTGACCAGAGTTGAAACAAGTTAACGTATTTCTTAAAGTCTTAGTTCAGCATTGATAAGAATGGAACCATCTCCATAACTAGAATCAATCAGTTTCTCTAAACTACTACAAGAACACTTAACCCAAAAATGTAAATGCTACACTGGGACTCAACTTTCTCTTAAGACAGAAACGTATATCGTCCTTTTCATTTAAAAGTCCTGGGTGTTGTGTTCCTACCTTCATCCTGAACTTTACTCCTTTCCATTAATGACAATGTGAGAAGGTTTTGAGAAACAGATGATATATCTCAAAGGCAGAACCAAGGAAATGTTGCACTTTGTTTAATGTCAATAACTTAAGCATTTTGTGCTGGAAATATTTCTTTAGTATATTATGGAGAAAAGTAAAATAGCAACTCCCTGAGATCATTTTATTGTAGTGTGTCTGGCGCTAGCACAACACAATGATCACATCCACATTGATGCTTGTATAGCTGCCAGCTATTTTGTGTTTCAGTCTGCCTGCTCGTTTCTCGCTGGATGATTCCACTTTACCTGTCTGAAAGAAACGCATGTTCTAAAGATCAATGCTCATCTCACCAAAGGCAAAAATAATGTTGAAAACATGTTGACAAAACCAAACAAGGCAAAGCTACTCTGTGTCAAGGCCTCGCCGTTTGCCAAGAAACAGACGGAGCAAGGACTCGAACACAAACCACTAGTGTTTACTCCGCACTCAGCTCCGAGGCTACACTTTTGAAAGGTATCACTTTAATTACTTTGGAAGTGATCAACTGAGGTTTTATTAATTTTACAAAATCTACTTTAGTTAATTCAGTTAGTGTTGCCTTGAATGTTAAATATTACTGTTGTGTTTTCAAGGTTTAAGTGTCTGAAAATACTTGAAATGGACACATTTTGAAACAAAAAGGTGATGTGTTTTATTTAGGTTTTTTTTACACACTTGAACAGGGTGCTGGGAAATCTTGAAAAAAAGATCTTGCTGTGTGCAATGTATCAGAGTAAAGATAGTAATTAAAATAATGTTAACAAGTATTAATAGATTAATGTTTGTCTTTTGTTTTGTGAATGTAACTTATTATACATGTTTTGTGTTTTTTCTATCTTGTTGTTTAGTTATTATAGTGTATAAAGGTTAAAGGTCTTGACTTCAGCCTAAACCCGGTCTATTTCATGAAAGTACTGTAGTGTTTCCTATTTTCTTTCAATGACCGAAATAAACAGAACTGAATTATTTAGTTCCATAGTTCCCTGTCCTGTTTGCCCACTATTGTAAAATTGTAAGTGTTGGACGAATGCTTGGTCAAAAGCAAGTATGTAAAAAGTAAAGAATTATATGTTAAGGGGTTAGTCCAAATCTTATTTCATTTGTGCACACATTAGGTTTTTAAAATTAATAATTGTCTGGCCCAAATAAAGCCTATACAGTGTGCCACCTGATGCTAAGCTAAAGATGAGGAGAAATGTGTTGAGAAAAAATGAATATGACATCTATTTAAACCATAAAAGTATCAGACAAACTACATATGTTTGCGGAGTTTTGCTCTGCTGCTTTACAGTTTTATGGTTTTATGGCTCCATTATGAGTTACTTTAAGAACTGTTTTGTAATGTCACTCGAAAGAGTCCACGCCTGCTTAACTTGTTGGCAACATGGCAGCTTCCAGTTTCTGAAACCAGAATATACTCTATGTTTACATATAATACACAAAAACAGGACACGTAAAAAAACCTGAAAAGCAGTAAACCCGTTGCTCACCGGTAGACAAACTGTTATACCTGTTACACAGTTAAGTGAGCCACACAATATGAAGGAAATGTTCTTTTTTACATGTATTTACCACACGTTAGTTGATATGCTTTAGTTTTAGCACACAAACATTCAAGATATTAAGCAAAAACTGTGTTGTGTTGAAGGCCACTATACACCTCTCTAAAGCTGGAGCAGGGATTGAGTGAAGGCCAGCAGTAAGCCATGTCTTGTCTGATTATACCCACAGTGAGTATGACAGCCGACCAGCCTCCAGAGCCACCAGAGCCACTAAAGCCACATAGCCCTCCCGGGGACAGGATTACATGCAGTTGTCACTTTCTCTATTATTCCATGTCTCTACCCGGTTGGATAAAGTAAAAGCAGGGAGGAACAGTGCTGCTACAGACATTTCCTACTGCCTTTGAACCTTCATAATGAAACTCACTCCTTGAAGTTTTAATGAAAGCAACAATTTACCATTTCCTTTTTTTCCCTGGGCCGACGAGCTTATGTTGCTTGGTCTGGTTCTCTACAAAAAGTAAAAATAAAATAAAACAGCCAGGCTCCTTTAATCTTCTTTATGCCGGCTGCAAAAAGTGCTCTCATGCATTTAAATGGGCCCATCCCACGGAGACACACGTTAACCGGGGTATTGACAGAGGCTGCAGGTGAGCCGGCCAGGCCATAATTCACAAGGTAACTAGGCGAGCCAGTGGCCATCGGTCCTGCCCAGCGTCTAATCTCTGATCTAGACGGACACTATTTCTTTCTCCATCGCCTTCAGTGCAGATGTATAGGGGCCGCTAGTGTCCCCGTCTCTCCATCGTTTTCCATCTTGAACCTGACCCGGGCCTGTCACTGAGATGGACAGCATCTTGGCGTTGGTGTTCTAGCCCTGCATCTGGGAAGTGAGATTGAGTGGCACAGTTAAAGCTAACCTGCTTTCACTACATGTGGAAAGATGAGGTCAGGTTTACGAACGATAGGCTGGCACTGTCAGTGTGTATTAAGTATGTCACTGACACTACATGAACTACACAGAAAGGGGAGGGCAGCCAACATCTATGCTGATGTAAAAGTACAGTTTCATATTCTTTTGTCAAAGCAATTATGGACTTGTGCCTTAACTAGTTACTAGCGTTCTCAGCTTATAGAGAGGGTGTGGCTGAGTACATTTCGGATATATGGACCTGAGTGCAGCTCATAAGGATGTCAACATTCTGAACGATGGCTCTAAATAATGCAGTGTCATCTCTGTCCAAGGCCCGTTCTCACATCGCAGTGTCCTGAAAGGTGTGTGACGTTTCTGCTACTCACCCTGGCTTTGTTCAGGTCAATCCCACTGCTAGACCTTGATCCCACTTTTATAGCCGTCGTTGGGTACGAGCAGAGCACTGAACAAGCTGACAAGCACTGCAGCTGAGAAGAGCCAAATATTAAATTATTCTGGATTTAACTGCTTAATGCTGTACAGCTGAGCCATAACATCTTATGCAATGGTGTAGGAACCGTTTTATTATGATGACTCTACGGTCTCTCCCTGACATTCACCGTCCAGACTCAGGACTAAACTTTATCATTTAGCTGCACCACAATGTTTGGAGGCTCTGATTGGACAATATCTTAGATGTGCAAAATGTGAATCTCTTGAACTTTATTGCATGTATCTGTATGTGTTATTATACAGTGCTTACTTAACCTTAACCTGGGTCTGGTTCTTGCTTATGGCTCATGCTTAAAGGTAAAACAGATATATATTGTTAAACAAAATCTGATAAGAATAATCCATCCATTAGGGCATGGACAGGGAGGATCTTTTCTTGTTACTAGCAGTAAACCTCCTCTGCAGGTGCATGCTGGGAGATATCTGGGAAAGATCTGATTTTGAATGCTTTCTAGTGGCAGCTCAGCACCACTCAGGCTCATGGTTTTCTTTCATGTCAGAGAGAAGTGCATCTTCAATAAAAAAAATGTGAACTGTCTTGCTTTTTTCATACTTCAAAGAAAATGAAGGGATTTAAATTCACATGTGTTTGAACTCTTTCAGCAACATTTGTTGGGGGTATTTTTTGTGCACGTCCTTAGTGTTACCTGGTGTCCACTCGCTGTGTTCACTAGCCCTCCGGATGTCTGGCATGTTGTTGAGCTCAACTAAACAGCCGTCGGTGCTGATGCAGTGTTTTACTAAACAACTGCCTCTATACGTACAGAATATTTGCATTTGTGTGTGCGCTACAGCAACAGCAAGTGCTAAATACTGCTAGTAATGTAGCATATGTCATATGTTTTTTATGTTTTTTTTTGATTGAGAGCTGCTGTTCAACATTCAAGAGACAGCTTTGAAAACTGGTGGCTCCAGAGTTATGGTCATCAGTCTTACAAAACAGACCTATAAATAAGATACATCCTGCTGTTACATATTCTCATCTCTAAGATGTTGTTTGTCCTGTGGTTCTTTTCTCTTAATTTATGCGCAGGGTTTGTTCTTAGTTGTACGACTGTTTGTCCGTCTGACACATTAAGTGGGAGCCGGAGTTACCAGTTTTGTTTTAATTTGAGGTCCTTTTTTTTTACTGCAGATAAAGTAAAATATAAACATTTTTTTCAAACTCTAATGCAGCCAATGTTTGACTTTTTAAGAGATTGACATACAGTATATATAACTATTCATTTTTCTGCTCTTTACCCACACAAAAGGTATATTATCTTTTCTTGACGCTACTCCAAATCGATTCTGTTCCATTGATGAAAACCAACCCCTTTTGTGGTTTTCTTTGTGCAGCACTTTCAGTTCAAATTTGAATTATTTCTTATGACACCAGAGGTTTGCCTCCCGAGGTTGGAGAAGACAAAGCCCCTGGTTGAACAATTGGATGCATTGCTAATGAATTTTGCATTGCACATTGCTGACTGTTTTACACTTTTTTTGTTTTTCTTGTCTAAACATTACAATAAAATTCACTTACATTGTTACATAATTTCTTAGTTCATCTCTGCTTATATTTTGCAAATCCAGTTAAGATTCAAACCCAAGATAAAATGCCACAAGGCGCCTTAACCATTAGTAGAAAGTGAGAGAGGTGTTTTGAGGATATGCACTGTTAAAAAAGTAAAAAATGAATCATCTGTTGTCTACTGCCGGTTTTATAGCACACATATGTACCATAATACAAACAGAAAGCCAATGAGAATCCAAAAATATACCTCACTCAGGAGAAAAAAAACTGCTTATTATTTATGTAGGAAGGATATTTATGACTCTTCATTAAAGTATGCTGCTCTCTAATGTATAGGCATGGCCACTTTAACTGACTGCTGTCAAGTATCTTCCAGCACTTTCATTACACCGTTCCACATTCGACGGGTAGTGTTCGTTTCCCTGGGAGGGTCTTTAAGCGTTGGCAGTGGTCGTCTGCCGCAGTGGCCGCAGTGGTAAATAACATATGGGCTTGTTATCTTTCCTCTGAGCTCGAGAACACTCTCCCAAAACCAGCCACTTGCTCATTAGACTTCAGCTCAAGGCACAAGCACAAAAACACACAAGAGGGAAGGAGGAGAATAGACAGGATGGAGGAAGAGTGACAGTGATGAGGCAGAAGTTTTGGAAAGGGAGAGTGGCAGGAGACAGAAGGACAATAGAAAAAAGGTAACACAAAATCATTTGGGATAGGTGCATTGAGAGCGACAGGTTGTGTACAATCAGGACATGTTTGCAATGCAACCCAGTCACAGACAATGCATGCTGTTCTAGTGCATTTGAAAATACATGAGTTTTCCATTATTTTGTCAGACCCAGTAATTATTAAGATTTTTTTCCTATTAACATGATTTGTGGTGGTGGATGCAACCTAAAACTATGGGCTTTTTATCAGATATATTAGTCCATGTCCCAAAATAAAGTTTAAATATGTTTTTTTAATTTCCAACAATAATACAGAGTGGACACACTGAGAACACCCACAGAAGAAAACTGAGCACAGATATAGAAAGAGCTTTGGACATTAAAAACTGATCATCATTATCTTGGACATTTCTATAGGAGTTGTTAACAGCTTGTCTCCGTCAGGGTACCGTAGGTGCTCACAGGCTGTAGAAAGGAGGGAGTGGTAATCTTGCATCCAAACACTTTACATTACTTAATTGTGTATGTTTAGAATAAATAATATACATAGCTCACTTTTACGCACGTACTAATTACTATACACATAATTCCTCAAAAAGATAAGGTGTTACATAGGCTAATGACTTACAGATCATTTTTTCATCTAAAGCGATTTTATTCTTTTTTTGAAAACTTGCTTTTAACACATCGAGTTTGTGATTATTTTCATTGAAGCCATATGTTTTCATGGGAGCATAAAAGTCAAAGGCAATGAGACTAACAGCTTAGACACCACAGAGAAGCTGCGATGATGAACACACCTCCGATCACGTCAGGTGCTGGAGCAGTAGAATAAGAGCAGCTGGGAGCCCAGTGTGTGCGAGGAGCACTGT
Organism: Neodontobutis hainanensis; assembly: GCA_024349245.1. Lineage (NCBI taxonomy): Eukaryota > Metazoa > Chordata > Actinopteri > Gobiiformes > Odontobutidae > Neodontobutis > Neodontobutis hainanensis. The sequence continues at coordinate 93,947 of JALDNG010000020.1, forward strand.
GGGGTGGTCTCCAGCTGAGTGTGTCAGGTGTTCTCTGCTCCACCAGCTGTTAACGACTCTTCACACAGCCACAACCTACGAGCTGCTAGAGCATCTACACGTCAGGGATCCCAGACAGTGCTATAATACAACCAGCACGTCATTTTCACTTTTTGAGAGACAACAATGCACCATGAAAGTTTTTTTTAATATTATTACCTAAAATAACCCCTGATATACCATCAGAAATGACTCCAAGTGTGTATAAATTCACCAACAAAGTATGAGGCAATGATGATTATGTTCAGGCACATAAACTTTATGATGGAGGTTGGTTAACTGAAAATGACTGTAGAAACCTTAAAGCGGTGTAACATTTGTAGAACATGGACTATTCTTAAGCTATGTTTTGTGCATTTTAGTTCCTTAAACTCTGTTCACATTAGTGAAATAGTTTTAGAGTGATATAAGTGAATATGTGTGCATTGGGACATTTTAGTGGGTAGGTTGTGTGGAAAAGAAGGATACAAGGGTTTGCTGGGTAGGACGGATGGTTAATGATGGAGGTGGCTCAGCTCCTGCACTGGCTGATGTAAATGTGCTCCAGAGAACAGAGGCTGCTGATGGTTACTCAGTGGCCCTGGGTTAGGTGCGTGAGCAAGCCAGTTATCTGAGTTTTGGTCTGATAACATGTTCCTTTTTAGACTGAAAATATATTCAGTTTGAGTCAAGATGTTACAAATCATAATCCATAGCAGCACAAACCTTACCTGAGCAATCCTATTAACCAACAGTATACTGTGAGCCAGCTGGACGAGGCATACACTACTGTTATGAAATATTCCGTGACTGTTTGGTGTAGGCTTTGCTGTGGTTGTGAATGTGCTAGTGTAGTGCTCACACCGGCACTAAACCGGTAAAGTGCTTACAGCGTGTGGTGCGGACAAGCAGTTTGGAACGCTTTAAGCTGGTTATTACAGTATCACATCTCAGAAAGCTGCAGGTGCATCAGTCACTGCTGGATTCTCCTGCTTGTGACTGTTGTTCGCTCAATGGGAGAAGACCAGAGGCTGAGCAGCTGCAAACATTCGGACTGTAAACAGAAATGTGAGACTCAACAACGAGCAGGATTGATAAATAATGAAAAGCACATCTCCATACATCAGTGACTCATTATGAAGACAACACGTATCAGAGTGAAGGCCAGTGAGCTAAATCTTGCTCCTGAGACTTTAGTCATCTGACCTGCCAATGCAAAGGTCAATATCTTGGCTTGTGTAGTAAATAACAGGTAATAATGAGCATGAAAAATAGTTGATATGATATTTAAAGTCCCACAGAAACCAGTGGAAGTTTTCCTTTCTTCCTCGTCCTATAACTGCTAAGAGAGGAAAAACAAGTAAAAAATGTACTTTTGCAAATAATGTAAAGACTGCTATATAGTAAAAAAAAATGCAACAAATTCACAAAACCACTATTACACAAAATTAAAAAAGGACTGACTGTAATATACATATTGAGATACACAACACATTGATTGTAAGTTTAAACGTTAATTCTGTTTCTTTTTTTTAAACACTTTGCAAAACAGTTTCATGCATCAAAAACTCTTATTCCATTATAATTAATGCAGTTTTTTTATTTGCCTGTTTTATTTGTCTTTAAGGCTGCAAAACTACCTTTATCATTTAAGACTATAACTTAACAAAGCACACTTATTCTGTGAAAAATAAATTGTGCATCATGGTACAGGAGATCAAAGCCAATCGTCTCAATCGTCTATGGCTATAGTTTTAATTCTAATGGACCTGACTAACGTTGGTTTGGATTTGACACCACTTTTCTGCCATTAACATGCAGTGACTTTCATCAACATCATGATAGACTCAAAGAACATTTCAGCTTAGGTTAACCGTTAATGGCTGCTAACCAAGAATCCTCTGTTTTCCAATAGCTAATGGTCACCAGTGCCTCCACGTACACGCACTTAAAAGCTCATGCACCCACATTATAGCGAGCACTTTAATCTCGCAAGTTTCAGCAAATTGAGTTTGCCAATCGGGTTGTATTGATTGTTTAGTGCTTATTACTGGCTTGACTTCCACAGAACATTCATGAAGACCTTTAAGTGTCAGGGAATTCAGTTAAAAGGCCAAATGAATGTCATGGTAAGTCAGGCCGTAATTTAATAGAGCCTTTTAATGTTTGGTGTGGAGTGTGGCCGAACTCACTTTGAATTTTCATGAATCAATAGAAGTGTCTGAGATGTGCAGTAGTAAAGACATATGTAGATATAGGCTAGTTTACCTTAAATAGAACATGTGACCGGATTACAGTATTGTGTGTGTTAAAGACAAAGAGACATAAAGACATCAGAAAGATGTCAAAACCATTTAAATTTATGCTCTGTCCAGTTGAAATAAGCTTGTCTCAATGGTCTCTATAGGAAAAAGGGAGGGCTTACAGTTTGTGGTGTGTTACATCTTGCATTTATAGAATGGAAAGATTCTCTAAGAGACTGCACTGGAGTGACTCTTTTTATATCTATGCACATCTATGCACAGTCATTTTTTTGTTTTAATGAGTATTAAAGTAACGGTATTACTAGATAACACTGATATTTGTACAGTATAGTATATTTAAAAGAATGTGTAGATTCCTATTGAAGTTTTATCACAATAGTTCTAGTGGTGTTTTTGGTTTTAACATGTCTGAAAGTAAAACTGGCCTCATATTTCAGTAAAACCAATGTGACTCGTGTCAAACTGACAGCTCAAGACTGCATGTAGTGGTCTAAAGGGATGAGGAATGTAATACTGCACACTGGTGTCCTTGGGATATTTTAAACTAAATGAGCTAATTCTGCTACAAGTTTTGTCATTACTTTCAATGGTGTTTATTTTGTTTGCCACAATCCCTGCATCATCATTTTCTTACTCAGTAGAAACGCTATTAATTCAAGCCACAAATTAAATTGTGATAATTATGATGCAACAGAAGAAAGATGAAACTGTGAAAAATGATTGTGCAACACTTTCTGCTGCCTTCTTACACTGGAGTTTTGCTGAAGCAGCAGTTCTGAACCAAATAGCTATGGCATAAGAAAGAAGGTGATTTCACTTCGGGAGGAAAATGGGAAGTTGTGGTGCATAAAAGGCATCTGAAGTGTGCCTTATGGCGAGAGGCTGAGGAGGGCCTGTGATCTCTAATAACCCCTGTCTAGACAAAGTCACATAATGAGGAATGGTATTTGGAAATGGAAGTGCAAAGGGCAGAAAGTGGTATTAAACAATTGAAGGAATAGGACCATGTGGAGAGAAGCAGTCTTCCCCGCCAAGAATCTATAACCTTGGATTTAGCTTGTCTAGCCATCTTTGTTTTTCTCATTATCATGGGCCGTATGATTCCGTAAGCTTCTAAATCATCTGATGGCTTGAATGCAAAAACTGATTCACCTTTTTGGCAAGCTCCCCACACTTTATGTACGCCAAGCTTAAGGTATAAAGCTCCGGAGAAGGATTTGCAGAGGTAGCTCCGTTGGGCCAAGATAAGAATTACAGCTTATATAAAAAATAAGATATTTTCATAAGGGCACAGACTGCTATTAGTTGGTGCATAGTAAAGTATTTTCTTCTTTCTCACTGGCAGCCGGTGTGGAGCTTGTTAGCAAAAACTACACCTTTCAACATTACACCTCCGCCTTTTCCTCTGTCAGTGCAACACCAATTAAATGTTTAGGTGATTTACGACCCGGTGCCCTATGCAGGACCCACGATGGGGAAGAAAACACATCAAAAACACAGACAGAAATCCTCTTAATTAATCACTGGTGTCCTTAAGGCGAGCCAAGATATGGTATCTGTAAAGTGGATGCTGACATGATGATGCTCTGTGTTGCTTTGCTCTCAGTGTTTCACACAATTTTCAAAGCACTGTTTCAAAAGACAAGGGATTTTGGTGTCTCCATCTGTGTTGTCACCTCTTTCATCTGCTCTTTCTTGTTTTTGGAGCACACAGAGCCACTTCAATCTCCCTGTAACATTTTTTTTTTTTTTTTGCAGAAGCACCTGAGCTCTTCTGTATATAGTCCACTCCACTTTATTGCATTGTAAACACTTTAGGTAATGCACAATGTTTTTTTGTTATATATTTGTTCACCACATCATATTACATGAACCCTCTTTGGTCAACAGAAGATTTGGGTTATAGAGGGTTAGTGTTTTTTATTTTTTTATTTTTTTTTACTTAAGCAACATTAATTCTGTTTCTTCAACTTAGGGGTGCACGTGTGACTCCTAATGGGACTAAGCGGTAGAAAAAGAATGAATTTAACTTCTGCAGTGGTTGCATTTTTGGTAAGCTCAAGAGCACGAAAGAGGTTATGTTTAAAGCAGGGTCAAATTTGGGGACATATTGATTTAAATATCACAATGAAGCCAGTGATTTCATTTATTTTGTGATTTTTTTAAATGTTAAATACTTACTGATTTAAACATAATAATCAATGGTATTTTATAGAATATTGTTATGCCATGTTTTATACTTTACACAAAAACATTGAATTCTTTCTGTAACAGTATTATATTTTGCTCTAGAAATGATCTTGTACACACTCTCGTTACACAGACACATTGAAGGAGCCACCAGCTGTATAATTGACAGATCTACCAGGGATCGCACCTACAATGACCTGCTGAGTGTGGGAATAAAAGCCTTGTGTATCCAGGACTGTGCATGTTTTAGAGTTTAGAATGCATCCAAAGCCTCCACCAAAGGGCTTAGTGTTAATCTAAGAAGAGATTCTTTATCAACACAAGCACATTGCAGACATTCGGAGATGTAGCACAGCGATTACATTTAGCTTCTCCTTCAGTAACCCTTAGTTTTTCTTTCAAAAGTTTTCTACATACCCATAATAAGTTTAGGGAACATTTTTGGGGACTGTCTGTGTTTTTCCTTTGACCTCAGGTGAAGAAAAGCAAAGAAAAAAGATGGATTACCCTGTTGTTCTGTTACTTCCCTCTGTAACAAATTGTTTGGTGAGGTCAGGGTGCCACAGTTGCAGGCAATGGGGGAAAAAAAGTACACTCACATCAGTGTAAATACAGAGGCCAACATAAAAGCACCACAGACACTTGTAAAAGGCAGAAATAGTTCATCCTGTGATTGTCTAATGCACTGCATGTGAGATGGGAGTTCCACAGAACTGTAATATTCTCTTTCAGTCTGGTTCTCACAGTGTGGGACAGTTACTCAAACGTAGAACTAAACACAATCACAAAAAGTGCAAAACTTTCTTTTTCTGAAATGGTTTTTGAGTTGTTTGTTGATTTAAGAAACACTTTAAGCAATTCTTTTCTTCAAGATGATCTGGATGACTGAGAACTTCACAGATTTTTTGATTCAACAAATAAATGCTAAATGTTTTTTTGTTTTTTTTATTAAACCCAAACTAAGCATTTATTTACAGTTGTAGTTCAAATTGTTATTTTGTAGCTCTTTAAACACAAGTGTGAGCAAGCCTGTATCTTGTTAACATCGCCACACCTTTATCTGAAAAAAAGACACAAAATTTATCTGATTGTTGCAGGTCCTAGTATAATTTAAATGCCACCTCGGTTAAATAACATTAATTTATTTAACAAAACTGAAGCCAAAATAGAAAAAATGTTTTTCAGACTTCAGACCTAAGAACAGAAATCTTGTCAGTTTCCTGCTTTAGAGCATTAACCTGCAGCAAAAGGTTGAATCAAAGCGTTGACCTAATACTGACCCACTGGGATAATCCTTTATTGTGACGACCCAGCTCTTGAACGTCCCCTTTAAGAGGGTTGTCTTGTGTTGAGTGGGCGGGTCACAGGTGTGGTCTACCTGAGAGAGGGGAGGGGCATAGTTTATATATAACCCAGCCCGCCTTTGTGCGCTCTCTCTCAGGTGAGCCACCATCTTGGTAAACCCTGTTGTTTGTCTGGTATTGTGCTACACACACACGACACACATTCATGCATTGCACTCACAGCTGATTCCTTAAACTCTCACGTTACATTCATACGAATCAAATGACTTAATAAATCTTTTTTTTTTTTGTCTGTGTCGATTCCTCTCTTTGTTGCTAACCTGAGCTAGTTGGTAACATTATACATAACTAACAAAGCATAACATAGAAGCAGTACATACATGTGTTGCTTGAGAAGTTACAGTTGAAATTGCTTCGTCCGACTCCTGTGGGGATTAAATGAAGTGAATTTTCTGTCCACATTGCATTAAACTTGAATCAGAACTAGTAAAATAAAAAGCATGAGTCCTTGTGTTGAATGTATGATTTGCTTAAACTCATTTCTCATATAGTAACACACTTGTGTAGTACCTGTATTATTATGGGGCAGCACTATCTCGCACAGAGCGCAGTAAAAACACAAGCCTGTCCAGGACTTACTTCTACCAAACTATGACATCCTCAACCATGGTCAGACTGCTCAATGCAAATGTGGCATTAGTAGCCTTTTTATACAAGTCTCTTTTTTACAGACTTTAAAGAGAGGGTTTTGGACTGACCTTGTTTTATAGAAAGCAAGTAATTGGCTGTAAAGCTTCCAAGCACTAAAAGCTAAAGAGCTGCAAGTGCTTTCTACTGATTATCTTCTAATGGTTTCAAATTAGCAGAGCGTAATCACATGCTTCTGCGACGCTCGCTGCCACATCACTCCTCCAAATGTCATATTGAGAGCCAGAGGGGGGTAAATGTAGGAGGCAGTAAAAGAGGCCTAGGGGGTAATACAGTCATGGTATACAGAGTGATAATGATGGGATGTGACAGATGATATGTTGGAGAGGAATTTTATGTTTATAACGATGCCTATTTCATTTAAGTTTCGGCTAATGGTGCCAGGCTGTTTAGCACATTTTTAAATAATGTATGAGACTTTCCAAGCCTAAATGTTCTGTGAGAGGACATAGTTTTAGTGCATGTAACAGTTTAGGTTGTGTATGAAAGGATCTGACAGGGCCCAGGTGTGCGTCGCAATGCTGTCTCCTCTGTTTCTGTTCAACGGCTAATTTCACGCTCAATATGACAGCTTCTCAAATGGACACAGCAGGAAAACCTTATTTTCCCTTTGGTTTGTTTTCCAACACAACAAAAGGCACTATTGCTGATCAAAGAGAAAACAGCAAGGAGAAGGAATATAAATTGTAAGCGTTTGGTACAGTTCACTGCAACAAGGTTTGGAACGGCACCTCTTGGTTGTTGCTTGAATTACAAAGTGGGGCTGGGCGAAGACGGCAGCATCGCCCAGAAACGAAAATAAAATAAAGTAAACTCCAATGTTGTGAATTAATAAGTTATTTTCTAAAGTCAGTTTCCTAAACAACTCTTTGTCGTCACTAACACTGGCTTTATGATCAGTGCAGCATAGATAAAAGAAATGCAGCGTTTTGGGTTCACAATACATTATATATGATTATTTCTCAAAAAGAGGGAAAAGAAGCTTGCCTGGAATAGCTGTTTGAACTGGCACTGGAAAATTAACAGAATTTAGTTTGATAAAGTAGTTTTATTCAATACGTTTAACAAAAAAAGTACAATGTGTGGTTAAAGCCCTGTATACTGCTTCTACTGATGCACTGTTTTGTAAAAACGTTAACACTTTCAATGCTACATTTTAAGTAACAGGAACAGTGCAATGCAGTAAAGCATCACATCTTAATTGAAAACCTCTGCAGCTGTCACTGGCAATGTTGCTCGTGCATCTTGTTGTTGAAGCAAGCTCCAACTCATTTGTCCGTCTATCTCTGAGAAGTCCTCCCTTGTTTCTTGTCTGCGTTGTCTGTCTGTGTCTTGTGAATGTGTCATGTCTGGAGCCTCTTGTGGGAATTACTTCAAATCTGGCACGTACGTTCAGACACTCTACATTCGCTGGTCCAGATCACTGTGAGTTTCAAGGGAACTCTTCAAGATGATGCATTGCCTTTAATAATGTCTTTCCTACACAGAAAGATAAGGAGGGGGACTTCAATTTCATTGGCGACAGCCACTGCTGGGTAATTATTCTAGTTTTTCAAAGAGCTTATCCCAAGTTGTCCTACATTCTACTTACTACAACGTTTTAAAGCGCACACGTAGTGGGTTCTTTAGTTTAGTTTCAGGCTAGTTTACTACATTTTCATAAATCATTATCACCTCAGTAAATATCTAATTCTTAAATGACCAACTTTTATTACAGTAAAATTAGAAGCTTCTTTAACTACATATTAAATAGTAGCACATTATTTCCTGTCTAAACAAAAAAAAAGAATTCCACAGATTTTTCTGCTGTGACTTTGTGATCAAATACATTCATTTTAAAGTCACATTGGGAACCACCCTTTTTAATAATCCAGAGTTAATAAATCTTATAAAAAAAAGTAAAATGTTATATTAGTACACGACACGTGAAAGCAAAGATGAATAGGTCAAAAGTTTACCAGGTAATTTATCTTCTCAAACGTCCATATACCGCTTACGAGAGCCGTCTACAACCAGCAACACACATGCCACACTTTTAGATCAATGTCTTGAATTTGCATTGCCTTTGAGAATCTAATCTAGTCACGGCTAATGCAAGGCTCAATCTGTCTCTAGTTTATTAACGCTAAAGTGCTTTGCATAGTCTTTGCATTGATCGTATTCTTGTAAGTGGTATACTATGTATTGCATTATGGACGTTTGTTTGAACGTATTATCAGGTCTTTGCTATTACTTTTCCCAGAGCACTTGGAAAGATATAAGTAAATGTATAGCCGCTAATATGGGAGTTAATCTTGATACTTGCCTAGCCTTACAATTGTGAGTTACATTTTTAAAAACTGAAATATCTAACGCCCTCGAGTCCTGTGCATGTGCAACTAAAGCACAAACATCTCTCTTAATTGCTCGTGGTCTTTCTCATGCTACGTCTTTTCTTTTGTTTGTTTGAAGTCTGAAATGGAAGTTAAAAGCAAGGTCAGTGTATTTATAATGTTTTCATCTCAAAAGTTTTTTTGTTTGTTTTTTTTATGGGAGAAATAGTAGCATTTAGACGATCTCTAATGAGAGCAGGCTGTGTTTGTTTAGTGAAACCTGCCAAAAGTGAAAAGAAAAGGCTGTAATTTCTTGTATTTTGCTGCAAATGGAAACAAATTCCACATCAAAAAAGAAAATAAAAATCAAAGGTAAGGGTTTCTCAAAAAGATGTTGTTAAATAACACAACACCCTCTAAATGACTCCTTGAGTCCTCACAAACAACACTAACAACCCAAGCACAAGGAACCCCATCGCCACTGGGGCAGGTCAGGTCAGTACAGGTACGTTTTAATTACCAAAAGAGGTAGGATTCCTCCCCCAAACACTACCAAACCATTCTGTACTTCTTTGGTATCTCTGGTCCTGTTGTGCGGTGGTACTGTTTTGAAGGTGGAGGTGGAACACAGCAGTTTGTTGGTTGGACGATGGCTGACCTTTCCTTGAGAACACTACAAGCAAAAGAAAAAAGTGTTAGCGCTCATAACAACTCTGACATTAGACAGGTGTCAAATGTAGGAAGCAATGTAGATATGTGAATAATTTTTAATGTAGAAGGACAGACCTTCAATAATGTCACCGTTTATGTGAATGCAAACCTTTTTAGCCATGTCTTGTCTAGGAATCGGATGCAGAAGTGGAACTGACAAAGACTACAATTGGTGTATTTGACCTCATCGTTCTTTCGATTAAATGATTCTCTTTTTGTTAGTTTGCACTGAGAAAAATAGTCAAATAAAAATAATCTTAATATTTTATGGTAACATTGTGTTGCTTGAATAGGTTTATTGACTGTTTGTATCTCCTGGACCAAACCCAGCCTTAGCCGAAGTGAGAACTGTATACGTCTCTGTGGACTCCACTTCCTCCACACGCAGAGCTAAAGTGCTTTTCAAAAGACCTGCCCTTTCCACCATTGTTCCTTGAAGGTTGACCTATGACTAAGATTACAATTCTCTCCTCTCTATCTCGTTGTTCACCTCTTCACTGCTGACAGCTGGACGGAATTTCACTCAGACCCCCTTCAATACTATATTCCATTCTTTGTTCGTCCCCTTCCCTACCCCTTCCTTCCCATTTATAGAGGTGACAGGGTTATCACAGTATGAGTAGTTGTTTCCTCCTCAATCCCTTTTTATCAATGCGTCCCAAGGATTAATTCTCCAGTCGCACATGGGCCCGGGCCAATCAGCTGCCTCACTCCGGCCCCCATCCCGCTTGTTGTTTTTGAGCGAGGGGGGGGAACCCAATTGGATTCTTTGTCACCTCAATTGAGTTCTCCCTCCGCCGCGTGCCCTCCCGTTCCATCACCTCATATCTGCGAGATAGATCTTCATTTTAGCGCGGTCATTTGACTGCCGCACTAACTCCGTACGACTTCATTTAAAATGCTGTTTGGCAAGATTGTGACTGTCCTGTCAGCTGGTATTAGAGAGATGGGTTACTCAAATTGCCGTCGGTGTTTGTGTGAGAATGCTTTTGGAAAAAAGGAAAAGAAATGCAGAAAAGGGGGTTTACAGTTTGTTAGTGATGCTGTAGATATAAAGTTTCAATAATGGTCTCACTAGAAAAACATGCATAATGTGATGTATTTTATATACATGCATAGAAAGGCTGCTGAAAGTGCTATAGATCTGATCTGTTGCATTTTGTCACATTCCTGGAAGTACATTAACTTCAATTGTAATGTTTTATAGTAAAATACAAAAATACTTATTTGGGTTTATATTAGGCCTCAACGCCCTTCAACAAAAATACAAAGAACTCCCTCCCACAGGTGACAGAGTTAAACAAGCATTAATGACAACTAATATAACATGGATCATATCAGAGGTGAAGAAAAGAGGAGCATTTTGAAAAAAACACAATAGTTTAGATTTTTTTTAAATGAACTTTATGTTAAAACATTTAACACTAAAGTAAACCAAGAGTTAACGACCCTGAGTGAAACAAGGTCCCAGTCACTTACAGCTACTGACCAGTGATGATAGACTTTAGGTTAAACTAGTCCCTCTATGGGGATATAAACTCAGATTTGTATTGACATAGAGGCCAAGTTATTTGCCATAAAACACCACACACTGTCTAAGCACAGATTGTTAAACATGCACTTATTTTCTGCTACTGCATTTGCAATGGCCCCATTTTAAAGCCGCACCTTTCGTTGGTTGTAAATCCACCTGACAGCATCTGTTGTGTTTCTAACATGTACAATATTTTATTGCAGACACAGAGAAAATTTAATGGCGCAGTTTGCTTTAAATGCTCATTTTATGGACAAACTGACAACTGTTGTAGGGAGTTGGTATCAGCTTTTTGTCCCTGATTGTGCTGCTGTTGACACTTTTAAGCAGGTAGCCTATAATCTTTAATGGTTGACTTCCCCAGTCCTGGATTTTACGTGTAAATGGTTGAGATTGCTAAAGAAGTACGGAGCTAATGTGGAGCGACTCGTGGTGTTTGTTTTAATCGTGGCACAGAAAGGGCTGAGCAGGTGCAGGTTAGAGTTTGGCACCTGTTTTTTATTCATGAATATTTCACGACATAAATACACTTGGTTTGAATGCTTCCACTGATGGACTGTCTGTCAAATAACTTCAATATTCCATTTGACAACCTTGGGCTTTGAGCGTGTGAAGCCATATGTTCAGTGTGCATTTTCACTGACATAACACTGATTTCTGTTCAAAGTTGTATTATTTCTGGGGCTAGGTCTTGTACTGTTGATAGTCTTGTATGACTACGATCACTGAGTAGCCATGTTGAATTTGAACCCATGACCCACTTCTGACCTTTTCTTATTGGTCTGGAGCAGAGGTCACTAAAAACATGAAACATATTCACGGTGTCATAGCTCCATTCACACTTGTTGATCCACGTTTTCACAGATGTTATAGATTGGCAGATATTGTCTTTGAATATCTGATGGTTATTTTTTTAGTGCTGTGCCCAGTTTCATTCTGTGACTCTGCTTGTGTTTATTGGCATTGGCCATAAAACAAAAGTGCAATGCAAATTTTGTGTAAAATAATCATCACTGCATTAACTGTCCAATGGAAGCTTTTTGTGCATACAGATGGTTAGCTTAAGTAAAAGAAAAATACATGAAATATTTATTAAAAAAATGTGTTTACTTCAAGAGTGTTTAACAAAAGTGTGTATCCTTGTGCGCTAATGTGTTAAGTGCATTTCCTTTTTCATAAAATATTTAAAAGGTCACATATGCTGTATTTTTAATAAAGAACAACATCAAAAGTTAAACAACAACACAATTTGCGGTAATGTTTGTTTTCCATTTGATGTGTGGTTTGAATATTCAGTAGCACCTCTTCTGTTAAAGGGTTTTTTATATATTTAGGCTGTAGCATGTCTTTGTGTGCTGTTCCTATAGTTGCTGGGTTACATGAGTCACAAGGAGAACAGAGCCAGCCTCTGTTTTGTTTACCCCTGTGAGGATTTCTGCAGATTATTCATGAATTGACTTTGAATGCTAAGCAGTAATCAAAAATTGGATACCCAGTCAGAGGTGAATGTAGGTCAAGAGTGGATCACTGTTCCGTGTGCTTTTTGAAAACAAAGGTTGCAGTGGCAAAAAAAAAGGTTGCTTTGTATATTTGCCAAAAGTATTTTACTATGTTTCCTTTATTGTTGAATTTAAATGAATCATCAGGAGGTTTGTGTCCGTTTATCATTAAATTATCATTCGTTATATCGTCAATTTAGCACCATCCCTCCTTCCCTCTCATCTGTCCAGTTTCCCAGTCCCTAACCATGACACACCCCCACAGCCTGATCCTGTCCCCACCCTGCTTCACTTTAGAGGTGGAAACGTCCGGTGATGATATACAGTACTGCATATGCTCTATATACATGTAAAAGATGACTATATAATACATAAACCTCCTGATGATCCCTTTAAAATCTCAGCTGTAATGCAACAATTAAGGAAAAATAAAAAAAAAAAAAACAGCACCGTTTGGACATATTTTACAGTTAATAAAGACAAAAGTAAAGCAAAAAGTAACTGCAAATAATGTTGCTGTCAAAATGAAGAGACCTTTATCCCTTTCTACAGTTAACTTATAGTTTATTAAATACTTTAATCTGTATTGCTATTGACAAGTTCTAAAAATGTTATGCCCATTTTGAAAACCTTTTCACTTACTTTTAACAATCAATAACACCATAATACAACGAAGGGAATTTTGAAAATGTTTTAATAAGCTCACAATAATAATAACACTTTATTTCAAAACATATTGCTGTTCATGATTGCTTTACTATTATTATGCCTTAAGAAAACTGAAATATTAGCTGTAAATGTCACAGTAGTCGAATTATACTTTATGACTTCATTATTTATTGTTTTCAGTGTGTTACCATGGGAGGTTTGGCATTAAGACATTTTAAAACGTGCTTTGTAAATAAATGAAATTAGACATGTGAAACTGTCAATGGTCATCCTTCAGCCCAGAAAGAAATCCATCAGAAAAATGTGAGAAAATGAAAGCATACTTGACCAAGGCTTTGCTTATGTCTCGTAAAATGAACGGGGTTTGACTTGGGTGCAGCAGATCGTGTTGAAATGTTTGTGAAGGTTAAAGATACACATTTGGCTGATATCAGATCAAATCCTTTATCAGAGTTTACAGAACAACGCTGTTACTCTCTATTTGCCCACATTATACTTTCTGGGTATTCATCATATTCCACAGCCATTGATCATTTTTGTAATTCTCCCTTCACATCTGCATCCATTACCCAGCACCATTTACTTAGACTTTATGGAAAGAGTGATGTATGCCCCCTGCGTGCTTCCTGACTGATTACATCTGAGCTGCTGACTCGCTTTAACGCAGGCTTCTTAATTTATCGAGCTGTTTCTTTTCCCAGTCAAGGTTTTCCTCGCTGCATGTCTCCAGGTTTGTGTTGGCTTGTTTGTTTGTGTGGGAGTGAGGGTGACATGGCGATGGCCAGCCAAGGTGATCATTAAATGTTGAGATGAAATAGCACTGGGTTTCTTTGAACATCACTAGTGGGAAAAAAAAAAAAAAACAAAACACGCTCATTTTTCCTCCTCGTTTATTACAGTCTACTTTTTTGAGAAGTGCGAGTGTGAGCTGGGATTCAGAGTCATATGACACGGAACAATCTGTTTCCATGAGGTTTAGGTCCCAGAGCAGGAGATTAAATTGCTTATTTGGATTCTGGCTTGTGAAAGTTTGCTGTAAGTGTTGTCAAGAGCTGTAATGTTTAGGGAAATTTAGTGGCTCTCTGTTTTTTTTTTTAGTGAATTCACTGTTAAGTCTTTAAATGCAGGTCCAATAGATTTACACCTGGCAAAAGTACAGGAGGTTTTATTTTAATGATCCACCAATCAAACCAAGGCATCTTTTTAGAAAAAGTTTTATCAAGCATCACTTTTTAAACAAAATGGCTTAACTTTATGGATTTAATAAAATTTTCCCTGACAGGATTCTCTAAAACATCTTGTATTCATTTAAAGTATCTGCTCTTTGCAAAGGCTTTCTGTGGAAGCCCATCCAAATTTAACAGACCAAATATAGGCAAAAGTTTAACAGCACATGGGTCCATTAATGCAGGGATAAAATACTTCAAATATACATTTAAACCCAGAAGTATAAATACTTGACAGTGGCGAGGGTAATGGTCAAAAAGGCACTTGTGTTGTGCTGAAAAAACACTGGAAGTGAAAAGCATGCAAAATTGTGACTGGCTGTAAATAAGTCAACTAAATATATTCACGTATACTTGTCAGTTAGAAATCTTTCAGCAGTCTGCTAGGACTCTTTAACTTCAACGCATTTCCACAAATGATGTATTGTGTATATATGTAGGTGCTTATTTGGTCTGAATCCAAGTCTTAGTCATTAAGACCTGAACTTCAGTAGTGCTCTGCAGCTGTGTCTGGGACCAGTCCTTTAAGTTCTGAAGGTTGTGTGAAGGCCCCCAGTGGATCTTATGCCTTGTTTTCCAGTTGACTTTCCTTCTTCGCACCCCTTTTGTGGATATACTGACTACTGCAAACTGGAAACAGACCAGAAAACCTGTAGTATAGAAGATGACTCATTCTCACGATGGCTATAACGTTGTATCTCTTCTTAAAATAGTTGGTCAAAAACTTTGCCTTACATGTAATATTGTCTCTTCAATGGTTGACTTGACAAGAAAACTGATTACTTCACAAATAATACAGTGAAATAGAAATTGATGAAATGATAAAATTACTCGACATTCCACCAGTGCATGATGGAAAAAGCCACACTGTTGGAACTGTTGCTGAAAACGGTGCCATTTATCTGTCACACATATTCTCAGGCCTCACTTTGATGTCATTTCTTGTGTCCCCAGTTCCTGCCAGCATCTACAAAGTGTCAGAAGACATCATAGTGAATGAAGGCAGTAACGTCACACTGAGCTGTTTGGCCAGTGGCAGGCCGGACCCCATCATCACCTGGAGACTGCTCAACCCCTCAGGTAAACATTAGCCAATCGGCACTCATTACCATCTCTGTCAGTCCACAGGCCGTCCAACACGCTGTCTGATGGATTCAAATGATCTGCTAACCCTGTCTCATGTGGCTTAACTGTTGAACCTCATGCCTCTGATACAGTGGATAATCCTGCTAAAGCATAACAAATACAAAAAAAGAAAACTAAAACAACGGGCATAAGGTTAGCTTCGTGATAATTACATGAGCACACAACAGACTATGACAGCAAGACCATCCACCATTAAAGGACTTGGCCAATTCAGAAGATTCCTAATTCCACTGTGAGAGCCAAACACGTTTTGTGATAATAATGCACTAGCCTCAGTTGCCAGATATGGTCTACTCAGTTTTTACACAGCTCAAGTCAAGGATGTTATCAGTGTTAAGGCATATAATTGAAGTTTGTACAGATGAGACTTCAATGTCACTTCTGCTGCATGGTTTCTGGGGGATTTAATCCAATTTCAAAGAAAAGAAAAAATGTCCCCCACTGCTGATAAGCCTGTCGTGTGATGGATGGAGATGCTTAAGTTGACAGCATCTGAGTTTGAAAATAGCTTTGCTCTGATTGAAAGCCATTTTATTTGTGTGTCTTTATCAATTACTGAGTGAGTTTGTCAGCACTGCCGACATGTTTCATCAAATACATCTGCTTTCTACACCTGGAAGCAGAAGTACATGGATGATTTTTTTTCTGTTTGCATTAAAGAAGAGCAATTTGTTCAGTCTAATCCTGGAGCCATATGGCACAGGCTGCTTCCTTTACAAAAAGCACAGTGCAAACGGAAAGCTTCTTTTCATATTATTTTTGCCGAAGTGAAAGGCTGCCCTGAAGGTTCAGATTGTAGAGTTAGTTTTAGGTAAAGCCTTTTGTGTCTTCATGCAGCTTTTGTTCCAGCAAAATGGAGAGAAAAAAGGAAACCAAAAAGCTGGTGTAGAGTACATTTTTCAGGCTGCACTTTTATACCTTTGTGAGTTTGTACATTTTTTTCCTCCTTTAAGTGTTAGTTGTTTTTTTTTTTAAGTGAGTCTTTATGTTGTGGATGTGTTTGCTTTAGATGTAAACTCTCAGTGCAGCTTCTAAAATAAGTGCTGACCAACACTTTCTTTTTAGAGTTTTTGTCTGGCGGTTTACCTTGGTTACCTGTTTACCAGCACAAACAGCATTACAGCATACTGTATACATTCATTCAAACGTTTTCTTCCACTTATTCTTTACTGGTTGCAGTGTCTGGAGAGTATCACAGCTCTGGTTGAGACAATCTATTATTTATTCAAATTTATTTATCTTTACGTATTGTTGAAAATCCAGTACTGAAGTGAAATGGTATGTCTCACTCATAGTCAAAGTTCCGGCTGCCACTTTGTAAAGCTACATTTTAATGGACATTCATTTTGAGGGGATTCCCACGTCATAGAAATAACTGAAAATGTAGAATAAAGAACTTAACTGTATTTATTTTAGGTTCAAATAATGTTAAAACAAGATGGGTCACCAACTCTAATCAACAGACTTGAGTAATAACCGGCTAATATTTAGCTTATCTACAGGGGAGACCTTTTCTGATGTGTAGGAACTTACTTACATTGTTTTAAGGCCAACTTTACAATTACATAAGATTAAATATAGTTTATTGAGTATAATACCCAGAGATAATTCCTGGGCAGTAGTGAAGAAAAAACATAACTCTGAATAAATGATGAATAATACTGCATTAAAATGTAAGGAACACACTGAGACTGACTAAACTAATAAAAACAAAAACAGGGTAGACTATTATGGGAATGGCAGAGTTAACAGTGAAGTGTACCAAATCAGAGAAGCCAACTCTACGTTATTTGCGGGCTTACTTTATTCATGGCGGGGACGGGATGGCGGCCTGGATTCTTTGATAGTGATGTAACCCCGGGAGAGGCTCGAGGCGGCGTGACGACCAGAACCGTGGCCTGAATCAGTCCGAGGTCTTTACAATTCAAAGAGAAGCTCCGGTGGTTTCCATCAGGGGCACGTGCACGTCCCTGCACACCTTTGCGCTCTCGTCAGAGATCGGCCTTTACTGGCTTGGAGAGTACTTTCAAAAACTCGCTTTGACGTGTGACTCTCTCAAAGCAAAAATCCAAAATTAGTGGTTTTAAAACATCTTCAGTCCTCTGGGAGGGTCTGAGGAAAAAGCAAACTTTTAAATTAAACCAGCAGATTCTATAGACTTTCTTAGCGTACTGGAGCAGCAGATTCAGCACGTTCAAAAATAGAAGAAAGAAATTTGTTTTGGCAAACCAGAAGTAAAATAACAGTAGATGCAGCCAAAAAAGAGAGCAAAGAGAGTTGTAAACAAAGTGGAAAAAGAGAGACAACACAAGAGACAAGACAAGAGAGGCGTTTTTTAAACGTTCTCGTTGGAAGAGTAACGCAGTTAATGACATGAGGACAAAATGAAAGGAACACTTTGAGAAACAATGACTATAATAAATGTTAGCGCAACAAACTTGTGTTCATAGTGGCATCATCATGTCAGGTGAGACTACGTTAGTTAGCTTATTCATGAACTGAAATACACCACAAAGAAGAGGCAGGCTCAGGTCTGTTAGCTTTCTGAGGAAGACCTGTTGGAATCAATGTAATTATTTAATGTTCTGATAATTCCTTAAACACGTAATATTCTGACTCGCTCATAGTCCATCACAGTCCGGTGTTTAAAATGTGACATGTAGCTTTCAGTAAGAAATCTTTTGAGGGTTTCTTAACTTTTCCCAAAACTTTAAAGTATTCCAAGATGAACTTTATAATCTGAAACGAGGTGCCATAGAGTTGTGTAAACAGAGCTCTCCTGAGTTTTATGGGTTTGTCCTGTGAAAGTGACAGATTAGTGACATCAGTTAATCAACATAATCCAGTTTTACAGGTGACTGCATCCTTCACTTTGAGGTGAAGGACGGTACACATCTGGGAAAAGCAAAGGTTTATGAGGCGTGGGTCGCAAGGTCAAATATCCTCGCTACACCTGTGAATGTTTGTGTGCATTTTGTGTAAGTGCAAACACTCGAACATCACAGTATGCCTTTCTATTTGTACATTTTGGTTGCTGTAGTTTGTGGAGTTCAAACCAAAGCAGAGAGGAATTAGCCTCAGACTTTTGTTTCCCTGCTTTTCTGCTGCCAGCCCGCTCTTTATTCAGAGGTGTTTGCATTTAGACCTAATACATTATCCACAACTACAACATACAAGCCTTCTTCTGAAAGCCCTGCACACACACTCTGAGGTGGATTTCTCTTCCTTTACTCACTTTGTTGAGAAGGAGAAGTGGGCAGAAAACCTCTGAGTAGTTTTTGTTCTTACCTGAAACAGCTGAATGAAAGACAATGTCACAGAAGGAAAATCCTGTCAGCCTCTGGCAGCAGTGAAGGCTACAAAATCCATAAAGACACATGTGGTTTTCAGAGATGGAAGTCCTAAACCATTTGCAAACACAGCCGCAGTTGTTATTTTTGTTGTGGGTGTGCAGGTGTCTTTTGCCCCAGAATCCTTAAGTGTAACCCAGTTCGAGCACATTTGGTGGACTGCTGAGAGAGATAATGATGTCTGGCAGCCTGTGGTCTCACTGCTGCGCGCCTTAGCCTGCCTGGGCGCTAACACCTCTCCGCACAGCGAGCACGACTCCCAGACATGGGCCCAGATCGCAGATATTCAAGAATCACTAAATGTTTTTTCATGTTAAATCCATCAAATATTACAAACTATTACTGTTTTAATACTTTTTTGCTCTAAAGAGGCAGTACTGTACAATTAAATAGGGGCCATATATTTGGGCTAAAACCAAACAACCAAAAAAAAAAAAAAAAAAATGTCTGTCACATTTTGATTGATAAGTTACAATTAGTCCAAAAACGTTTTTTGGAAAGAAGTTACTGAGAAGGGAAGGGAAGGCTGGCCAGGCATCCCATTACATAAAAGCAAATTTGGTCAAACTGAAAAATGTATTTATGGTTACTAAAACCTCAGTATTATATGTATGAAGAGATTTGATACTTTATTTAAGTATTTTTTAGAAGTAAAAGATAAAACATTTCTGTAAAAAATAATTTGATGTTACTCCACAAGTCAGTTTATATTTCTGTGTTCCATGTAATCATCCATTCTGTTCAAATGTATAGAGTCTGAATCTAATCTAAAGTCTAAAATTAAAGCACAACATGCGTAGGACTTGAGTATGAGTCAACATACGCACATGCATATTCATGATTTAAGACTTTGTGATACGCACAATGCTCTCAGGAAAGTGTCCACGTAACGTCCACATGCTTTTCTGAGTATTAGTTTGCCTTAAATAAACTGTGTCTGCTCATTTGAGTCAATAGCCTTACAAAGCTGAGGGCCATTCGACATGTTATCGCAGAAACAAATTTGCTTGAGGCACATCAAAGAAACAGATGTTGTCGGGAGGTGTAAAGGATGTAAATATTAAATAAATGCTAAGTAACGCTGTTGTGCAAAGGCTCCTGTTCATTTTCATGTATTTTGACTCACAGTAGAATAGCAGCGATAGCGTTTGGACCCTTTTTAGATACAATATTTAAACATCGCTCCTCTGAGACCACCCAGACTAAATGAATGCTGATGTAAAGCTCTTTAAAATCAGTGTTAGTAGAAAGCACTATTAAAATAATTCACCATTCATCCGTCATGTTTCAGTCTGGTCTCTGGTCCCTGGTCTCATTCATGACTTGGCCTTGGTAGTCTTGACTGTAAACCCCTTTCAAACGCGCCCAGAGCTGGACTTGAATGTTTGTCTTAGTGCTTTGTTTATGAAATAGTTAATAGTTGTGCTTCTGTTTCTGCAAAGGGTTTCCAAACCTCATTCTCTCTTCTGGTTGTTTGCACCGTGGCTATAACGGTGCTAATTAGATCATAAATGACATGTATGGTTTCTTAATAGCAGAATAGCAAACAAAATTAAAGGAAAGATAAATAGGAAGATCATTTCCAGTCCAAAAGACATCTAGATTGTGTATATTCAGCTCATAATTAGGCTCTTTCAAAGACACTCTTTGGATTTGTCACTGAAACAAAAACTCAGGTTATTGCTTCCACTTCATCGAGCTACGTTTGTAATTAAGGGATTGGGGGATTGTATTAAATGAATTTATTCCAAGGTCTTATAATGAATCACTAAAGCAAGTCTGGCAGAGATTTTCGGACCTGCTGTGAGGAGACTGCAGAGAGCCGTCACATTAGATGAGAATATTGTGGCTGTGGTAAATATTACAACCCTGCGTACATGATTTAAGATGACAATGAGGCAGGCGATACTTCATTATGAGTAAAGACGTGGACTTTTGCAGGCATAGCAAACAAGATGCTCATTAAAATGGTACATGCTCCAGTTCACCTAAAGGGTTTTTATTTGTTGTTTGCCTTACTATGCTAAAGCAGATAACAAGCAAAGTAGTCCACTTACTGCAATTACAAATAATGGTTTGCATAAAATGTGTGTGCAGTTTATTAATTGGCCATTATCTTAAGTTAGGACTGTTGTCAGGAAAAGATGAAGATGAGAGACAAGGCCAAGATTTTAGGGACTTAGTGAAGACCAGAAAATAATTCAAACACTTAAATGATGCCAAAATCAATTTTCTAGCACTTCAAAGAATCACAATAATGATGGCTCTTTTCCTGAGTCAACTCTGCGTAAGACCAAGTAAAATCAGTTTTAATCTGATTCTTAAGGCCAAGGTTGCTCTAAAGGACCACTTAAAACATATTTCATAATTTTATGAAAAAGTATATCATCTGGGTTTTGCCTATAATCCATTGTCCAGCATATTTTGTTACAATTGTTTGTCTGTCATGAAAAACAGTGGTGTGATTGCTGCGTTAGTGGACGAGTGTGAATTCTGTCAACTTTAGTGTGCAATCAAAGAGGGAGAAATGAGGAGGTAAAATGTCTGGTTTGGTGCCAACATAACAAGAAAAAAATACAAAATAGTCCATTGAGTGCCACGGCCAACATCATTTCTGTGTGGAAATTAACCATGACCAATCAAGATGAGCCGTCATCTGCACTGACAGCACCATCTAGTGTGTCTCTTCAGACGCCTCAGGCTCTTGTTGTTTAGTGTTAAAATCCCATTGTGAAAGCTCAGTGGCCCACGACATTATTTATTTATTTTTTCAAACTAAAAGAAGTGAGCAACACCCTGAGAAAAATGAAATGAGGCTGACAAAGAGGCTTATGTAATGTAACTTGACTTGTTACAGAAACGTTGTGATATAAATAAAAAGGAACTAAATTGAGCTGGAATAATTTTTGGTCATTATGAAGCTAAAATAGTCAGCATACTGCTCTATAAAGGAGCAGAAAATACATGGAATAACTCTGGCTAATGGTGTATTTTATTTAAAAGTTAATATTGGTCTATAATCATAAGAAGGTTACAGAGTGAAGGCAAACAAACTTGACCTCTCATTAAACGTCTGTCTCATTAAACGCTTTCTTTGACACAAAAAGATGTGAGAAAAACTTCGATCAAATGTGGTGAAAGTTTATCTAAAAACGTCCTCAGACGCAGTGTGGCTTCGTGTTCACCTGCGAGAGACGGTGGGCGCCCTGTGAGTAACACACAGTCCCTTTACTTTTGATCAAGGCAGTTTTTGTTTCGACGCGGCTGTGTGGGAGCTGCTGCGAATATTGACTGAGTGGCTTGTTGCTTCGTCTTGTGAGAGAAATGATCAATAGAGCACAGAGCGAAGTGAAGGAGAGCGGAGGTGAGGGGAAATTCAGCGGGATGGCAGGAAGGAAAGACGATCAAAAAGTACAGTTTGTGCGACACTGTAGAGTCTCCCGTGTCAGCGAGTGTGTCGACAGACACCGTTCTCCTTCCCAAGGCTTCAAACACCAAAGGATGCCACAATTATTGCCCCATGTTGCCATAATAGTGATCCTACAGTGGCCCACGGTGTTTTATAGACACATTATTCTGGTTGTGTCTTTATATCTTGTAATGTCTGAAACAAAACAAAAAAAGATTTACTTTTATTGTTAATGCCTCATATCATTCGAGCTGCTTGACATTAGGAATGAGTCATTAAATATTACACTGACTTTAACTTGCATAAACTGAAATTTATCTTTTATTTTATTTTATCAATTATTGAAGATCAGCTTCAGTCTTTTCTTATATGTACATCATAATAACCATTTTTTACCCAAAATGATTCATATTATCCACAAATTTAAAAGCCAAAGAGCAAAGTGGAGTTAACAAATCTTGTAACAAATTTTGTAACACCTTTCTACAATCGGTGTGCTCCATCTTATTGTTCGAATATACTGACATGAACAAGGATATTGTGTTGACAAAAACTTTTCAATAAATTGTTCAGCTTAACTACAGACTTTTATGCTTATAATTCCTCAGATTTTCTTACATAAAATGCTTGTATTTACAAGTTTTTGAAAGAGTCACTCAACACAACTCAACAGCACTTGGTTATCCGACTAAACTTGCATCCTGTGGAAAAGCTGGCTTTTCTGACCCCTGTTCCCGTCACTGAAAAGCTTAAAAATAAGGCTATGACCCACTATAACCGTTTAAAAACAGGGGTCTGTGGAGTCACCCGCAGGCATGTTGGTTTTCAGCTGGCTTCATCGCTGCTTGTGTCCCTGATTTTTTATTTTTTTTAACTACCCCAGAATAGACGCTAAAGGTCGCAGACGAGCTCCTGGGAGGAGGGAGGCTGGCAGAGTAACTGTGTCCCGTGGAGCACAATGAGGGGGGAAATAGAGCTTCTGGTCAAGCAAGGAATCCTCCACTGCACGCCGCTCTGACCGCCAAAATAGAAGTCAGACTAGCATGAAAAATACATGCCCGGTGGCAGCCGCTGGTATTCCACAACACGAGACAGCCCCACACTGAGCCGTAAAGGAGAAGTGTTAGGAGTTATGCTTACCCCGAGGGAGGGGGAGGGAAGTGTCACCGCAGGCAGGAAAGAATTCAAAAGACCGTGTTTTAGTATGCAAATGGATACCTCGATTAGATCTGTAATAATTCTTAGCATTAGTTATGGCAACTCTTGAGGTTAATTAATGTTTCAATTATGCATTAGAGAGCCTCTCACCTCTCTGGTGTAATAGTTTGTCAGTCATTTAGCACTGCAGGGAGGACAACCACGGCGTATCCACTCAAGCAAAAACACGCATCTGGACATCTGAGGGTAGTTCTCAGCAGATGTTAAATATTTAAAAGAAAGCCATGGACAGGTTTTGGACTTATTTACAACGCTGCACCCTGATGGAGGAACAAACGTAATCACCATAAAGTGGTGTTTTAAAATCCATGCACCTTCCACCTGTTAATCATCAGCTGTGTTTACTGTCGCAGTGTCCTTGAGCAAGACACAAGCTCTTAAGGTATGTCTGCATACAAGTGTCAGCTCAAGTGTAAATGGAAAGCTATGAATCTAACACAACAGTTTCACTGCAACAAAGACATCTGTCCAAATGAATTGATTTGGACCGCAGCCCATGCTCCTACGCTATATGATCCCTCCGAATATTGAAGTCATAACCCTTTTATAACAGCACTTGGCAGGGCAGCCTGTTAGAAGTTTGACGCTGAGTGCCCTTGACATGCCTCCTACGCTCCTCTCAGCAGCGGCGGCCACGCTCCAAGACCGGGCTCCGAGGAAGTCTCGGCAGGACTGTCACCTTGTCTGGAGGCCTCTGTCCCTGTTCCTCTCATTGGTTATCTGTCTTCAGCTGTCACTCTCTCGTCCTCTTCCTCATTTTCACTCTCGCTGTCTCCACCTCTTTCCATCATCTTCCCATCTCCTCTTTCTGCAGACTGTGATAGTCACTTCAATTGTCCTTTCTGTGCCTAGACTCGATGTCTGGGGAGGGACATGGAGCCGGAGAGAGGAGCTACCAAAAGAACCAAAGACTTACTTTACCAAAGTAAAATATAAATGATCTAGATAAAAAAGTATAATGTCTCAAGTTTGTATTACAGACGTGTGTGCCTTTTATGGGACAAACCTAGGAAATGTTTTTTTTAAAGGAGAAGAGTTTGTGTGATATACTGTAGAAAATTTTATAAAAAAGATTTTCCTTTTCATGCACTCTTAAAATAACTTTATTGTCAACTTCATAATGCTGGCAAACAATAATTTAAAAATCTGTACTTCTACCTAAGTCTTCGTTCTTTACCAACCTTTGTTTGTGGAGGTTCTCAGTCATCCAGGATGTACTGAAGAAAAGGGTTAAAATAAATAAAGAAAAGGCATCTGAAACCTACATCCAATTGTTTTAACCTTTTTACCAACCTTTACAAAAGCAGATTAGCTGTCAGTGATTAAAGGCCTTTGGGTAACGTGTGTAAGGTGCTTTAGTCTGAATTCTCCTATTAACCAACAAGTAAGAGCCCTGTTGTAGGAAGCATTATGGGAAGTGTTATCTTAAAAAAAAATACAATTTGGGTCTGTCGTGGTTTCCCCAACAAATACTAAAGTGTTGCTTCTGCTAATGGCAACAGTAAAACCTTGGTTTCGGTTGTAGGAGACATGGAAACCAGTGAATGTGGTTGATTCTCTGTAAAGTGTCTTTTATAAGTCAGAACATAATCCATAATACAAACACTGCCATTCAGTCCCACAACTATAACAGTCTAATCCAAATGAGCTCCTCTTCAGACACTGCCATGAGTACTTCATTCACTGCTGTCGTGAGTTCCCCCTTTTCTCGTTTACAGGGCTTTTCAGAAATCTTACAGTACTGTAAATAATGTTTGGTAAAAATCAAGAAGAACAAAAACTGTCTCCATTAAAACAAGTAACTACTCAAAACTTTTCTGGGTTATATATTAATATACTATATAATAAAATAAAAAAATGCAAGCTTCAACTAAACAAGAAAGAAAAGGTAATGAATTTAATTATCAATATCATACAATAATTCATTTTAAATACAGTCCCAAATTTCCCAAAGTCTCCCTTCTTCTCCTTTTCCTTCTCTCCATTCGTTTCATTATAAGTGCAAGGATTGAACCCAAGTCCTTTTAAGTCACTGATCCTGAGTCCTCCATGTCCTCCTGAGTGCCACAACTCTAATGCACACTTGGAAGTGTGATTCCCTTGTAGAAGGAGGAGTGTGTGAGCAGTAGACAGCATGCACACAGACACACACTTATCCCTGTGTGCTAAGCTGTCAGCGACAGAGTGTGGCTGACAGGCTCGCTGATTGTGGGAGTGAAGTGTAAGGTGGTGACAGGTCCTTGTCAGAGCAACCCAGGTCAGACCTCCTACAACATGTCTCCAGCTGCTCGTGTGTGCTCAGTGTGTGTGAGCCATGTGTGCACAGTCAGAGCACAGCCAGCCCCTTTGGGAAGCCAAACCTAGACAGCTGCTCATCCATCTCACAGCAGCACTCAGATCTGCTGACTGTCACCATTCACTTATTTGTTTACAATCGGCAGCTGCTCTCAAATCGGTCCGCCTCCACGCCGCGTACCGAGCATCACGAAGCACAGCTTGCCCGGTGTCTGCCCAGGCTCATTAGGTGTAGTCACCGCTGCGATGGCTGATCCACTGGAGCTCACACTTGTACAAAGTCGCAACTGTTCGGAAGCTCAGCACTTTTTTCACAGTCTATAAGCACTTTTTGAGAGCCCTGAGTCACGCTGCCCCTGGGGGAGGCAGCAGCCTGAAGGAGAAGTGATTTAAAAGGACTTGGTTTTAATCCTTGCACTTATAATGAAACTAATGGAGAGAAGGAAAAGGAGAAGAATGGAGACAGTGGGAGATTTGGGACTGTATTAAAATGCACTGATTCCTGTAAGTGCGTGCCTTGTTAAATTATAACGCCTGATCCAAAATAGGGTAAAAATGATGATAATGAAATACATTCCCTTTCCTTTCTTGTTTAGTTGAAGCTTGCATTTATTTTTCTTTAATTAGTTGGGCACGTACTGTGTACACACAGCAGCAAAATTAAATCTGAGGTATTTTATGTCAGCCATCTGTGCAGATAAGTCTGAATTATTTCCTTTTTCTTTTTTCTGTGATGCCACACTAACAAGAAAAACTGTCTCTCTGCTTTATGTCCAGCTGAATATTTATCTTCACGTTCCCTGGATGTATATATTTATGTATTCCAGGGGAACACTGTGCAGCTAATAACCCTCTGATTGTGTGGCAATAGAAACATAATAAAAACACAATACAACAGTAATTCTAATTAATTTGTATTATTATTTAGTATGATGTTGTGTTTTCATAAAAACAACTATAAATAAGTTAAAGTGCAATTAAAAAGCTCTGTTTAATTATCTTTAAAGACTATGATTCTAACCTTGAAAGTAAATGGCCATTTAGGAAGGATTTAAATACTATTATATTGAGATTACAGGAGAATTATTTCTTGCAAATGTGCTGTATAAAATCTATATAATCACTTGACTTTACTTTTCTTTCAAACTGGATCCATTGCTCCAATTTAAGAACTACAACGGCCATCTTAGTTTCACTGCATGAGAAACAAAACAGTCATCGTTGATCCTCTTTGTTTGGTAAGAATTCTTCAATTACAATTCAGAATTCAAACGGAGTGTAACATGCAGAGATGTCCTCTGCCTGTAACAGTGCAGTTTAATGGAGATGTGTTTTCACAGTAGGTGAGTGATTTAGAGGCCATTACACTGGGGCTACAGAGTAACTAAATAAAACAGTCATGGTCATGTGGAGCGCTGTGAGCATACGCCAAGGATACGTCTTGGCCTATGGGGACCACTTCTCTTTAATCACACACACCTTCCCAGTTTTATCTTCACCCTGCTTCTAATCCACTCCTCGGGCTTTAGATGCAGTGTTTTGAGGATATCTCTGTGACTTTTGCTTAAACGCAGCTCCGTCAATGATGCGCTTCTATACATCTCAGCATCCATAGATACAGGTGCAGGCAGAGAAGGGCAGATAAGAGCAGTGATATCACAGAAGGGTTTCTCTGAGCCTGACCTTGCTACCATTGCTCAACACAACGTTTCTTCTCCCATGGCAAAAGACAGGCTATTGAATCCATCCCGACAGTAATGAGAAGTCATCCCACTACAATACGCTCAATCCGTTTATCTGACGGAGAGTAGAAAGGGCAGACAACCCAACTCCTCGTCATGGGAATTCAATCACTAAAGCCCATTTTGTTTTATCAACAATTAATCTCTTTAATGCCCAACAAACCACAGAGTGCAATGTGCAACCAGTGCTTTGTGTGAGCACAGCACAAACCTGCGTTATCAGCGGTTTCCGGTTTCAGAGACCAGTGTTTGGTTTTAAATACAGTATCTGGACAGGATGACCAGGAGACAAAACTCATAACAGTATTAATGTAAAATATCAGTAAAATGCACTGCTGTATGATACAGTGTTGTGTGAGTCTCGTTGTTGTCTGTTTTACAAAACCAATGCACAAACCTCCTGAAAAGTCTTTCTTCTTTATTCCTGCACCTTTAGTAACTGACATCACACACTTTTTATCAGTTCATAGAAATCATTTCACTTTTCTTCTTCAACATTTGACTATTTTACCTTATTTTTTTCTTTCTTTTTTGACTTTAAAGCAGAACTAAGTAAGATTTGTGCAGCTGCCCTACAGCTTCCTACAGCTTCTTTCATTGACTCGCACTGTCGTAAATACTCCTAGAGCAGCTCTGGACAAGAAGGCTCACCTGCCACACTAGTTCTGCAAAAAGAAACAGCAAATACAGGACAAGAAATAAAAAAAACCTCAATGAAGGTGGCTACTTTTCAGAATTGTCTTGTAAAGTCATAATATATACATTGTTTGATTGTTTTATTCACTGTCAGTAAAAACTTTATATGTAAAAAATATTATTTTCTCTTATTGTCTACATTTTATTCATCAAAACAGTTGAGTAGCCTTGGCCTTGTGAAATCTTGCATTGGGTCTAAAAGTGAAGTCCGTTGCTGACGCTATGTAAATATAATTTGGGGCATTTAGTAAAATATTGAAACTGCAGTAAGGGCGCCAGTAGCTCAGTGGTAGAGCGACTGACGGGTGGGCGGTTCGTTCCACGCTGGAAACCTCATGGAGCTTAGGGTTTGGAGAAGGAGGCAGAGTTAGAGATTTTTAAATGAAAATAAAATAAGTTATGGACTTGGTTTGATGGTCTTGATGTCTAAGACCGAGACAAGAGCGAGTAAAAATTATTTAGAGACCAAGACCCATGAAATCCTGTTAGGGGTCACATGGCCTTTTTCTGCTGCTTTGATGATATAAGTTACACAGATATTTTATATTTGAGACAAAGGGGGAGAAGAAACACACTGGCGCTGCCTCAGAACAAAACATACCCACATATAAGTGACTGAGCTGGAAGACGAATGGACTGGGAGAGTGAGATAGAGGGAGGGATGAAAATGTTGAGAAAGCAGACGGCGGTGGCGCTCCACTGTGCGTATCATTTCCTCAGCTCAAGAAGCGGCAAATAAACAGCCGTCTTGCTTTTGGCTTCAGCACCTGTGTTATTTCTGCACCGCCAGCAGCAGTGGCGGTAAATGGCTTGTGAACAGAAGTGGAAGTTCTCTCTTTGTTCTCAGACTACAGGAAAGATCTTGTAGGATTTTGTGTAAGAGTTACCATATAGCAGCCCAGAGTTAGTATGTAAGACCTGCGTCAATAAAACATTGGGCAGGAACAAGCAGCAGTCCTACTGGGGGTGTTTTCAGCATTTATTTTTTAAAGATGTAGGAAATCTCCGAGATGTAGCTGTAAGAGTGTGCTACTTATTTGATTGATTCTTAGAGACCGGTTTCTAGGAGCTCCAGTAACTCACCAGGTGGTTGGAGCTGCGTTAGAGACACACAAGGCTGTTAATGAAGATGGTTTCTATTGTGAAGCAGTTTTACAATAGGCTCCTTACTTCATTGCTGTTTAGAAATACGATAGTAATTGGGCCATAATAAAGTGGTGATACAATGTGGGTAGAATTACTATTATTTATATGAGGTAATAACCATGTAAAATCTCCATAAACAAACTTTAATGAGTGCTAATGCTTCAGGAATCCAGTGGAAACATGCCTGTACTTTTTGGAGAATTACTAAGAATAAGGTTGTTTTATGCACTTTTGGCGTTTTCTCGTAAAAAGAAACACGGGACTCAACTAACTCATTTAAAGTAATTCAAGGAGTATATTGTCATTATACTGTTTGTTCTGTACCAGATGAGCTCTACTGAGGGCCCTTTGATACTTTCTTAGTGTGCCTACAATGTCAGCCAATTACTACAGTTATGGTAGCCCCTATTGGACAAACAACATTTATATTCAAACAGCTTTTTGAACTGTTACACACTTTCACATGTTCTTCAAAATAAATATTGTAATTGCAGCTTTTAATGCTAAAATTGTTATACAAGTGAAAGACTTTAGACACTTTTAGAAATCTTTCTTCTGAGAAATCATATGAGCTTGGTCAGACCTAGATTCAATATAATTTCACATCAAATGACAAAAGGAAGCTACAAAGAAAAGCAAAACACTTCCCAGAACCATTACAGCACAACTCTACGCCTGGCCAGAACTAGCACTTCCCTTTATAAAGGGTCGAAGGACACTTCATTTAACACTACACTACACCTCCTTGTGTACCAAACATGTGTAATAACATGTTAATAATAATGTGTACTTACATATTGTCGGTAGGGTTAGGGTATATATGTACTATGTAGTTAATGATGTCACAGTTTTTTGTCATTGTATCCAGTTAAACAAAATTACACTTTGCACTTTCCAGCTCCATAGAACCCAGTGGAAATGTAAAATGAGCACTGCTGGAAGTGAAGAGCATTCATGTTTTTATTTTTTATAAAGTCCCATGTAGAACTCATCATCTGACCTATTTCCTGAGTTTGTATTTAAAAAAACAACTGTGTGTGCAGGCTGCCATAAGATCAGATAAGATAAGATAAGACTTTATTGCTCACGCAGAGACAAAAGTCACTTGTACAGCAGCTTTCAGACGGGCAAAGTGCAAAAAGTAAAAGTAAGGTGTGCATGTAATAGAATGAAAAATGTATGTACAATATCTATAAATATATTTACAAAATAAAAGAGGGGGAAAAATGGACTATTGTTACACATGTGAATTATAAAGTCTGACTGCAGCAGGTAGGAAGGCCCTGCGGTAGTGCTCTTTCCTGCACTTCCTGTACTCTCAGTAAAGGAGCTTAATAAGCTGTAGAAAAGAGAGATGTGAAGTGTACATTTGCAGTCTGTAACCAGTAGATTCTTCCAAAAACTACAAACTCCATCATTAAAGTGTAAAAGTAGACATTTGTAAATGATATGAGATCCAATACTATTAATCTCTATCTATATGTCTATTTTAATGATTCTTTTGTAGAGCCATTCACAGTGATCCTCTCCTGAAGTGTTCACCCAGTGTAAGCTTCATCTTTATCCACCAGACATTAAAATTTTGTGGTAAATCTATACATTTCATTTTGTCCTCGAGATAATTTTATGCTGTGTGGGCTGTACTGCCAATACTCAGAAGTGAGCTAATTCATTACCTTCAAAGCACAGTCATCTTTTCATTATGGCCACCAGGAGGTATGCACTGATGAGAATAGTTACTCAGTAATTGCATGTTGACCCATCGTTTAAATGGTACGCACTTCTGACAGGGAAATATCTGGCGTGTGGCTGTGTTAGATAAAGCCAGGACTGACAGAAGCAACACAAATGCTGAAGCCCACATCTGAAAGTCCGCAGGGAAGTGATTTCCCCGAGCATGTATACCCACACCGGCGCTTATACCGTCACACTCACGCAGACAAAAGAAAATAAATGTCGCAGGGTCTTTTATGCTACTCAACTCTGAAGTTCCTGAAATCAGCTGCTTAACATAAATTAGCATTTGCAAAATAAATGTAATGTTTCGCACTGTGGCAAAATGATGCTGATGAATGATGCATGAGGATATGCAAATGAGCTGCATGCAGTTGCCAAGTGAAGTTTCTGGTTTGTAATGCATAGGTCTCTCCCTCTCGTTCCTTTCCTTCTCCCAGTGTCGCTCTCTGGTGCATTGTAAGCTACAGGACATGTTTGTACAAATACAACCTACTTTTCAAGACTTTACTATTTTACGTTTTCTGCACCAACAAAGTAAGAGCTTTAGCACAAAGGTACCACTTTCATTTTACTTTTGTCACAACCTGTTCCTATGGGATTCTCCATTGGTTGGGAAAGTGGTTGAGGCACAAAATTGAGTGAACTATTCGAAAAACAGGAAAATACCAATATAAACAAGTTAGTTAGCGTAAAGGGACTAAAGTTCACATATGTCGACCCAGATGTTCGAAGTTAGCCTTTTGGGTTATGGTAAGAAGAAAACCACAAAGTGTTGCTTTTTCTTGTTCAAAAATGCAAGTGGGATTTTAAATATACTGTATATGTATATATTTATTTCAATATTCTGATGGCAGTGATGACCCAAACCTTAATTTGTGCTGTCTTTGTTTTATCTTAAAAAATTCACTATACAATGTTTAATTTGTTTTTTTTTTTGTTTGTTTTAAACTTTCCCAAAAAATGCCCAAAACTACTAAAACCAAGGATGCATACTATGATTGTATAAGTAATGTAAATATTACCCAAATCTACAATGTACATGGCAGTGTTACATGTATAGCATTTATAGTGCTGGCAAGTCAAAGCGTTTGTGTAAAAAGTGTTTGTGTTCCCATGCAGCACTGTCCGTCACTCCCACAGCCTTTTTTAATTCAAATGGAAAACTTGTAGCTGCATATAAACTTAAAATTGCCAGCGTAATGCAAATCAGTTTCCAGCAGGCGTTTGTAAAAGTCTACTTGTTCCAGGCCCCAAGTCAACTTCTCCGAACTCTTTCCAAAAGACTGGCGTTGCATATCCCATAGGCCCGGGGCTTTCAACCTTATAATGTGCCACAATTATATGCATTGTCTTTTCGGCATGATGAGTGCTAGGCTGCATGCAAATTAAACATCGGCAGAAAAACTATTTAAAGAGGAATTTAAAGGTGCATTTGAACCATAGTTTTACATTTCATTTATAACGCTGCTTTGGTAGGATGTTTTTTTACACAGTTTATTTCTATAGACCCTTCTGCTGTTTTTAAATATGAGCCGTGTGTGTATTTTAGCAATGTCCGTTAAGTGGACTGCAACATATTTTCAAAAAACTAAAAAAAGGAATTAGACACAAGAAATGGGAAAAATCTGTTTGAACAAAATGAGCGTGCTGTCAGTGAGTAGGTAGAGAAGATTACCAAGAGGCTTTACTGCTGCTCTATTTATACAAGTATTTAGGCCACACTAGCAATAAGTTACATGCAACAAGTCAGATGTGTGGGACTATGTTATCCACAGATCGTTTCAGGACTGTGTCATTATTCTCATTTGACTTAAAGAGCGTTCACGTTTGTAGAGTTAAACATTAAAGGAAACGTTACACAAATGAAAAAGTACACATGTGCAGCTTCAGGGCTTTACAAACATTTGTCTTTTTTAACTTACACTTCTATTTAAATGAATTGGAAAGACTGCTGCTTGTGTCGTCATAGTGGGTGGTGTTGCTTGTAAAAGGCTCTGTTAGCCACAGAGACACAATGGCTCATCACTTCTATCTCTTGGCAGCTGTTACAAACGTTACATTTGAATTTAATTTTCACAGTCGTTTACTCGTCTTCTCGCCATGTCCTCCCATATTAGAGAATTTTTTTCTCACGTTTCTGTGACACTGTGGGTGTGTTCACAATAAACTGGATACAAAAATGGATTACAAAGGATATAGACAAAGGTAATGCAGTTTAGAGTGGAATAAGGAATGATGAGAAAATGAGAAGAATTTTAACATAATCATTATTCTGTAGCTATGGCCTAACATTATTACAAGTTTATGAAAAGACAAGCTTATATTCAGTTTTTCAAGAAGAGGTTTTAGCCCATGTGAACGCAGAGCTGTGTGATCTGATGCTTTATTGGACCACTTCTATTCAGTGAAAGCACTTGTTTGAATATAAAAGAGACAGTATATTTTTGCCACATATCCCCTGTGTGTCCTTCATTTGTATTCTGTTGTTCAAGTTGCTCAAGGCTACTGACACTTGCTTGCCCTCAATCCAAACATAGCCTTGGAAAAGTTTGAGAAAAACATTCAGAAACATTGAAATGTAATCAAAAGACATTTAACAAACGCTGCCCTGTTTGGCAAGTGCTCACACTTTGACCAGTATTCAAACAAACCCTTGGGGCAGAGGTGTGGGCACATCTAACAGTAGAGGCTGGAGTTTTTTTTCCACATTAACCAAGTGTAGACCTTGCATTCAAGACGGGAACATTTTTAAAGCCCCTTGACTCTTTTGTCCTGTATCTGAGCTAAAACATTTACTCTTTCAAAAGTTAATAACTCAAGTAAAGACAGGAACTATTGCCTGATTCCGTCCGTTAGCTTCGGTAACTTGAATGACAAACCACCCAAAGGGCTTTCATTTAACAAAATTTATCAAAATAATGTAATAATAATATAAATGTTTTCACAAAGGGTAAAACATAAGTTTCTTATTAGGGTGACTTTACTTCAAAAAAAGTCTATAAATGTTTAATTTATTAGAAAATATTAACCTGACCCTCTGCTTTAAGGTAAATGAGAGTAACTTTTAAATTATAAACAGTTTTAACCTCTACAATATACAGTCAACCGGGATTGTTTAGTTCTAAGAATTTTGTATACAGTTTATTTCATATTCCTGAAATGCACCATTACAAATCTTTTTTATGTACATGCTGTTGCACATAAACTGCTCAAGGCACTATATTTTAGGCCATGCCAAAGTTATGTTATTAAAAACGAGATAAGATTACATTTTTATACTAATCTAATATTGTAACATTACAGCTGCCATTTTATAATCCACAAACTCTTTTCAACTTCCTGTTAGCTTCCACCATCAGGAGAGCTTCTGAACAGACCCAGACGAAAAAGGCCACGCATTAATGACCTACATAAAAGATTGTGTGTCACGTATTTTTTAGTTTTTTGTTTTGTCAGATTTTCTTTTTGTTTTTTTTTAATCAATGCCCCTTTTGAAAGTTATTTTTACAAACATATAGAAATCACATCCTTTACCAGACTCAGATCTTAGCCTCTCTGTTCATCAGTGCTTATTTAAGGAGTGTGAGCTGACAGAATGTGTTGCAAAGTAATGCATTAAGTAGAAAACTAGTCAGCCTTCATAAAGAACGACTCACAATACGGTATGTGTCCTTATACTTAATGCACTCTCTTGCTGCCTCCACGCTGCATTAGCATACAAATGTGATCATATCTAGAGTAATGTCAGGATTCATGGAGTTTTTCTAATGGACACACTTTGAATCAGTCACTGCTTTCACTGCTTCCTGTAAAAGTTCAGAGAAATGTCTCACCATTTGAGGCATCAAGCTCTTACAATAGGCACCCACACGAGTTTGAACGTACTTTTCAGGTATGTGTATGTGCAATTTCTTTTAAGACTTAACTGCCCCTTAATTCATATCACTGCAGTTTTTGCCTTTTTTATGTGATTATTACAATTGACTACAACCAGCGTCGTCATGGGCTTTGTTTCAACTGGACTCAACAACAGACAGTGTTGGAATTAAAGAACAACTCAGAGTCAATATTGACAGAGCCATCCAGCAAACATACAAAAAGTTATTTTGTAAGTTTGCGTTAAATATGCATTGCAACAACCTTACAATGCATATTTAAGTCTGTTGCACGCTGTCATATATTTATCACAGACAGTATTTAGTCTTTTAATCATCTTTAAACTGGTCTCAATGTGTGATGTACAACCATCATTTTAAAGCCACATGGTGTTATTTTGTCTGAACAAAAGAACTGCTCTTCTGCCATAAATCACACACTACTTATGTTTCCCACACTTTACACACAACAAAACTCAAATGTTCATCATAAACTTGGGTCTATTCTTGCATTTTAGGCACAAAATGCAAAAATCTACCACCCCAACCACTAATTTGGTTAACTTTAATTACGTTTTACCCTGGGAGATTCTCCGAGAGTTAGTTGAGACATAATGCCTCTCCTCACTTGCACCGACACGTGATTAAACACATATACTGTACACAGTCTAATGAATTCCCTTGTGACAAGATTAACCACTCTATCTTCATTACCCTTCATTAAACAGATAACGGGGGAGGCGCACAGTTTCTGCACAGCGATCTCTTTTCTCCTGAGCGCTCTGGCCAAGACGCGTGAAAAGCTGCATTGTAATTGTTTCTTAAGACAATACATCAAGTTCCATTTATCCTTCATGATCGAGTGGCTGTGTGCACACACCAGGTGAGATTAGTGACAGCTAATTGGTGCTTAAACACCTAGCGAGGTGGCGTCTTCTCATCTCTCATTGAAATTCCCCGCTGTTCTGCCTTTGCCGGTCTTTGATCTGTGCCGTCACCTGGTTTCCACTCTCCTCTTTATCCAGCCGCAGACCAAAGCCCCCAAGTAGAGATGGGGCTTCAATTGAATTACCATGGCAACACATTTTCAATCATACCTCTCCAATCACCGTCCGTTCGTCCTGGGAGAGCCGAATATGATCTGCTTTAGACTTTGATCGTGATCCCACTGATCTTTCAATCATTGTGCAGTAATACTGTATCAGCTGACCTCCATCTCCATCAGGCTGCTCTATTACATTGACTTTTAAACTGGCAGACACACTTTCAAAAGCATAAAGAGTTGGCAACTGTGGGCATTGATAACAGTCCAACTAATGTTTTTAATGTTGTTACTTGGGTTAGTTTGGGCAGCACTTAAGACCAGTCATGCTCTTGTGATCTTTTACAATACGTTCTAAATGTGTGTTGTGTAAAATGCTGCGTAGCGGACTAAAAGGTCCTGATACTCAGCCTCATACGTCTCACTGAACCATCACTTTGTGTCTGAGGAGGTTCTCAGTCATCCAGGACATAATGAAGAAAAGGCTTTAAAACAAAGGCTTCACAGGAGTGTAACGAGTATAACGACTCCCCCTTCAGGACTCACACTCCCCATTCAACTGTCAACGACTATGAGACCAGAACAGCCTGGTCCAATCAGAGTAAGTTCCAGGTAAAACCCCTCCTTCTAGAGATATATGCTCAGCTCTAAAGTTCCTTGAATGAGGAATGAAATGTCTTTACCTTGGAACCTACGTCCAGATGCCTTTGCTTTAACCTTTTCTTCTTTATCAGGTGTTATTCCATATTCTAAAATCTTAGAAGCAGCCATGGTGATCAGTAGTTTGATGATTTGCTATAGTCACTGTCCATCCTTTCTGCTAGTTTGTCATTGAAGTGGAACATGGTTTTGACTTTGTCTCGGTCTTGTCTGGGTTAAGTGGACCAGTACACCCTGGACTTGTTCTGGGTTTGGACATTAATACAACACATTGAAACGTGGGCACATTATTCAGATCTCACACCTCAGATGACACCTACCTTTTGACCTTTATATGAGCTGAAGGTTTTTGTTCTTGTGAGACTTTGAGAGAGATCAGTGAAACTTTGGTTTGAACTAAAGATTTTTTTTTAAATAAAGTGTACGTCTACAGTCTATACAGTCATGTGTATTTTGGTTTTGACATTTTCAATTCAATTATTTAATATTACATCCTTTTCATAAGTGATGGTTAGGATTTCCTTTCTATCTACATATCTTGCAGTAAGACATTTTGGTTGTAATGCAAAAGAAAAAATGACATAAGAAGATGACATTTATAAAAGCAAATAAAAGTTACATTGACAGATGCTAGCTTTTTCTGGGAGCTAATAAATGTTGCCCTTATAATATAGTCCGGAAGGAATGAGAATGCAAGTGACAGCTTTTTATGGTGAACATTTTTTTTATAATATATATCTATAAAGCAGGTCAAAGGGTATACTCAAAAAAAAGTATAACTAATTTATTAATCATAGAAAAAATTACATTTATTAGTAACATTTTTTAGTAATTTATTCTAATAAGTTCACTTTAACTTCTTACTATTTCTTTATTTTTTGCTCCCTTTTTTAAAATAGAGACAGTTTATGTCTATGTGTGTTCACTAAAGCAGAACCCCCCCACATCACAGTCCCTGAAGGTGCCGCTTCATTTCTCGGGGCTCAGTGCTTGCAGGTCTCACAGCGACTGTAGCCTCTCACTCGGAACATGAGCCTGAACTCAGACTACTGACATTTACAGTTTTTATTATTTTTTTACCCCAGAGATCCACTTTATTCAGCTCGTTTCCACCACCAAGATGCCTTCAATATTTACCTGCATTTAGGGTCGATGTTATTGTCGTTATTACATTTGCTTGGTCCGTAGAGATTAGCCGTCTCATTCAGCTCAGATAATTGTATCTTTCTATGAAATTCTCAGAGATGCACAGTATTGGCTTAAGGCTGCAAGCACATTATACCCTATTAGCTTTGTAGACTTCACAATAATTTCATTTTTTCATCCGACTCGAATAAATGCTTATGTCAGCTTATCTCTTACACTTTCAATATCAACCTATCTCACTGAAGTCGAATACAGAAAGAAAAGAAAATATTTACAAAAAAACAGAGACATTTAAACATACGTTGTGTGCCCAGAGCAGACAAACGAAGCACTTCTGGAAAAACTACATTTATGTTTCTCTACAGAGCATGCATTATGTCCCTGCAGGGCTACCATAGTTTCTGACATTGCCAGTAGATTGCACTTCATTGCATTTAATGGAAAAACAGGTTGCAACAATATAAAATGACATGCTTGTATAAATATAGACAACATATGTAATAGAGTATATTAAACTATATGAGTAATAATTTATAGGCTAAAGTATAAATTTACATTTACATTTATTCATTTAGCTGACGCTTTTATCCAAAGCGACTTACATTGTTCTACAGTAATTACCAGTGTTACAGCCACTGGAGGCAAGGTGGGTTAAGTATCTTGCCCAAGGACACAACGACAGTATGAACTGTGGGGAGAGCGGGAATCGAACCAACTACCTTCGGGTTGAAAGACGACTGCTCTACCACTGAGCTACTGCCGCCTAAATCCCATTTAATATAAATCCCTTAACCACCAAATGGGTCAACATTTCTATGGAAAAGGTTGTGGGTTTAAACAACCCATTCCCCACCCAAATCTTTAAATGCACACCTTGTTTGTTGTTCTGGGCTGAAAGCATAATTAGTAAAACCTGGAGTTTGAGTTCTCCCACTGCCCTAGTGCCTCCCGTCTGTTGCATTAAAGCTCATAATAAAATAAAAACAGCACATTTCCACTGTTTTTATGTCATTTTCAAATGACTTATTCATATCCATTGAATACCAAAAACAGTAAGAATTCTTGGACACGTTGCAGACTGGTGTAACTAGCAACAACATGTAGCACCACATAAATGCATTGAGGTTATGATTTATTATATTGCATGTTAACTTCTGACGTGAAAACAGGTGAAGTGCAATTAACACGGCTCAACATCAGAGGCACTTTGCCTCCGTCTGACCCACCCAGAGGTCTTTAATAACGTAGCACATCTCTCATAATGAGACGAGGACACATGCTCTTCTTTACATGGGTAATTAGCTAGATTCCATATTAAACAATTAGTCAGATCTCTGTCTGATAGTCTCTGTGGCTTTGCTCTGCCCTGTGCCATTATATTCTGTGGCATTAACAGATATTATTCCTCTCTTAATCAAAGCATTCAGATGTGTAATATACAATAAGCCAGCTTAATAGGTTGATGAATATGTAATGTGCATTTAGTGGTTCGAGCGAGTCACTTTAAATGTGAGACATTAACAGTTTTAATTACAGAACACATTTATGTCTTTTTGGCAAACCACATTTTCAAGTTCAATGCAAATGCACGTTGCTTGTACTGAAAATTTTACAATAATTAGCCGTGAGAGCTATTTGTGCTTTGTGCCGTTCCCCCGACTCCTTGTAACACGATGCTTGAACAAAGATGGCAACAAGAGACTCATATTGGGCAATGATTTTTTAATCCTTGAAAGAAAGCAGGGAGGGTTTATTAGTCATTTAAAATGTCTAGAAATGGGATTGGTTGCATTAAAAAGAAGTTATCTATAATAACGAGAATGTTGCTGCTAAATATGTTATGCCTTGAGTCCTCTATGCACGAGGGTTCAATAAATACTTTAAATGTGCTCAAGCCAGAAACCAAACCAAGACTTGGAAAATACAATGTGATCCTGTTACTGAAGCTCTTTAACAACATAATGTGTTTGCTGTAGATGCAGAAGCAGTTATGTTGTTGAATACAAATCTAATGATGTCAGAAAAAACATCTCAAACCCTGTATGATTCTGGAGTTACACCAGAACCTCTCTTATTGCTCGTTAGTACTCGCTGCCAGCTCTCGTCCAAGTCCTTGACAGTGGGCGATACATTCAAGCTACTAAGTTTTTGCTTGGGAGACCCTCACATTTCTCTAAACGTTATCAATGAGAAAGTCTTTGCACAAGTTGTCGTATGTGGGTCAGTCCTTGTCGGGAGCAGGTTGTGGTAAAGAATGAGTGCTTGTCATTATTAGTGTGACAGCTGGGTTAAGGGTGTAAGCATGCATTATACTCATCTCATCTGTGTGAACATTATATTTTTTTTAGAGTAAGTGACTTTATCATTTGTGACAGTCAGTATGACCATATTTTTTTCACTCTAATGTCATTACATTATCTTGAATTTGAACATTATTTCTCAAAAAGTTGGCAAATCATAATTTTACCAAAACTGGATCTTGGTTTATAGTCTAAGTAGCTTTAAGCGCAAGTGTTAAATTTAAAAAGATTCACAGAAACACACCAGACCTCAATCCAACCAGGCCCACCGTCCACTCTTTGTG
This sequence comes from Neodontobutis hainanensis, assembly GCA_024349245.1. Classification (NCBI taxonomy): domain Eukaryota; kingdom Metazoa; phylum Chordata; class Actinopteri; order Gobiiformes; family Odontobutidae; genus Neodontobutis; species Neodontobutis hainanensis. The sequence continues at coordinate 134,428 of JALDNG010000020.1, forward strand.
AAGTTTAACAATAACATGAAATTAAAAATGACCTATGACCTATGTCTCTTGTGGAGCTGTTGGTGGTGCCAGGTTAACCAGTTACCATGGCAACAGGGCTATTATTTCTACGTTAGCCTTGAAAGTAAATTACTTTCCAATGTTACAAAAGGTGAAGAGAACTTTTTGATGGATCTCATCCAGATTTTAATGGCTTTGTCTTTGGTTCATTTCAGACCCTTTCAGCAGGATGCAGTCATTTTTCGCACAATATGAGTGATCACATAATCTCTTTGGCAGAAGTAATGGGATGCATTAGTGGTATTACTGTTAAACTTGGCAATTGTCAAAAGTCAGAGAAAAATGTGGACGAACTAATTACTTAGAAGAGAGTAGTGTAAAAGTCGGAGCCAAAAAGTCAGTCAAAATTACGTTTTCGATATTGATTACCTTCAAAATAATAACCCTCACATATGACTCTCCTGGAAAACTGCCTCATTTGTTCATATTTGAACTCCAGTGGAAGGAGCACTACTACTACAAAGTACTTCTTTGTAACTTTACCATTTTTTTGGCTAGTGACATCCAGTACATATAAAAAAAAAAATATGATGGAAACCATGAAATACAGCCAGAGGGCACTGTTTATATTATACCAGAGGTGTGGCCAGATAACGATGGATAGTGTAAAAATAAATTTTACGTTTAATGTAAATATTTTGTCCTTAACATTTTGTTTCATTTCGATGTTTTCTCTTCTCTTTGTCTTCCTGCAGCAGAGCCCCTGGACGGAGAGGAGTTCCTGGACATTATAGGCATCATGCGAAACCAAGCGGGTCGTTATGAATGCAAGGCCAGCAATGACGTGGCCACGCCTGATGTCAAATATGTCAATGTAGTTGTCAACTGTAAGTAATGAGACTCTTTGAATCACTAAACACTCATCAGCTTCCTCCTCACGCTTCGGCTTCAGACACTACGCAATCTCGGCTGATAAAAACTACACATTAAAGCTAAAGCATATTAACGGCAAGACGAGGATTATAGTAAACAATGACTCATTTTTGCTTTATGTTTTATGGCAGATGTGAAAACGCTTACGCAGAACCTGAAAGTAGCTAAGCATGATGTAATAGATAGGGAGTGGTTTAGTTTAGACAAATAATAGTGTATAATGTTTAGTATTTGGTTTAAATTATTGTGAAATGATCACAGAATAAAAAGACTCTCATTGTACACAAACCAGAAAAATAAAATATGTCTCTCTTAAAACGCCGCCAGACAAAGTAGATGACAATAAGCACTGATTTTAAAGAAGACAGCAAAGGTCATATATCTACAGTGCCCATGCATCTCCGTCTGAAAAAGTGAAGCATTTCATTGCTGTTTTCTTTAATTATTATTATTATACCCGTGTCTCTTATGCAGCAGAGGAATAATGGAATCAATGTCTTCTAGTCATCCAGAAATGTGTATTAGCAGAAGGAAGTCTCTGAAAGAGATGTATGATATGGTCAGAGTTTATTCAGAAAAACTCTGCCATTACACTTTATACCTGTAATTACTAATGTAATATTTCCAAAAAGCTACTTAAATCAGTTTTTAAAATGTTAGGTATTATTTTAGCGAGAAAGTTCAAAAGTTGTGGAGCCCCCTTCAGTCTTTGTTCAGTGTCTACCTTTGATTGTGAAAACCCTGTCTTGCCACATCATCATTTTAGACACACTTCAGACTCGTGTATCAGACAAATAGACATTTTTGAAGAGAGACGGCTAATTACATCTTGACAGGGGTCCGTGTTGGATCTGATGAGTGCGCTGCACACATTGGGTCTTGTGCAGAATGATGAATAGCTAACGCTCAGACTTCACAACTCCGCTCTCCTCAAGAGAACTTAAAGAAATTCTCTTTGAATTCGGCCGTGGCTGTTCTAGACTTTACTGCCTGTGCCTCAAGTAAATGATAAAGATTTCTTTATTCAGACGTATCTAAATTTTTTTGAATGTCTAATGAAAAATGGGAATCAATCCACTTAAAGTATATTTTGAACTGTTATAATATTTATTACATTTGTGAATAAAACATGGAAATAAAGAATGAATGTAAGCTTTGTGAAAGACAAGATCGAGGTGGTTCCTCTCAGAGACTGGCTCACCCTGGGATCAGAATTCAAACCGTAATGCATATTTCAGCTCAAAATAAAAGTACAGTACATCAGAAAACATTACAGTAAATAACGTCAGAGAGCTTTGTCTTGCTCCTATTTTAGTCTTTAATGAAAATGAGTTGTTTTGACATTTACAACATCTCCTTGTTCTTCTGGATTGTTTTTACTTGAACACACACAATTTTTAACTAGGCTATTATGACTAATTATGATATTTTCATTACAGTATAAAAAATTACCCTTTTTATTGAATTCAAACTTGTGCGTACTTCTAATGGACACAAACATCCTAGAAACTATAAAAGCCATGTCCAGTGGCACTAGCACATTAATGATAAAGAAAAGTAGACTGAGATTACAAATGCTAGTTATTTTCCTTTTAACTACTAATATTCTTATCCTACTTTCTTATTTTGTGTATAATTTGTATTTTGATTCTTACTCATCGCTCCAGAAGAAGATAAAATATATCAATAACGGGAGAATTTGAACAAATACATTCCTGTTACCTTCTCTGTTACTCACAAAAGGCTGTTTAGACAAAGTCAAGTCATCATTATTCATTATAAAAAAGTCGCTTTGATCTCCTCTACAGCATGACCTACGGAGCCAACGAACCGTCCTCATGATTTACTGTAGAGTCAGCTCTGTACCTGCTGCTACTTTTCAACTGCTCCATCATTGTTTGGACTTTGTGAACACAGCACACAGACTATTTAAGGAGTTCTCTTCAAAATGGATGAACACCAGACAGGATACCAGAAATGTATTTTCTATTCAGTTTAAATCAAGTCTATACAACTGTGATATCAGTTTGAATAGAGAGCTATTTTATCTGTTCTCTTTCCATGTTATTATATAGTCTGTCACAGCCTTTTATAAAGACACAGAGGTTTTTTGTACATGGTTTCGCTTTCTACAAAAAACAAGCAGAGACTGGAATAAAAGGGATTTTTCTAAGTCCCAGACAATCCATATAGACATGACTTGACTTTCAAAGACCCATGAGGTGGGTCTACAGTAGGTCTAGTTCAGTGTGTGAGGTTGTTACGGATATTTGCCCTGTCTGATCTCCATGCTGTGTGATCTTACAGACCCCCCGACAATACAGAAAGCCCAGAGCACAGAGACGTCTGTGGGCCAGCGTGGGATGCTGCAATGCGACGCCAACGCTGTGCCGAAACCTGAGTTTGAATGGTACAGAGACGAGAAAAGGTAAGTCGTGTTAAATGTTACACCTGGGCACAAAGGCGCTGAAGTAAACCATATACAGCGTACCGGACTTATGACTCGTGTTGTTTTTGTAATGGAAACATAACCTCTTTCTTAGCAGGGTTGAATATAAGCTCACGCTAATGTATCGCAAACATCTGTTGTGTCTAATGTTCACCTTTTCCTATTGACAGGCTAAGTGACTGAACTAAATGCACAAGCTGTGTACAAGCACTCAAACAGCCCATTAAGTAGAGCACAGGCCATTAGCTTTCTTTAGCACAAACAACAGTACAAACTGGAAGACTGATCCCTAACTCCGCCAGCCGCTGTGCTGTAAAGCCTTTTTATTACAATAATGATTCCCAGAAATGGATCCATGTTTGAAAACCTTTTCTATTTTTACATTACTGGAAAGCCTCTGCATTTTAGATCAATTTCCAAGACATGACTAAAGAACAACGTATTCCAGGAGCTAAGGAAAGTTTGTGTCCTCAACTTCAAAACTTATCTTTCCAACGGAAACTAGATTTGTCTTCATGTATTGTTCCGACAATGGAAACTATAGACCCTTTTACTGAAAGATATTTCCATATGTTTTATAGAAAGGGAGGTAGTTAGAAAAGCATGACTGAGGTGAGAGAGCCTAAATATAAAATCTCAGATATGCGTCATTGGTAATCTATAAATTATTAGTTGTATACGTGTGAAAACAAAAAAAATAAACGTGTAATATACTTAAAGCCAAGTAACTTTAGATTTCCTTTCCAATTTTATTGTTTTTTTGCCGCATTGACATGGAGTCCAACAAACAGTCGACAGCAAACTGCAAGTCATAGTGAACACAAGAAAGACAGTGAAACAACATGGGTCTGGCAGCAATTACAGTCAATAGCAATGGTAGGCACCCATGCTGTCAAAATATAGAAAATAACAATGAACAATAACGTCAAGAAATTTTAAACTGGATGTGACAGATTTGCCAAAAGCAGAAAAAACATACCAACGTCAACCTTTCATTTGGGGCAACACCCACTTAAGTTTTACCGTAATTTCACCAAAAAAGTGGATACACAGCAGGCTATTAGCACAGATGGATTTTTAAGAGACAATTTAACATTGCATTTCAATTTGCAAGACAATAATTTACACATTTACTTACATAATCAGTTACCAGCTGAATTAATTGGTAAAAACAATGAGATTGCCATAGCAACATATTATTTTACCATCTGTCCCTCTGTCAGACTGCTTTCTCGTTCCATCAGGTTTGCTGTCCTTTGTCTGACGGATTCCATGTGAATACAGCAAGTCAAGCAAGTTTTATACGTACATATTCATGTTCCTGATCTTTATACTAATTGGCAAAATCGAAATCTGGTGATGTCCCGATGCCTTCTTTTCAAATCATTCATGTCAAACTTCTCGCTGTCATTTGTCACTGTGGTAATTAAAAACCCTGCAAAGCACACTGAGATTTATGAGTGGTTAGATTTAATGGTGATGTGGAGAAATAGTGGCAGGACAGCCAAAGTCATAGGTTTGATCTGACAGGCACCATAAATTGTTGAGTCAGACCATATGACATTGCACTAGACCTTTACCACTGCAGACACTTTAGAGACTGTACAAATCTCGGAGCTGTCTTTGAACACCACATCATTAAGTTACATTGTGGTGTCTTTGTTGGCTCACTGTTAGCAAGTCCTTGTTCTCTGCACAATATATTTTATTACGTTTTAAATTGTGCCACTTGATATATCCTCGTTTAATTGCAGTTTTTGTTCTTTAAATGTAAATAATAGTTATTGGAATGATTTTTCAAGATGACTATGCAACATTATTTTCTGTAAGCACAAAGAATTAACCTAGAGGTTTGAGTTTGACCTTATATGTCCTGTAGTTTGAGTTCTGACCCTCTGAAGCTGCTGTAGTTTGAGTTCTGACCCTCTGAAGCTGCTGTAGTTTGAGTTCTGACCCTCTAAAGCAGCTGTAGTTTGAGTTCTGACCCTCTGAAGCTGCTGTAGTTTGAGTTCTGACCCTCTAAAGCTGCTGTAGTTTGAGTTTTGACCCTCTAAAGCTGCTGTAGTTTGAGTTTTGACCCTCTAAAGCTGCTGTAGTTTGAGTTCTGACCCTCTAAAGCTGCTGTAATTTGAGTTCTGACCCTCTGAAGCAGCTGTAGTTTGAGTTTTGACCCTCTAAAGCTCCTGTAGTTTGAGTTCTGACCCTCTAAAGCAGCTGTAGTTTGAGTTCTGACCCTCTAAAGCAGCTGTAGTTGGAGTTTTGACCCTCTGAGGCTGCTGTAGTTTCAGCTTTGACCCTCTTAGGTTGCTCTAGTTAGAGTTTTTCAACTGTGACCCTCTGAGGCTGCTGTAGTTGGAGTTTTGACCCTCTGAGGTTGCTGTAGTTGGAGTTTTGACCCTCGGAGGTTGCTGTAGTTGGAGTTTTGACCCTCTGAGGCTGCTGTAGTTTCAGCTTTGACCCTCTTAGGTTGCTCTAGTTAGAGTTTTTCAACTGTGACCCTCTGAGGCTGCTGTAGTTGGAGTTTTGACCCTCGGAGGTTGCTGTAGTTGGAGTTTTGACCCTCTGAGGTTGCGTTAAATAGATTTTTGACACTCTGAGGTTGCTGTAGTTGGAGTTTTGACTATCTGAGGTTGCTTTAAATTGATTTTTGACACTCTGAGGTTGCTGTAGTTGGAGTTTTGACCCTCTAAAGCTGCTGTAGTTGGAGTTTTGACCCTCTGAGGTTGCTGTAGTTGGAGTTTTGACCCTCTGAGGTTGCTTTAAATTAATTTTTGACACTCTGAGGTTGCTGTAGTTGGAGTTTTGACCCTCTAAAGCTGCTGTAGTTGGAGTTTTGACCCTCTGAGGTTTCTGTAGTTGGAGTTTTGACCCTCTAAAGCTGCTGTAGTTGGAGTTTCGACCCTCTGAAGTTGCGTTAAATTGATTTTTGACACTCTGAGGTTGCTGTAGTTTTTAAAGTAGAGCTTATGTGTTATTCAAAGAACCAGTCATATCATATCATCCAGTCATAACACTAGAACTCAGTGATGTAAAAACTCAGTACTAAAACTATTTCTCTGCTAAATTATATGAATGAAGAAAATGCTGTCTTGAATCATCAAGAAAATGTACTGGAAAATGTATGTCAGGTTTTAATTAATCCTTTTGATCATTTTTCTGTCGAGGTCGCCTTCTCACAATGAACCCATTGTCACATTCTGATGTTAATTTGGTGTAGTTTGATAATGACTAATCACCCACTTAATCACTCACCAGGCTGTTATTCCTTTTGTTAATTGACCATTACAGAGAGACAGCGGTGTATTTGGAGATATTCGTCAGAGAAACGACAGCGAGAACAGATTGGGTCTTCTCTTGAAGCAAATTGATCTACTGCAATCTCTGAAAATAGGAGTAACCCTTTTCTCATATCGTTAGTAATTCCGCTAAAATGAAAATCCAGCCGAGAGCTCACTGTACCGTCTCCTGCGAAATTGCAAGTTGAGTGACGAGACCCAGATGTTCATTGGAAAGCTATCAATTTAAGTGTCATGCATGTGTCTGGAAAACACTCGAAGAGGATCGAAGCGTAATGACATTCAAAAGCAATGACAGGCCCCGTCGTTGCAGCTCAACACTTGTCATTTACAACAACCTTAGAGTTTCGCTTAAGAGCGTTAGGAAACAATAGGACAGTTACTTTCCTATCTCTGCCCCACGCTTTGCAATTTTCACCTGCATCCAAACTACAGCACAAAGTTCTCTCAAGGAGAGGAATATTCGTGGGAGTGGCACGAGTGTTATCACAGATATGGTCTCTGAAGTAATAGGCCTATCACACCAACACTTGAAAAGAAAGATTTATGGTCTCTGAAATATTTTGCATTATCTGTTGTTTGCAACCTCCATCCATCTCACTTGTTTCGTCCCCAGGAGGATTTTGGCTTTGTGCCCGTTTATGGTCCCTCTGTTTTGTTTCTTCTTCTCTGTGCCAATGGAAAGCATAATCGCACTTTCTCCTTGGATGATGATGTTAATGCACCATAATAATGTCATTTATCCATGCTTAGCTGGTTAATTTTATAGTCACCTCTGTAGGACTGGACACTAATGCAGTGTAGCTTGTTGTGTCTTAATTTACGGATTGGCTAAGTTGAGGTCGTTCTCCTGAGCTTTTCGCGTTCTAATCATTTTAACCTCATCAGCACTCGGGTTATCAGTGGACGCCCTATGTCTTAAACACAAAGGAAATGATTTTAATAACTGGGGCATATGCTAACACATACACCTGCTGGAGCCAGAACAAAGAAACATGCATACAACAGCATGACATTTACCAAAGCAGAGCAACATTAGCTAAAGGTAGAGTTTAACAATGCAGTCTGTGTAAAAGTCACTTGATTTTCTCAATCAAAGCTTCTCTTGTTCTTGTGATAAACAATCAAAAAGAATAAACACAAATGCTGCACATTTTAAGCCCCAACAGAGTCATTGTCTCATGTTTGCCGTTTGGAATTGACATTGTATTTGTTTCATGATTTAAAACCATTGCACCTGCATCACTTTAACCACATCCAGCACCAGTCGCATGACATTTAAGAGAGTTACCTACAGTGAATAAAACATGGGCAGCACTCAGCTTACCTGGAGTTTAGAAAGCTGAGGAACAAACAGGAGAGTTGATTCCTATTTAGTAAAAAGGCATGTCACCTGCATTTTAAAGGTGAATGTTGCAAATTCACTGAACCATATAATATCTGCAATTGTATAAAGACTGCTTCAAACCCAAAGTAGAGCAAACTCAAACCCGAGTGAAAACACCCCGATAAAAATGTGTTTTCATTAATACGTAAATTGTAAAAAAATAAAAAAATTGGCTATGAGACTCCACAGGGCATCTCCAACTTGAATTTGTGAAGATATTGTCTAATAATCAAAACACAAGACTTTTATACAAAAACTTCAGGTGAGATCTACTCAGGTGATATCTCCAGGTGATATCTCCACATGTCCAGGTGAGGAAATTATCAGTCTTCTGTGAGTTCATCAATTATAATCCTTTTTAATTTTCACTTTTACACACCATTTAAGTTTAATCATTGTGTAATTCTGAAGCCACCGTTTTTGTTTTTCTGTGCTTTGATGTATTAATCCTCAGTAAATCCTTTTAATTAATGTTACTTCTCTAATGAACTACACTGTCATGTTTTATTTTGAAGTTCTGATAAACCCTGGATGTAAGCTTTGTTTATGACAGAGCTTCAAGCTTTTGATGTGGATTAATTGTTTTACTTAATCTTCCATAATGCCTTTTCTTATTGTAATAAAAATTGTTTAGATAATTATTTACCAAAGTTTGTGATGTATTTATAAGCTGCACTTTATGAGCAAAATCTTAGCCACAGTTAACAATACCAAGTAATAACTGAGAACAGCGCATGAGCCACGGGAAGAGATACAAGAGGACTTGTATAATTCAAACACAAATACAAATACTCATAGTTGGCTTGATATGGCACTTGTTTGGGTTATTTTTAAATTGTTTAAAGAGTAAAAAACTGAGCTGCATTTGAAGATTTTTTTCATCCAATCACGATAAAAATGGTTAAAACAATCGGTTGTGGTCATAGTAAGTCTTGATTTCAAGTCTAGACCTCTATGACCAAGATGAAACCTGACCAAGTAAAAGTGCCTTTCTGCCTTTATCCAGAGGAGGCTGCATGTGCGTGTAGTTGAACTGCAGGTTTGTGATGGTTTTATCATGAGACTGGTACTGGAAGCAGAGTTTATCACCACTGCACCGTGTTTGTACAGTGTGCATCTGATCAGACACATTAACCACAGTCAACTCCTACCTCTGCCTGCTTTCTACCACATTCCCAGTCCACACACGTGTACTTCCCAGTTCTTTCTAAAACCACCCACACTATCTCCTGGCACACATGAACACAAAGGTCAGGCGACGGTCCAGACGTGAATCCTAACATTCTCCAGGGACATGTATGAAAGAAGGCTTGAGATAAGACCAAGACCTTTAAAAGTTCACTGACACAAAACTGGGCTCAAGCACAGTCTGATCCCTGTCTCTGTTAAAACTTTGTAAAAGTAGTTCCAGAGTTAGAACAAACTGCACAGCTCATTTTACATCGACTGGCATTATGCAACACGAGGCCCTAGACATCGGTGCTCTCTGACTCGACTAATATCTGGATGTCTTCACAGCGCGCAGACCTGATTAGCCTCAGTTGTGTGCAATCTATTCGGATCCATAAGCAGCAGGCTGTAGTTCATAACTGACCACGTTCACTTTTGTTCCGTCAATAGACTTTCTGCTTCCTCTGTGCTTTTCAAAACACTGAAATCCCTCTGTAATGTTGCCCCTGAAGGAAGAGCTGTCTGAAACTATTACCCACTTTATGCCAAACTGTCTCCCAAATCGTCTCAAAATAAGCATCCGTCCTGCTCTTTGTGTGGTAAATCACTTCACCTGTGTTTGCTCCACTCAGAGAAAAACAAAGGGAACTGTCATCTAATGTGACAGACGGATATGTTTGTTGTTTTGTCAGCTGTAGCTGTCACTGCCACTGGACTGTTTTCAATCATGTCTGAGTTACGAGTCTCGGCAGGACTCTCCACTTGATTTTCATTTATCATCAGCCGTGAATCATAACAGGCCTGTCACTCTGTCGGGCAGTGATAACCTACTTTAGATGCTCCCACACGCCACTGAATCAGATGTGGTCATGTGATGATGATGTGCCCTGGGTTTTCATCTCCCGAAGACCATAGCCCCGCAAATGCACCATGCAACCCCTGCCAGATAGAGGGTCAAGTCATTTCAATCTAGGGTTTAATATGACTGAGCCGCTCTCTGACTGAGATACAATAGACGTTAGACGTTTGGTGGATCCCTGCTGCCATCTGCCTGTGAAGACCTGTCTGTTTCAAAGTGTTACCTGGTTTCTGCCAACTCTGGTGATGATGTATTCGAGGCTATTATTCTGGATGAAGCAGCTGGCAGACACTGAGATGCTTGAGGATGAACTTCAAATTAAAAGTGAGAGAAGTTGTGAGCCGTAGATGTGTACGTGCCAACTTGTTAAAAGTTGAAATGAGCAGTGAAGATGTTGAGTTTTGTAAACATATCTAATTTAAACATGTTATTTAAGAAATTTATGTGAATGTGTGATCCAATACCAGACAGATTATGAATATGAAGGAAACTAATTAGATCATTCCTTAGTCCGTTTTTCTCTAGACTGTCCATGCCAAAGTCCAAATGCATGCATCTAAATAAAGGTTTTCTAAATAAAAAACACAATAATGTAAGAAAAGTGCGTTGAAGGAGGTATTCTGGCTATGATTCAGGTCATCACTTGGCACAGTGTTCCAAAACTGATTTACTGCTGGCTATTTCCACACAGTAGACAGAAAAGTCCAACGAGTGGTGTCTAGACAGAAGATACATAATGGTTATTGTCTAAATTTAATTTGCTGTACCCTCCTATAAACGATTTTGTAATAAGAGATATGGTAATATGGGTTTCTGGATAAACATTTAAGCTTTGACCACTGTCTGCTGGCCATAAACTAATCAAGTGCATTAAAACTTCTTCAATACAAAGTCTGGAGCCACATGCTTTAATCTACAAAACAAATAGCATCTTACCTTCAAGTCCTTATAGTGTGGTGTATTATCTGTCGCTCTCTCTGCGTGCTCCACAGGCAGCAGGGCTTTTTAATAGAGCGGTCACTTTTCATGAAGACACACAGGAGAATATTTCAGCTGCTGGTCTTATCGTCCAAGGAGGGGTTGTTGTAGACGGAGTAGAAACAGAGATGCTGCACTTGACCTCACTGCTTTTTCTTTCGTGTCTCTCCCAGCCTGTGTATGAATTTATGATACTACATTACATTTTCCAATATTCATGGTCTACAAACCTAGCCTCTCGATCCATTTTATTTTGTGCCATGCATTAGACAGTACACATACAACATCTTACACCTGGTCTATAAAAGCTGGGACTTTCCCCTGGGAACCCTGAGGTTGAGGTTTGAGGTTATTTGAGTCAAGTTAAGTTAATGTTTTTGGTAATGGTAGCGTGAAATTGTTTTGTTTGGGCTATATAAGGCATGTATAAGATGAATGTGCTGTTGGTGTTGTTGTACACAAACAGACTATAATCTAAAATAAAAGTTTCAATATTACAGAGAACCCTGCTGTCTTTACCTGGACCAGTTGTGTTGCTCTATATAAACATAAGTCATTTATTATTACATTATTACAAAACCCCACAAAGAGTCAGAACCTTTTGGACAAACTACTGGGAGTCTAGCCCTTTCCAAATTCTTTACCTGGCCAACAATAATTTAGGCTCTTTATGTTGGCCAATTGGGAAAATGCATATTCATGAAAATTGTGTGAGCAATGTTCCAAAATGTTCTTGTGGTGCACAGTGACAGAGTGGTTAGAAATCCTGCCACACAAGAAGAAGTTTGTGGGATTGATTACCCCCCTGCATCCAAATAAATGCATGTTTAAGTGAATTGTATAATATCATTTATTGAAGATAACTTACACATAGGCTCTGTTTGTCCAGAGTGTACCTTTAAATGTAAAGTGCAAATGATAGAACGAGACACAAATATTTCTAAAGTACATGCAAGCTGTCGGAATCCATTCTTCTGCGTCCTGTCAATAACTTAATACACCAACCCACAACTGTGCAACAACTTATTCAAATGAGTGAGGTCATTCCATAATAGCAGGCCAAATGTCAAAGACAAGGGACAGTACCATTTCTGTTTTTTAACAGGGACATTTAAAAAACAGTTAAATAAAGAGTTAAACAAAAGACTGATACTAGCACACCTTCATACAACATCCCGTACAACCTCCCACTCTCCCGAAGTGTCCCTGGAGAAAAACCTCACACTTCATTATTCCCCTGTGAGCAGAATTATGCTTTGGCATCATGTGCAATTCCCTTCTTATGTTAATACTTTCTATCAGCGTGGGACACGTCAGCACAAACTTCCGCTCCAATTCAGATTGCCACATCACCCAGACTTAAGCAGGATTAAGTTGGGGGTGCCTCAAATGAACTTCAGCCCATTGGTGATATGAAGGACTCAATCAGCTCCCGAACAAGCCGACGCCATTATGAAGGCTGTGTTATTAAAAGAGCTTTATTGGTCTTGACGCCGTACGCTGCAGCTCATCAGCAAAGTGTATACAGTGTGAGTCAGCAAATTGAATGGACTCATTTACTCCAGAAAAGGGGTTCAGGGCGGATATAATTGATTGTTAGATCTTTGTTGTTCATTAAAACTTCTGTAACTTCAGTCGCATGTTAATCCTCCAGTCGAAAAATGTTGTGTGATGCCAGAGAATAGAAGACGTTTGTAAAAGAAAATGAATTAGTCGTGAATCAGCTACTGCCCTTCAAACATTGTGTTGTGGAAGTTACATTTATTATGTTTAGCCTTAAAAGTGACATTGGCTCTGTAGTTCAAATATCTTAGAGTGGGTTTGTAGGAGTCTTTAACTATTTATGAAAATCTTCAAAAGCAAACAATTTTCACTGTTGACTTCCACAGACTTGACTGACATAACAATGACTTCTGCTTTTACAAGAGGTTTTCAGAGTAAATGTTTGTTATTTTACTAACTTTGTGGAGTTTTGGATATCTTTTATTCTAAGATGAAAAGAGTTTTTTTTGATTTATGTGTATTGAAAAATATTGTTTTGAATAAGCCTCTCTCATGGAACCCCTGAAAAAGGTCCTCGAGTAAGGGCACTGCCATACATCAATATACAGCAATATACCTCCGTCCACCAGAGGGCAGGCTCCAAAAGCAGAAATATAAGGAAAAACCCAATGGTGACAAAACAAGCGTAAAAAACATGTTTACAGCCTGGTACAAAAGATGGCTCCGGTTTTTACTACGTGACAACTCTGGGGGGATGGATTTTTGATTATTACGTCTGTTTATGCTATCTAAAAACTATTGGCCCGTATGTAACGGCCATTTTATTGCCGATTCGTGACAACAATATCAGTGAATAGGGGACCAATGGGCGGAAGACGTCCATATTTTCTACAATCATAGGTTTCGACTGATATGTTTTCTTCAGGTGTATACTTTTTCCTGGCACTAATGTTTTTTCTTCTTACGTAGGATGACCAACACTCAAACCATCAACATCCAGATGCTTGGCGCCACCACTTACCTCGTGTTCCCCAACGTCAGTGAGGAGGATTATGGGAACTACACCTGTGTGGCCACAAACCGATTGGGCATCCAAAATGCCAGCGTTTTCCTTTTTAGTGAGTATAATCCCTATCCATTGTTCTCAAGACCGTGCTTCCAGAAAAAGACTAGACAACATTTAATTAAAAAAAAAAAAAAGAGTTCTTCTACTACTGTTATTTCAAGAAGAAGTGACTCTCTCATAAAAGATACTTTAGGAGTAACTGAATATTTGGCTCCTTTGAGTGATAACATAGAATAAAAGAATGTTATATTCATTAAATGTAACCATATATCACAAAGGCTAATGTAATTGTACCCTCACTCCTCTCTCCCAGGTCTGATTCACAAAATAAGCCTCTGTGCCACAATCATTTTCACACTTTTACTTCACTTTAACTTTTTATGCTTGCTCATTAATATTAAACTACTCTGATCTCTGCGGGGAAACACGTTGTTCCAACATTGAGACTGTGCCAGCACAACCCTGCACATGTGAGGGTACAACACAAAACAGCACACTGCATGGGATGTGTGTGTGGCAGTCATCATAATTCATTACTGAGACAGGTTAAAAGACAGATAAAAGTCTCTAATTTCTGTTAGTTTGGCTGTTCCTCTCGATAATAAAAGTTGTTGAGATGTTTGGAGTGATCTTACAGCAGTATTCTGTGTATGTCTGTCTACATCTAAGTGTTAGCTTTGCGATTAACTGGCTATTGTCCATGCTCAAACCCCCAAGGGTAAGCAATAAAAGTTGAACAAATGAGTGAATATTGCATAGTCTGAAATGGTGAGGTGCTTTATATTCAGCAAATACAAGATCTAGAGTCATGCCTTCTCATCACAGTCGGCCGTTTGTTCAAAAATACACACCAGCTTTTCTAATTACCAGCAACAACAGGGAATCAGGCTCTGTTTCTGATCATATGAAGAGGGGTCAGTTGCACATTATGACCAGCTGATGGCAGCAAACAGCTTCTGTACGGAGTCAACATGAAGCTTTTAGATGGAGTTTTTAAGAACTCTATTAAAACATAACCATATGATTCAGCCTGAGACTTATCACACAGTTGCAGATAAAGTCATAAAACTGTCAACCTTAGCCTTGTTTTATGAATCTGCTTTAAACATTTGAAAGCTTTGTCCTTGGTCCTTGTGTTAAAGTCACATGAATAAATGTCAGTGTGTACTTAGCAGTGGTTTTGCATCATCTCGCTGACACACGGCCGAGAGACAGGTCGGATTTACTCAAACATATTCTCATTTAATGTATCTCCACAAACACACTTCCTCTAGAGAGTATTTCCTGCAGTGTTGACATGTTTTGGATGCATACATATGGACTCTGAAGAAAGAAGATTTGAGATATATGTAGCCAGGTTATACTACAACCTATCTTATTATTTGGTCAAACATTAATGACCCAGTTTTTGCTCTATCTTTGTAAACGTTTCTGAATACTGGTGTGTTTGGTGTTTGGTTATGGTCTGTTTTCTCCTTTAGGACTCTGTAGGAGTTGTTGTAATTATCACAAGACTGCTGTGATGGTGACACACATTACTTTACTGTAAGCTGAACGTTCGCTGATGCAGCATTTCATCACCAGGCACCAAATGGCAGCTCGCTGGACGGGCGTAGGCGTGTGCGATTACCTTCCAAGAGTCACTGAGCTTTCTCACAACAGTCACTAAACCAATGGCCTCGCCCTATAATATTCACTTCAGACACACAATCAAAGCTTTTTTTGAAAGCAGGAAATTATTATGATGTCAGACAAATCTACTGTCACTGCTAAACACAATACAATACGTTCCAAACACCTTCTATGCCCCGGATGTTGGTGAGAATACTAAATTTGCAGGGGATGAAAAGTCTTCTTGTGGCCTTGTTCTGTAAGATTAGTCCTTTAGATTATGACCTTTACCTTTTCACTGTTTGTATGGTTGCTTTTAGGCTCCCTGTCAATGACTCTTCTTCTCTGTCTCTCATCTCTGTGCAGGACCTGGAACGGGCCGAGATATCAACAGCTCCACCTGTGTATCTCAATCACTGTGGCTGCTCGTGGCCTGCTTCGTCTGCCTTTTCTTCAAATCTTAATACCACTGTCCTCCCTAAGTCCTTATCTCCTACTCCCTTAGCTTCCTTCCTTCCCTCCTCTCCTTCTACTTCTCTCCAACTCACCGCCATCTTTACTGCGACCTTACTACCCACTTCCTGTTTCCCCCTGGACTGTTTGCATCATGATACAAAAAACCTGAGGTGCTCTCTCCAAAAAGCACTGCTTACTGATGTAATGATATAAAAACAATGGGTTATGAGTAAATGTTTTAAGAACAACTAACAGCGGATGAAGGACAGAGAACAAGCAGGCAGTGCTCTCTTAAAGAAACGCATTGTTCTTTATTGAATTTGTATGCACTGCTTTGTCTCTGCTATATCTTCGGGGCTGGATTGGGGAGTTTGGAAGTTTCTTTTTTTTTTGTTGTTGTGTTTTTTATTTCATTTTATTTTTTGTCTTCATGAGAATGAAAGCAGAGGTACCTTTTTCAAAAGGGATGCCTACAATCATTTGTGTCTAGAAGTATTCAAGACATGAGCTATATTGTATTTCTTCCTACTCCTATTATAGTTGTATTATGTTATTTTCAAATATAGAGTTAACCGTTTGTTTAACCAGTGCATTAATGAGCAATGAGGGATATATCTGCCAAAAAGCTATTTGATTTGAATCATAGACTATTTATATCATTGATAGACACTGTATGGAATCTAATGCATTTGTAGCGCCCCCAGGTGCATGTCTGCAGTAAAAATCACAAGACCCTTCATCCAGTTTTATTATTATATTAGACCTACCACTAAGTTATATATATATATATATATATATATATATATATATATATATATATATATATAATATATTAATATATGCCCAATGTGACATCAAGGCCATGCATTGAAAGAATCTCACTGATTTTCCATCGGTATGCTTTTGTCTTGAGAGGACATCCTTTCATCATTTTGGTCTCCTGGGTAAAGTGCTTAGTATGGTGACCTGCCAACAAGCCCAACACTAAGTTTTGTAAGCATTGGATCCACACCTAGTCACAATATCAGACCAAGCAGAAGGTTTTGAGTGTCCTCTAACGTTTAGTTGGACTGGGAGCAGCCTTTATGTGCATTGTCTATAACGTGTGTTTAGTTATAGACATGGACAGAACCAATCGGATGGCCTGTTTACAGAAGTCACACTGTGGCTCCATACTTCATGTTTTTGCCGCTCATTCATAAAATTTGTTTAGGCCTAACTGACCGGCAGGGGCGTTTTGACTCTGTCTATCAGTAATAACATGTCTATGGTTTGAAAATACAACAAAATGAGGGATTGTTTTTTTTTGTTGCTGTTTGTCAGTGTTAAAGCCTACTACAGTAATATCACATTACTGACAGATTTACTCATGCAGTTAGTACTACTTCCACTAGATGGAGTAGTTCACCAGAAAACAAAGCAGCAGTGCATAGAATAATGTTGAGTCAAAACCCTACAGATTATAACTTCAAAAAGGACATTAGCTGAAGCTGTAGATGAGTATCTTCATCCTCATTCAGTCGCCTTTTTTCCTGAAGAATCCTCCTTTTTGCAGCCAAACTCCCACTTTCAGAAAACAAAAAGAGAAAAAAAAAAGAAGAAAATATAGGTTACAAAGATATGTACTGTACATAGTGAAATTTTGTATTTCTCTAAGATAAAATACCTTCTTCTGCCATGATAACAGCATAAAACAGGAAATGTGGTGGCGTTTGTTGCTTGTTCAATCACTGTCGCGTGCAGTGTCTCTGCACCAGCCCCACATCCAGTCTTTGCTTTGAGTCCATTCATTTTAGGCCCATATTGAATCCTGCTGAATCTGAATGACAACGTACGACACCAATGAATGACTCACGCTTGTTTTTTCTTCTCTTTCAAAGAAGTGAGTGTGTTTTATCATGAGATACACAACATTTATAATATGTTGATATTGAAGTTCTTTGTCTTTCTTTTCAGTTCTGTAAATATAACCTGACATCCTAATATGAAGAGGCTCTTTTATGTGTAAATGTCCTGAAAAGCAGTTTATTACAGATCTCTCAAACTGGAAACGTTACTCTGTCACGTGAAACTCAATAATGTGTAAAATAGTGTTTCCCAAACTGTGGTGGGTCACAGTAGCCATCAGGTAATGCACACATGTTAATAAATAATCCTGTTGGAGCAAATTAAAGGATAATTTAGGACCGTCTACAACAGTAAACATGTAAAGTAATATATAAATATCAGGTTTGAAGTACTCACTACTACTTACTACATTATTTTGTCATGAGACAGACATTATTTTGGATTTATTGTTGTGTTCTACGCAGCTTGCTCGGCTAAAGAAGCTCTATCTATATCACTTCAAAACTGATGCTTTAAAAAAAAGGAATATAGAAAGAAATATGCTTAATGCTAATAGAAAGTAACGAAATGTATCTTAGTTGAAGTTAGGTCATAATTCATTCAGCATTTTAAAGCAACCCTGCATAACGTTTAGCCAGTAGAGGGCGTAAGATCCAACTGGAGACTATCTGAGCGGATTGGAAGAAGTTTGGAAAAGAAAACATCTCTTCTGAAAGAATAGGGTTATTTTTTTTACACTCATGAGAGCACCACGTACCGGCGACTGGAACGTTCCGTTGAAGGGTTTCTGTTCAGCTGGTTGTACTGGGTCAGTAATACAGACATGATTCTACTGAGCTCAAGAGTATGAGATATATTTTTGGGGCTAAAGGTTAAGCAGGGTTGTTTTAAGTCTGGGTCCCTTTAAGAACATTTGGGAAACACTGGTTTAACATATGTCTTATTAATTCTGTGCACTTGTTACTGAGTCATTCTGAAGAGCTGCCATGAAGGAAACACATGCTAAGCTTGAAATATCTTTGGATGAAAGACTTCAAATGTAACCAATGGACACACACCTGTCAAACTGCACTGTATGTAAGTGTATGTAGTGAATGGCTCATTAACCTAGATGAGTGCAAATTTTCTATAACCCAAACCAACAGTGTGCAGTACTGTAATAACTCATGTCCTACTTGTCTCACATTAAAGACTTGATCCCAGTGTTTTTCTTGTAAATGCTTCTGCTGCATTGGTTGTGTGACGTTGTGATGTCAGTAGTGCCATCTGGTGGCCGGACTGAAACAGTAACAGAGTAGTTTTGTACAGAGCGTGGAGCAGGCCACTATCCAACACTCAAGTATGTTATGACAGTATCTTCAAAAAAAGAAAAACCTACAATCTTAACGGTAAAAATGATTGTTTTAGTGATTATAGTTGTCATTTGCATGGGAATGGTCTGAGTCGGTTTAACTGTGTGTCTAATGACAAAACCTCAGGGCAGAGCGAGGCTGACCGTAGGAATATTTCTTTTAGACTAGTATGACTATGTATGATGTTGCATAGCTTTTATTTAAACCTGCATGGAGTACACATACTTCATCTGAACAACTCATGTGGCAACCCAGTCTCAAGAATTTAATGCATTAATGTAATGTTTCCAGACATTTGAAGGTAAAAAAAATCCCACAAGACAGGACACAAGATATGTTTTTTTTCAGAAACAAAAAGAGTTTTTGACACTATTTCTAGGAGTGGCTGGGGGAAAGCTGTGGTTTTTGGGTGTCTTTGCTCAGTGCAGGTGTTACCCGCAGTGTACAGCATCGTTAGTGTCTTGCCCATGCCACTTTTACAACGTTGCCACACAAAAGACTTCTATTATATATAATCTTCTATTTCTTTTTTCGAATATGTTTAAGTGAGAAAAGTTTCAAAAAACATAAACAGAGGATGTATTTTTTTACACCAAATATGTATTTGTTCTGTTCAATAATATAATTCAATACTTCAATTTAAAATGTTGACTTGGTCTTGGGACGCAAACCCCAAAAAGTAATAGGTTCTTTGTACCCATCGACCACCCCAATCTACCTTTCAAAATAAAACTAGATAGATTAGATGGATAGAAAAGTGGAATTGTGATTTAGTTACAAAAATGTCAAAGACTGGGTTGCCTGAGACCATCCTATCCAATGTGTTTCCATGTAGGTTAAACACAGCCTTTGAAGAACTGAGTGTTGTAGGAAGACCACCATTTAAAAGCCATCTTTAGCGGAGAGACCAGCAGCCAGCCTATAGACACACACGTTTATGAACAGATATCCACTGATGTGTAGCTCATTCCTTCACTGTACAAAACTCACATGCATTTCTTTATTGTTCTCAATCTTTCTGAGAGATTTTCACAAGGCATAACATATACACGGAGAGCCGAGCTGTGGTTGCACTGGTTCCCATTCATTTAAAATCTTTGTTTTTACCTCCTTTGTGTGTAAATACCGTATGATGTTTCTACAGTAGAATGTTGTAAAATCAGCCAATCTGGTCATGTTTATACAATACAAATTGATCTGCATAATGTAACTATCACGTTTGTACTGCCCTGCCTTTGTCACAGGAAACTCAGATTGAGCTGTCCCATTACTTTGGTTTATTCTTTATTTGATTATGGCATAATGGTAATTGCAGTCCGTTTCTTAAAAAGCTATGTAATAAAGGTACATGAGAAATGTTCATAACAGAAAATAAAGTTGTTTGAATTTAATGTTATGTATTTAAATGTGGATTGAAACTGTCGAGGCAAGTTACCTTCTCATTTCGAGACGGCTCGGAACACACGGCATCCTCTTGATACTGTTGTGTTTATCACCATGTTAACATACAAATAAATAATATATGTATTGTTTTAGCCTTTTTGGGAGATATTTTGTCCTTGGAAAGTGTAATGACAGAGATTCAAAGAATTGTATATGTTGCAGTACAATGTCTCACCACTAGATGTAGCCATAACGCAAACAATGGCCTTTTAAACACAAGAATTCAACCTGATCATGAATAGGAAATAGTACTAAAGCAATTAACACTAAAATAAATATATGAAAATGTTTGCAAGATAAATTGTTTCTAAATAAAAGAAGTTGGGGTGCTTCCACTGAACTTTGATATTTGTTTGAGTTGAAACGGTAAAATACTAATCTCAAACAGGAAATAAAAACTTTATATTTTGTTTCTACACACGAGATCTTGAGATAATTAAAGATGTCACAAGTCACTTCCCTCATTTCTAGTTGTTGTGAGGATCTACGGTAGCCCTGCAGGGACATGTTGTTGTCTTTGAGCATACCCAGTGTAAACAGGCCAGATAATGATTTAACCGTACAAATTTAGTTCATAAATATCCTAAGCCCTAATGAACAATTGACAGTGCTCAGTTTGTCCTCTGTCGGCAGCTGTAGAAACAGGAAGTAAGACCCACTTATATTGTATTGTGTGGAGCTTAGTTTGTACAGTTTTTCCGTCGTTTTGTACTAAGTAGGTCACATTTAATAAAAATGTGGCCTAATTTGCCCAGATGTTGCAAAATGAGCTCCGATGATATTTTTTAGGAATGAAGGAATAAATTGTGATTTGAACAAAAAAGACACACATTCTGAACTTTTTTTAATGATTTACAGGTGATTACCAAACTGTTGCTCTTATTTATTCGACATAGGGTAATGTTATGGCTATTACTACTCTAGTTGTAGGTACTTGGAGATCTGTCCAAACCTGTGATCTGACTGCAGTACAATATGTGACCACTAGATGCTGATATAAAGCAATCAATAGCATTTGCTGCAGAATAAAGACATCAATGTGAATCAGTTTTGGCTTCTGAAGACGGACATGGGTTGAAACAGGTCGTATAGGCCACAATAACAAACCTGCACCGTTTCCAGGCTCCGGTTCCACTGGGAACATGTGGGAGGCATGAGCAAATGAGGACAAACAGAGAAATGTCAAGAAGCAAAACATGTTCTCTGCAAATGTTGAGTATCCTCTAGAGATATGTGCTGTGTTTTAACTTTTATAACAGAGCCAATTAACTTTTCACTTTTGGAAACGAACATAAAATATGTAATAGGGCCGTTGGTCTGTCAGAAGAGTTTTTCTCACATGAAATATGTAGATCTATTTAGTTTGAGTTTCAATAGGAATATGTCAGTTTTGCTTTGGAATTTCAAAGTTCTGAAAAATCAAGGACATATTCAAGAGTAGTTTACTGGTACAAAGAAAAGGTAAGCCAAATATTGTTCAGATTTACTGATATATTTTGTTTAAAAAGCCCCATTTTGTGTGGTCTCACAAAAATCATTTTATTTTAGACTCTAAAACCTGAGACGTTTGAAGATGACGACAGTGATTACTTTTGTTTGTTGCCTGATATAATGACTAATACAATAGTGAGTATCATTAGTAACCCTAATGACAATTGAAACAAAAAGACAACTCAAACTTTGTGACTTCAGACAAACTCAACAGTTTCTGATGGTAATTGGCACATTTGCTTTATTTTGAAAACAGACATTGAAACCATTTGAATTTTTTTCATATTTTTACACGTTTGAACTCCTTGATAAGGTTTGAAACTGGACATTGCACTCACTGGAACATAGGAAAAGTATTTTTTTGTTTTTGCTCATTTAATTTATCATTGACTTTTTTTTTTCTTAACATCAGTGCAAGAGTATTTTTCCAATTCTTATAAACTGTCATAACAACACCAAAGACATCAAAAAGAAGCCGCCACACCTCTTAAGATTTTGTGACTGCAAAAAAGTTCCTCTCAGAGGGAGAGTTCCCATCATGCATCTGGTTCGATGGTTCATGCTACTGTTCTCACAATTTGGCAGAACGCAAATCGTCGTGTAAAAGCCATTAACATCGGTACTATAGCAGATTTGTATATTTATATATTAAAATGGCATCAGGTCCTTTAGTGTAAATGTGAGTAAACACGCTTTGTAAAAGGGGTGTAAACCAAGCTTGAAAGACTCAAGCACAATATCGAGAGAGTAACAGTTCTTTTGGAATCGGGAAAGAGCCACCCAACTGGAGACGAAACACATTTAGGTACATTCTAGAGTCCACCAAATGTGTCAGTACTTTTATCTAAGTGAAACGTCTCCACTACACTTGAAAGTGTCAAACTAAAGTTGCATTAAAAACCACTTTGTCTTGTGCGTGCAATTGCAGAAATACAGATCTTATTTGTTAAATGTGTTTAAAGGAATGTGCATTGCAAAGTAAGCGCAGAGTATTTGCAATGCACTTTAAATGTGTGACCATCCAGTTGGGTGCATTTGTTCTACCACTAAGAATAAATAGTGTAGTGAATCAAACCCTCCTCTTTTCCACCACTGGCATCAACAGCAAGGTAACAATCATTTTTCTTCATCACCACTTCCTCATAGTATTAGCTTGAGCCAAAAAACTTCACACTGGAAACTCCCCCAACAGGAGAAATCATTGCCACACAAAAAATGACAAACAAATAGAAACGGACTGCCTTCACACTGGAAAGGCAAAGAGCAACCTTTTTAGATTTTTGTTTTTGTGTTATCTGTCATTATCTTAATTCTGCTTCATTTAGGTTAGACTTAGTCATCCTTGGACTCGGTGGCGTCTGCTGCATCTGCCGGGGCCGGCTCCTCTGCTTTAGACTCTCCTGCAGCATCTGAGTAGAGGGTACATAAAGGGAAGCAGGTAGGTGATGGGGGAAGGAAGGGGTGTACACAGGGGAGGGAACAAAAAGATAACAAGGAGTGTTAATTCTCTCATTTGCTAGTCCAGTAACATTTAAGTGGTGACATTACAAACATCCCACCCTGCTCTATACTGCCTGTAAGCCCTTATAGGACCAGACTTTTGTCCGAAACAAATCCAAAGGAAACAGGCTCGATAATGATTCCAATCTGAATTCAGTTCACAAATGTCCTTCACCTTTATGCAAAATTGTGATTAAAAATATAATCCTCCTCCAGCTAAACTCAGATTGACCACTTTGGGCAGTTTGGAGCTTCTTTCAGTTTTGTCTACGGAGCTTTAAATGTCAGTTTTTCTTGGAGGTACAGAGTGGTTTCCATTAACTGCAAAAACCTGTCAAAT
The DNA here is from genome assembly GCA_024349245.1 of Neodontobutis hainanensis. Lineage (NCBI taxonomy): Eukaryota > Metazoa > Chordata > Actinopteri > Gobiiformes > Odontobutidae > Neodontobutis > Neodontobutis hainanensis. Next base: position 158,110 of record JALDNG010000020.1, read on the forward strand.
CTGCCAATACTCAAAAAAGTAGTTTCCAGTTTTTTAGCTTTCTTACTAACTAACATAAGAGCTACTTTTGTACTTTTTCGACCACTTAGTCATTGATGTTAATTCTGTTTAATTACAACAGAGATTAAATGCAGTGGATTTAATTTCTGTTTGTCCAAAAAAAAAAAGCAGAAAAGTGTTGATATTATTGTATACTACTTTTCAGATATACTGTTCTGTAGAAAATGAATTGATATAATATTTTGTAGCCCATGTCTTGCAGCCTTTTGTTCAGACAGACAGGACTCACTGCTCTTCTCAGTCGATCACAAAAGCAGAACATAAATCTATGCAACTGTATGGGGTATTTTCAACCTCTCCCCACTGTCCCTTTAAGAACCCTTTACCTTTTAAATATTTCATTCACTAATACCTTCACTTTGAAATAGACCACAGGGCCAACACCAACATGTCAGTATTGTTCAGCGTGGTATATTTTAAAGCCACCATAGGCTGTGTTGTAAATAATAAAGAAAGAGAGTGCTGCTAATAGCCCCATGAAGTATTCGAGCTGACAACCTGATGCTAGCAGCGGCCTCTCTGCTTGTCACATCGCATACATTGTGATTCCCACAGAACGCACACGGCTCAGCCAGGAACGGATGCTGCTGAATAACGATCCAAAACTAGGTCAAGGCAGTTTTGTAAAGCAGTGCACTTTTTGCTGTTATTTTGGCCGTTTGGGTGAGTTCATTCTTTTGGGAAACCATTAAGGAATCTACAAAAAAGTATGTTCAGTCATTTCTTGTAAAAAGAAAAATGACCACGGATTATTCAAAAGATTTTTGAATTGGAATGATGTCATACTGTGGTGATCTCATACTTCTTTAATAGAACACGTGTTGGGCATAAGCGATGACATCATTGCACTGGAGATCAGGGTGTTGGCGTGAGCGGCCCGGGATGAGTGTATGTGTCAGCGTGAAAGCGAGAAAGACAAAGGAGCGGTTGCAATCATGGCTGTCGAACTAATGTGTGAGTCAAGACGGAGTGAGTCAGAGCGGATCATCCAGGTATAAGCGGTAATTAGCTTGTTAGCCGCCTTGACAGACTTGAGAGCATCCTTGCCATCATCCTTCCCGCTCGACTGTGTGATGCAAATGGAGTTTCAGGCAAAGCCCTAAGCTTGTCATACGCTGTGATTCAATAAGTGCCGTGAAAGTTGCAACCGCTTATTACTGACAAAATAAAATGTCTAATGGCCAGCAGTAAACTAGAGCTATTGTAATGCCCATTGATTATCTTGTCCAGCCAATGGAATAATAAACTGTTTTAAGATAGGACTTTATTGATCCCACAGAGGAGAATCTCCCTTGTGCAGCAGGTGTGCATGCAATTCAATCAAATAAAAAAACAATATTAATTAAACACCAATATAAAAGCCTATACACATGATTTTAATTACATTTACTGATTCTGTTTGCCAGTTCTTTGTACATTAATTGGTCGATGTCTGCAGAACTCTGAATTACAATTTACCATGGTGTTTCTCCTGTTTCTGCTCCAGTCCGTTATTGACCAGTTTCAATCACTTTTGTAATATTTGAGGATAATACAGAATATAATGTGATAATATATATATATATATATTTTTTAATGGAAGATTTGTGGTTGGTCAAAAGCAGTCACTATACAGGGAGGCTAAAGAAAACAGCATTTTTACTTTTATTTACTGAACTTTCATTTACATTTGTATTTAATATGTTTGCACTACAGCTGCCTTTGTGCTGAAATAGATATTGCTCAGCAGTATTCTTTGCCCAAGCCCCGTTATTGGCAGGCTTCATGATTGATTGATAGATGGCAGGATATAACACTCTGTGACCAGCTCTTGGCTGCATAAACATGGTCTAGTTAGCTAAATCTTTTCTGTGCAACATACCAGCATTATAAAGTTGTTTGGTATGATGTATAATTGTCCTATGATACCTTTTCTGAAGCAGGACTTTGGTGTTTTAAATATATTGTACCCCTTGTCGGTCATATAATTAGCCAGATGCAGTGGCTTCACTTCTTTTTTAACCCTAACTCGCCGAGAACTACCCATCCAAAACAATCTAAATCTATCACTTTATGTACAACTATAACATAGTCCCTTTAAGCGCTGAAGAAGAAAGGCTCAGCTCCAGTCCTATTTTTTCCAGTGTCCATTCTCTCCATCTCCGTTCGCATGTGTAATGAGTTTGCGAACACATGGCCTGTGTGAATATGCAGTGCCATCTCATCACACTGTGACAACTTGGCTGGATGTAACTAAGCCACTCAGACTAGCCTTGTTGGGGAGTGTGGATCATCCCTGTGCTGCCTCATGCATTATTCAGACAGATCTCAATACCTGCTGTCCATCTGTGTCTATGTCCAGCTCTGACAAAACCTTAACCAAGAAGCATCCAGAGTTATAAATATTCATCCCTCTTCAGTTTGTCGGCAGATTGTGGCCAGCAGAAGTCTCCTAATTAGCACTTCTTTTGTCAAGTTTTGTTTATTTATGACAGACTTTCCCTGGACGGAGATCACGACCAGCACGCATCATTAATCATTCATTTCAAAATCAGAGCACCTGTTATGCCTCTATACTCCATCCAGGCCAGCTATCCCATTGAGGTGGTAACCATGACGACGGGGAGACAGCGGTTGCACGGTGACCTACTTTCAGAGTAGCCCCCCCCCCTTCCCCCTCCCCCACTGCCCAACACCTCCACCTACTGAGCATGCTCCATTAACTACCTGTCTGACCCAGTCTCAAAGTCCTTGGACCAGAAATCTAAGTTCGTGTCAAGTGTATTTTGTGAGAACAAGGTTTTATCACGCTATAGCCATTTCACGGCCTTGTTGCTCTGTTTGCAGGTACACGATTCTGCTATAATTAGACGTCATATGGTGGTATGCTTTGAAATCTATTAGCTCCAGACATCAGGTAGTTCTTCAAACATTTTAACCTGCTGTAGCGTGTAACCAGACGCTAATGAGATCATTAATTTCCACCTGATTTCTGTTTGGAAGAGAACTCAATGAAGTGGAGGAGTTCCACAAAAGGCATTACATGTTCATAAACAGTAATGACTTGAAAACACGCTCACCTTTTTCATCAAACAACCTTTGCACATCTTTACAATCTTAATATCAATATTGAGTTGTGTTTCTGTGTTAACCAGTGAGTGTGGAGCGTTGCCAGACAATCTGACAACACTTAACCCACTTTCATTTCCTCCAGTGCCAAGTGCCCTATAGCAACTTAATCTATACATCTTTATGTTTGTTAACAAATCTGCGGTAAGTAATGACCAGATAATAGAGTCTCAAAAGTGCTCTTAAATTTACAAGCGTATGTTGTTTTTATTATTCATAGAGCACTCTTCAATCCAGCCGAGCCTTTCAACGTGAGCATGTGAAGTTTAGCTACGTAAATATGCTAATAAATAGATTTGTTAGTATTTATTTGGCATTCAGCTGATGTGTTCATTGGCTTTGTTGAAGGAGAATGGCAGTAACTAATAATCTTTAAAAAGTGTTTAACCATTAACCCTAATGTAAATCTTTAGTTCAAAGAGATTTCTCTTTAAGACTTTTATTTTGACCACTTCAAAGCTCATTGTTTCTTCTCTATCATAATGTTTTAGGTATTTTAACATTGTTATATTAGCACCGTTGGATGCATCAACTTGTATTGTATCATGTCAGCATCTTTATTTTAGCTGAGTATTTATGTTAAAGCTGCCTGTGCGTACCTTCTTTTGTTTGGTTAGGCTCCTCCTTCTCGGCTGTCGGGCTGACAGCAGCAGGCACGTCGGCTTGTCTGGCCTCCTCACTCTTCTGCTCCTCCTGTTTCTCCTCAGTGGCTTTAGCTGTGGTGGGACTCTTGGCGGCCGCTGCAGGGGGCTCCACCTCTTTGGGCTTCTCCTCAACTTTCTCCTCCACCTTGGGCTCCTCTTTCGGGGGCTCGGCCGCAGGCGTGTTGGCCGCTACAGGAGACGTGGCTGCCTCTGCGGGCGCTGCAGGAGAGTTAGCGGGCTTTTCTGCCACTGGGCTTTTGGCTTGGCTTTTCTCTTCTTCCTTCTTGGGCTCCTCGGCTGGCGCCTCCTCTTTTGCAGGGGCCTCATCGGCCTCTGTTGTCTTAGTTTCCTCTTCTGCATCCTTTGACTCCTCTCCAGCGGCAGGACTGTCTTCTTCCTTCTCCTCCTCGCCGTCTTTCATCTTTTTCCGAGTTATGTGTCCACGGAAGCTAGCCTGTATTTTGGTAGCGGCCTTGTGAGCCTTGTCCTCGGGCTTGTTGACAGTGCCGTCCTGCTCGATCTTCTGGTCACCATCCTCATTCTTCTCCACCTGGCACCCACAAGAAAGAGAAAAGTCAACTACTTTAATGCACTTTTTGATCAAAACCTGTTACTCTTGCTCAAATGATAATTTTGTTTTACTTATATTTGAGAAACAGCACTTTTCTGGGGATTTCAACCTATCTCTGGATTTGAAGCATCAAACATTAAAGTAATCATGCCATAATTATGAAGAAATTAGATCACTATGATGGCATAACAGACTATGTCAGACTTGGGATTATGCAAGTACGGTCACGTTGTCAAGTCAAAACTAAATTGCAGACTGGGGTTAGAGTCTCAGGAGTTAGTGGAGGCTGTGTACAAAGCTGGGTGGAGAAAAGGAAAGGAAGAGGAGGGTACACAATCTAAAATTAAAAAAGCGGTCCATGAGATTACCTTTGGTACCAGGCTCCAAAGCTGTCCATCAAATGGGAGGCTGTGTTATGAGTCTTATAAATCTAATAAAAAGAAATCAAATCAAATGAAAGAATGAATGATGAGCAGTGAAAGTGGCAAGCAAAACGAATCAGTACAATCCAAATAAACCAGACAGCAAAGGAATAATATCAAAAGATAATCCAGCAATATTTAACTTGTCAAAAAAATGAGCACCTGTAATGAATGTGAATAAGCAACATAAAGCAAACTCAAATTGTCATGCAGGCAGTGCAGTCGTAGGAGCAGTTTATGTGACTAATGCCTTTCTCTGGATTAATTTTGTGCTGTTTTGTTCTGAAACTCTATCCACATGAATCTTCAGAGCTACCAAAACACCTTTAATAGTGATCCTGAAACAGATGCAGTGGCCTAAGCCCACCTAGCCTAATATAGCATTTGATGTAGTAGTGCTAACAAACCCATCTCAGAGGTTTTTGCCTGGATGTAGTTCTACAACATTAGTTTCTGAAGTCATTTTGCTGTAGATATAATTTCTATGCATATGAATCGAGCTGAAATTTTTATAGTTGGGTGTGTAGTGGTCCTGGATGTCATTGTTTTTTACAATGGCACATTAGTCAGAACAAACAATAAAGACACATGAAAACATTAAAATGTGAATGTGAATTCAAATTGAGTCTGTTCTTTGTAGAGAGCTTGTCAGTCCAATGAATCTACAGCGGTATATTCGGCCAATCGGAGATTTAGTGCCCCTGTGAAACATGGGAGGACGGTGTGTCAATTGTCTCCAGATAATAAATTGAACTCACTCAGGTTGGAGCCATGTCAATGACTCAAGGCAGTTATTGTTGTTGTTTACAGCCGACATGAGGCAGATATTGTCCTTGAGATAAGATTAAGTGAATATTCAAACACCGATGATGAACATATGCAGTGGTCATTGATGTTCTCTGTATCTGTCACTAATGATATCTTTATGGCCATAAAAATGAAGTAAGCTCTTGGTCAAAAATATTCTATGGGTACAGTAGCTCTCTCCGTTCGAGCTCTGGCTGCTAGGGAACGAGATGCCTGCTACAGTCTCCTCAGCATTCACTGCTATACCCCTCCCAGCCATCAAAGGTTACCTTGACAACCAGAGTGCTAACTCATCACAGCGCTGTCTGCTGGTTGGTGCTATGAAAAACTATATGTCACCCTGATTGGCAGTACACCTGACCCCTCAGGGGAGCGGGCCAATGGGAACTCATAAATCAGGCGGGGCAATCGGGACGCTGAGGGGGGAGTGCAGCAGCAGGGTGCGGTGCTTGGAGGGGGACAAATGGATAATGTGTGTGTTTGTAAATGCAGGTGGTCTGTCACCGAGCTTTGATGCCTTGTTTAAGGTCAGTTACTGTGAGAGAAAAGGCTTTTAACACATTAGAGAAATACTATTTCTTAATGTTACATATTACATTGATTATATTGGCTGCCATTGCTTTCAGATACAGATCATCTTCCTACAAATTGTTTATATTCAGAAAATACTCAAAGAAAAATGTATTTTTAAAATAAACTGAACACTGCAGAAGGGCTGCCCTAAACATCAAAAATGGATTTTCTTTGTGATATGAACATGCACAGTGGGCTTATACATATTGCAAAAGACTGTTTAAAGCACATGTTCCAGCCATGTACTTTTATTTTTATTATTATTATCTACAATTGTAACACCTTGTGTAATCCATTCTTGTGGCTCTCAGGAAGGGCATCCAGCATAAAAACGCCAAATTAACACTTAGTTTCATCATATGAATATATCACATTTTGAATCCTAGAATCATGCAGCTCTTATTACACCATTTTCATTTTAAGTTAATTTATTAATATCTATTGGTTAAGAGATGGTAAGGTCCAGTAATAATCTTTTGAATGAATATCATATTAAATTTGTTATAAATTGCTCCTAGATACGATTAAACAGATAATCAGAGAAACTATTGGATAAAGTCTGTCCCATTGAAGATAAGTGGATAATATTAATATATTGGTGAATATGGTTGTGAAGGGAAAAGATCCCAAACCCATTACAAGACGAGAACATTTTTCCAAAGTGACTGGTATGGATGGTCAGATTAACGTGAGAATGGCCCTAGAGCAAATGTATTAATCATTGTGCATTTTCCACCTCTGTGACATGATTGTGAAAATAAAACTCCCAAGTTGCTAAGAGACAGATCTAGAAACCCAAACTAGTGCCCTTTCTAATCAACATGCTAATAAATGTGAAAAAAAAACTCAGTAAATGTCTAATAAAAAAGATATCTGAAGCTGAAAGAGACATAGCACCATTGGCACGCCCTCTGCTCTGGACAATACACAGGTCTCTGGTGAATTATTGGCGTTTTATTATGTCTGATCTCATAGGTGCTTACAATTGCCAAAATCTGACCCAAGCACTTAGCTCTAAATAGAATTACTTACGGGCTTCTTGCAGTGAGTCAGACTGAAAGCAGGCATTACATGATTGTGATTGGGAATATAGGGGCATGACATCACCGATGGAGGCAAGAGGATGTCATTTACTTGAGAGATTTGGGTGTGGATAATACGAGCTGCAAAGGAGAAGAAAGATGGACATCATTGCTTGACCGCAAATGTAGCATCACGATTTGAATTATTGATATTTGTCTGGTCGGCACCTTTTGAAAAACGCTTGGCTGTCATTTTCCTGACTGCCAACACCAGTTTACATGCATCATAAGATTCTGCAGTCAAGTGCATTATCATGTCATATCAAATGAATTGTATACTGCAGCAGACAGTGTGAGTAGTTAATGGTGGTAATACTTTAGAAACAGCACTACAAATCTCTTAAGCATTGTTTCTCGGAGGCCACTGTGACTGTTAATGGAACTCCGGTCACGTAGCCTTCCTGCAGGCGCTGTTCCACTTTGTGTCTGTGCCGCACACATTTTCATTCATAAATACAGCAGCTCACAAAGGTGCTGCACATGACAAGGAGGTGCACCTCTCTTTAAGTAAAGTCTCCTGACTGTCTCTTATTTCATTTGCACTGAGTCCACATATTTGCATTATCAGGTTCAGGAAGTGACTTATTCCAATTATCCTGCAGGGCCTTTGCTTTAAACACGCTCACTTTAGTTGCCATAGATACGGTACAGCTAAAATCTTTTACCTAGCAAAATGTGTAAAAATGTGATTGAAATTATAATAAAGAACAAGGTGTTAAACAATACATGCAAGCTCTAAATGAGCCGTGCTTTTAATTAAGCTAATTTAAACAGTGTGCCTCCTCAGAGAATATACCTTTCCATCTGTCCCAAATGTAAAGGTAATAAATAGCTGTACTCCAATGTGTTTAGTGCATTACTGGACAGCTAAACGCGTGTCTGCTACAGCTCCGTCCATGAGCTCCACTCCCTGTCTGTGTCTGTCCTTGGGTGGGCAGCGGCTGTCGTGAGAACCACACCCCAGAGTCAATGGCTCTACCGGCAAATCCATAACTACACACACACGAACCATCCCCCTACGGTGACACACAGTAACAATCCGCCAGCGTACCATGCTCTGCCTCATTGCCGGGGCCATTAGGGACTTTTTTGTAGGGGGAGTGGGGAAGACAGGAGGTGGAGAATCACTGTGCAGAGGTGCGTAAATGCTGGTTGAATTACCTCAAAACCACAGCTGATGCATATATTCTTTTGGTTTTATGATTCTGGTCAAGCAGAAGACTCATTTTTGGGCTCCTAGCTCCACCCTGATGTGGCACAAATGCACTGCTACTGGCAAATGGTATCCCATAAAAGGTAATATTTTCTGCCATAATGGTTCATTTGAAGTATATTGCTTTGTAAGAGACCATTGTATCACAAACCAACAGGTGCTGCTTCAGATTTGATCACTTGCCATTGAATTTGCTGTGTTTTTGGAAGTACATTGTTTAAAATGAATGAAAAGTCTACCTGCACTTGTCATATTAACAAGTGGGAGATTTTAGAATCTCATATACTCGCCTCACACCTAAAGATTCTGGCTTGACGTTAATGGGTTTCCTTCCAGACACTAAAGGCTGTCTAGTGTCTGCTACAGCTGAGCATTTTCTTCTCTCGTGTTTCAGCGTTTTTTTGCACTCTCTATCCCACTGTGCAAACTGCTACCCACTCATTCCCTCTCTTTCTCTCTCTTATGCACATGCAGACACAGCGGAGTACCACACCCTTTTAGCCGGCTATCTCCTGCAGAAAAAGGGGAGAGAGGGAGCAAAAAGGGAGAGGAGGGAGGGGTGGGGGCTCAGGTGCTGCTGCTGCTACAAGCATCCTTCTGAACGATCCCGTCTCTATCCTTCTCCTGCTTTAAATGTAAAGGATGTTGCTTTTTGCTGAGACAAAAGATGCTCCGCGGCAACTCATATTCGAACATATGCCAGCAGTGTCATTACATCCACTGGAGCTGCCGTTAATTGAATTACGCCGGCTCTTTGGCCGAACAAAGGCTTCACAATCGCCACATGATCTCATTGGGGCTGGGGATGAGGAAAGGGCGAGAGGCATTGGATTTATGATGGACAAGAAAACATATAGGACTTAGGGCTAAGGCTAAAGCTAGGTTTGGGGTTACTAAGGAGGTCAAAAGAGAGAGATCTTCATTGTGATATTCTAACGATTAGCAATTTGGGTTCAACCTAAGAGTGTGGGCGGAGCTAAGGAAGCAGACAAGGAAGTAGGGATAGATTTTTGGCAAAAGTGAAGATTAATGGATTTGATATGTCATGGTTAGCAAATGTTGTATAGTAAAACTGTGAATTTAAAGGAATAAGACTGCACTTTTTTTCAGGAGGCACTCAAAGAAAGTGCTAGCTAAACCATGCTTTTTTGCTCACCCACCCATGAAAACCCCAGAGTGTGTGCAGATTCATTTGTGCTTTTCAAAAGCAAGAACATGAGGGCTAAGTGCTTGTAGCCTGCGAGGATCCCTTCAGAGAGACGTGCACGTTTGAGGTGGGGAAAAGCCGGTGCCTCACCCACATGGCTGCAGTGTGCGGTAGCAGCAGTAGCAGCAGCATGCCGGCTCTTTCTCTTTTGGTTTTCCCTCTCATCCTTTGCTTATTTTCATCGTTGCCTCCTACCGCCTACAATCGCTCATCCTGTCATCACTGCTACATTTCCAGGGAGTTTTCGAGGCATTTTATGCTTTGCTTGCCTTTACCTACCTTCCCCCACACCTTACAGTCTCAGCCTATTCTCACCTTTTCTTCCACCGTTTTCTACCTACAGCTGGTTTTGCTTCCCATTCTCATTTAGCATGTCAATCAAACTATCAAGTCTGTCTTCTTTTCTCTCCGTCTCCTATTCTTTCCTCTTCTGCCAATTTAATATGACTCATCCAGGCTGACATTTAGGAAGCCATCAGGTGCCAGTGGATTCCAGTATGTGGTAAAATAAACATTTGTTTGGCAGACCAACAGAATGACAATGTTAGCCTCTGAACATGCAGCTTCATTCAATCTCTTCTTTCCCAATAGATTAGCTATGGGTGATCAAAAACCACCCAACGTCCTCCTTTCACACCCTTTAAAGAAGTGCACACTTCATAGTCGCCTCCATTGACAGCTTCCACTTATAAAGCTAGAGGGCTATGATAATCCATTTAAACTCATTTATTCCCATTGTACTCCCCAGAGGCCACTGACATGATGGTGCTGCTCACTCAATCCTTACCCCACCCATATTTTTTTTTTCTTTTTCTCTCTCCCTCACTGTGGAAAATTACTTTAGTGCCACCAATTTCTGCCCAACAAAGAAATTAAGACTTGTGCTGATTTGTCAATTAAGGAAGCATTGCATTGGGACTAATTACCAGGAGCTCTCATTAACAGTAGCAGGAAAGAGTTGAGCCCAGTTTGAACAGCCGAGAATACAGAATATATCAATAATCACTTTTTCTCATCAATAAAAGGGACTGTCTGGTTGGTTAAGATCTAGTTACAAGCTTGCACCCCTTTTTACAAGTAGAGTGTGAGGTCTGGGAGGCATTGTGGCAACATCCATTCATGCGGGATAATCACGTTAACTAGGCGTGTCTGGGCTCAAAGCAAATTACACCAACATTTTGCTTAATCTTTTTCCCGAACACCCCCACAAACCAACACTGGCAAAGTTTAAAACATGAATTATAATGTATTCAAATGAAAATGAATTGCATAATAGTTTACCGGTTTGGTTCTTCTTATGCAGCACAGCATAGTTGTAGTTGTAGTCCTGCTTTTTCTCTTCTTTCTTCTTCTGCTTCTTTCTTCCTACACTCTTTCTCGTGCGCGCTCTTCCGTGCACACACGCTCACTCTCTCTCACTCTCGATGAGGCTGTATCAACAGCTAAGTCGCCCGGTGCATGTACTCATCCCAGTGTGCACACTCCTCTTCTTCAGTGGCCGTGCCCAGGCTTTTCTCTATCTCTTACTCGCACCGCTCACAAGGACTCGCCGATCCCACCCATTAAACCCCACCCTCTGTCGCTCTCTCCTCCTCCACGGTGATGTAGCCCCCTCCCCAACACCCCCACCGCCACCGCCTCTTAGTGATCCTCTCTCTTCTACATCTTCCCTTTTTTTTTTTGCTCCAACAGAAAGCCCCAGCCCCACCCTAATTTGGTACTTACTTATAAACCACTCAGTGAAATATCATCATTTTCTCTCATTCGTTTTAGCAGAAGTGTTTGTTTCATACACCACCGATTCCTATTACACAATAAAAACATATCTAAACTGTCTTACCAAATAACTCGAGTCAAAGCTGAAAGAAAATCCACCCAAAAGAGCAGATATATCTATGTACTGAAGGATAGTAATGGTGCATATACACAAACAGTGGTCTCAAGACGTCCCCCTCTTCATACCCATACTCTGTTCTCATGGAAACACCAGCAGATAGACTCGAAGGGCATAAGAGGAGGAGTGTAGCGAGCAAGAGGGCCGGGTGTGGCAGACAGACAGGCGAGTAGAGCAGGCAAAGACAGCCAGCTCACTTCCCCTTTTACCATTTCTCTTCTTTCTTTCTTTTTTTTTTTGCCTTGAGCCCCCTCTCATTTGGTTTAATGAGCAGCAGTAACACAAGCATTAGTCCATTTATAACCATTACTGTGAAAACCACGAAGCATTGCAAACACCCACACTCCTGTTTGTCTTTCATAATACACACACACACACAGCCATATACAGTGTGGTGTCAAGAGAAGTCCCCACCCCCGCTTTGACACCACCAGCAGATGCTCGGTGAGGATGGAGGCAGGATTGAAGAGGGGAAAAAAAAAAGAAAAAAAAAATCTATCCCTGAGGGTTTTGCAATTCTAGTCTGTGACAGGATTATTCCACATACAGTTGGCAAAAGGACTCAAGTGTTACTGGTGTTCGTCTAGCACTGCCTTCAAATGGACCACCATCTAACACTGTCTTCTAATATCTTATTACTGTCTAACCCGTATTCATAAAGGTAATCTATTTATGTCACATTTTCGAAAACACAGACATATTCAACAGGAGAAAACAAAATAGTATTATAGACATAGAGGCATATGTTCAAAGCCATATATTTATGGTGTGTTTAAGCAAAATAAATGGTTGTATGGTATTGTTTAGGCAAGGCGCACATCAGGTTAAGTGAACGCCTTGGTATTCCTCTGGAAGAGCTGGAGGAAGTGTCTAGGGAGGTGTGGTCGTTTTTGCTTAGACTGCAAAGACACTTATTATCTCATCAAATTCAATCTCTTACTGTAAACGGACAAGCTAACTCAAAGTAGCTGCAGGTAATTCTGTCATATAGTATTCTGTGCATTTAGTTGCATTTTGTTGTTGCCTAAAAAGTAAGAGCAGAGCAGTATCTCATATATTTCAAACATCGTCCGATTTTATTGGACAATGTTTGAAATATATGAGATACTGCTCTGCTGTCAGTCACTTTGTACTGTCAGAGACACTATATTAACTACAAACATTTGTAAAAGAATGGGTCATCTAAATCAGATTTGTTTCCTATTCATGATTCACTGGTAACATACCACTTTTACTTCCTCTAGATAGTCAAGTTTGATCTTCTTCTTGGTACTCCGCCAGGGCCGTGACTGACCCGGGCGGGGCCCATCCGAGGACCCCACTAAACCATCCAATCGGTAGTATCGACGGGCGGTGCCATGTCACAATCTAAAATCTGTGGCTCAGTGACAGAGCGGTCGTCTTATAAACGGAAGGTTGGTGATTTGATTCCCATACTGTTGTTGTGGCCTTGGGCAAGGCACTTAACCCACTTTACTGCTGGTGGTGTTCCAGCTGTAACACTGGTGTGTGAATGGAAGTGGGATGTAAAAGTGCTGTTTACTGTGATGTTAAATATACACATCACACAAGCTACACTGGTTCAGGAAAAGCACTATGTCGAATTAAAATGCATGACTTTTTTGCATTAGCAAGCTCATGTGGCTCAAGTTTTTTTGGATACGCATATACAACTAGGCACATTTAATCCTTCACCAGTTTTGTGTATGGTCTGCTGTCCCATTTACACTAAAGCTGCCTCAATCCTTCTTACTTATGTTTCTCCTCTCTTCACACCCCCAAAGTTGGCACTAAACCTTTTGAGATGAGGAAAAAAACTGTAACAAAGGTGGATCTTCACATCATCCAAACACTTTCTGTTCATTTAGAAACTCATGGACAAATGTGGTATGTTACAATATTATAACCACACATTATTTTGGACCTCAAGCATTAATTTTTGATGGGAATGTCGCCCCAGTCAAATACTAACAATAACTCCCAGAGCCTGTGCTGCTTTATGTGTCATGTTACCCCACAGCAGCGTCTGACACACATAGCGGAGTGCGGTTCTGCTGAGTGTGCAGGATCTTTCTCAGCATTGCCCTAAACACAGTTCTGCACATTCATACTGTACTAGTTTACAGCAGCAGCCCTCCACTGGGACGCTCCACAGAAATAACCAGTACAAGTAACACGAGCAGTGATGAGCCACTTTCCTAAAGTTTCCTAAATGTCACTCCTTGGAAAAAAAAACGAAAAGAAAATAGCTGTGTCTTCTCTATTATACTGAAAAGTCACATCATTAAAATTGAGAAAGCTGAGAGACTGCATATACCTCAACTTCCTAAACTCTTCCAGTATTTGAGGAGGGCATTTATGAGTGACTATGAATTACTTTACAGTATTGCCAGGATTATTTATTATGCTGTGTTGGGCCACACTTGGTTAAAGATAAAAAAGACAGCAGTGCTTTGTGTTTAGGGAATAAATGTAAAATAAATATTGTAGTTGCTTAGTAAATTCATAAACCAATTTATCTTTTATTTATTTACTGTATTGCTCTTGTAAGGTTTTAACTCATTTAAGCGTCATACAGCTTCCCTTGTCTTCGGTCTCTGGTCTGGTCTCGACTACATTTCTAGTTTTTTTTTTTTAAAGAAATTGTGTAAGAAATTGATTTACAAAAAGCAGTGATTGCATGTGATTAATTAAAATAACAAATTGTCTTTTTTGATGATGGACACTTCAACATTAAAAAGTGTTTATTAAATGTACAGTTGAAGAGAGACCAGTCAATTATATTTTATTTCACTGATAAGCACTAAATGCCGATTGACAACGTTCATAATTGTGTTATTTTTATTTAATCAAAAGGAAATTTTACAAAGTAAAAAGCTGAAAGATAAATTGAGTTTAGAAAACCACAGGGAACATCCCAAATGATGTCACAGAATGATATTTGTCAATAAGTGTTGTTATTTTATGAAACAGAGCCCAGTCTCTACATAAAGTACACATCACCAGAAGAACTAAAGCACTCAAATACCAAAATAAATCTGTGGATTCAAGATTCAGTGAACAGTATTAACATTATTATATTATAGAAACAGGAAATATAGATTAGTTTCGAACAAGATAAATAGACAAGCTACAAAGACTAGAGATAATTATAATCAGCATATTTATAGTACAATAATACTTAATGAGAGTCAGATTTTGGCATTGCTTTTATTCTTTATACAACACTTTTACATTAAGCTTCCATTCACACACACATTCATAAACCAGTGCCACACCTGAAACACCAGGTGGGGGAAGTGTCTTGCCCAAGGACACAATGGCAGTATGAATAGGGAATTGAACCACCAACCTTCTGTATATAGGTAGAATAATTATGTGCTATTATCCAATAGATAAGATACAATTTAGCATAAAATGTATAGATTGTAGAAGTTATAATTGTCCCAGTTACTCTTGTTCAGTGGTTTTGTCACTTCAACTTAAGAACACATGGAAAAGTCAAATCCAAAGTGAAAAAAACGCCTGGCCTTTGCGCTCACCGGTTTTTGGGCCACCAAGCTTTTAGTTCTTTTCATTTGTTCTGCAGCCATTACTCAAACTAATGAGGGGAAGTGTTATGGCAAACTTGAACAATCAAAGTTAAAAAATCTATTTCAAGCTGCATCAACCTTGGTCTGGAGGCTTCTGTTGACTCTTTTCTCTCAGTTTACTGCATTTGTTCAGTGGTTTGTTTGAGGATTAGGCAGTGGATGTCAAATCACTCCAAATGCTCAACTCTATTGCAAATAGAAAAAACAAATGGAACAAGCGTTAAAAAAAAGACACTCCAAACATTAAAATCTCTCACTTTAAAAGACAGCAGAAGATGGAAAGAGATGTGTCAGATCTCACATAATGGAGTTGTGCTGTCTCAGGAAATATGATAAATGTTTACAATTAAGAACCATACCTTTCTTTTTTTACTGTTGTTTCCTTCCTGATTAGTTTTGTTCTAACTCTGTTTTGCTTCTATTAGCTAATTGTGAGTGAATTGTAAACTGTAGAAAGAAAACGAGTCACAACACGGAGTAATGAGAAGTAAAAATCTATATTAGCATCTCCATTATTGTTCTCGTATGTTTAAGATAATCCCGTTGACAGACCATAAAACTCATCCTTTATTTGGCCCTAACTTCAAGAATAGGACTACAAATGTGGTCACACCCTCAGATGCCTTCAATAAAAGCATTAGCGGTCACTTGGCGTTAAAACTCGCAGCCTACAGCCGTCTAAACTCCTTAGTATGCTAATCTATGTGCACTTATTTGATTGTTGCGTTAAGCAGCTGTTCTGGCTTCAGGAATCAATAATGTCACACTGTCCAGGCCGTATTGAAAAGCAGTCAAGTGTTTGCTCTGCCAACACTAAAGGTTACTGCTGCCTAAATGTGATTACAAAGTCATTTTTGTAGTTGGCTCTCAGAATTGGGAGGGCCAGCTGAAAAGGTTTTGTTACCTCCCTGTTACATGCACTCTTTAGATCAGCGGCCAAGCACGAGGTTATTCGATTCACTTTTGCGGACAGGCTTTTTTTGGATACAGTATTTGTTGTCCTACATTAAATTTTAAGCATTGCAGTATTAAATGACAAGGAACACGAAGCATTTTTTTACACAATGCTTAACTTAGTTTCTTATTTGTGATTTTACAACTTGGATTTTAAAAGAAAGATAAAAATGGCACCTCTTTTAAAATCCTTGCTCAGGTCTATTTGTTCTATGATATTCAGATAATGGATAATGAAATCAGTTTGAATTTAAAACATGTTTTTTAAAAATAAGTATAGAACCTGTTTTGGCAGGAAGTAGAGGAATTATTCTGGTGATGGGCAGACACTCCTCCCCAGGCCAGAAAAGCCTGGTGGGTTGGGGGTTAGGCCCCCTCCACAGAACTGTGGAAACCTCTGGTGTCTGAGTGGCAAAGTGCATTTGTTAAACATTTTTAACAGTATTAAAAACTTAAAACTTAAAAATAGAATAAAAATAATATTTTATAAAAAATCCTTGTCAGTGGGTGGGACCCAAAAGTGAGCTGTGAAAAAATGAAATATTGCATTCAAATATAGTTTAAATGTTTAGATATATTGTGAGACTTCACATGTACAAACGCAGATTAAGAATTAAAGCTAAATATGCTAACGAGAATATCAAAACAAGTTTTTAAAGACAGTTAATTTAAAAAAAAAAATGCTTGGATGGTAAATAGTGGATTGCAACAAAATGATCCGGGAAACATTTGGGTCCCAACATGAGACAAGTGAAATCTGTGAACATTTGTCAATCCTTCAATGTATAAACCTTATCCTACATCTGAATCAGTGCCGCAGTTTAGAAATACTCTTTATATTTCTAATCTAATGCAACACCACTACACACAGTGGCTCCTGAAGACTGAGTACAACATGACGGAGCAGATGTACTGTCTGTGGAACAGAGTTTAGTGTGGGGTGGGGGAGGGGCGTAAGTGAACATACATTTGAGCTGATTTATGAATGTAGGCGACACAGTAATGACAGCACATCACATCAGTCAAGAGAAGTCTCTGTTCTCTGCGCAGGGAAAATGAAATAGTCATCCGCCTGCTTCTATAGAGCATTTTTTCGCTGCCCGACATGAGTAAGCTGTTGCCATGGTAGTTCAGATGAAGCAGGAATGATAATTGTTTCGCCATAGCAGTCCGTAAATTATTAAAACCTAGAGGGCACAAACGAGCTGAACGAGGAATATAAAGGGAATTAAACAGAGTGATGTTTTCTGTTTGTTCAAATGTTCGTATTAATAGAGTCGCTTTTGGAAGTCCCCACTTTTTATGTTTCAGACATGATGGAGATTCTTCAGTTCAGCTGTCCTTAGAGTTTCTAAAAGAATATCCAAGAGCGTCCATAAATAGTCCAGATCTATTCATGAATAGTGCAACAGACAAAACACAGAGACAAAGACAATGAGAAAATGGCAGTAGCATTAATCAGAATTTGTTCATATTGGTATTATTTACCATCAATGCAGTGATGGGACTGATGTTCTGGTATGTGCCAGGATTGCATGTATTTATATAATTAACCAATGAAATGGTGGAGATTTCAGCCTATTTTTATTAAAAGTGAGGAAAAGTGCAGATTTCTTCTTAGAGCATGCAAACAACTATGGGAGCCCTGCAGTGACATGTTGTACAGTGTCTACCTAACCCAGTGGAAATAGATCTTCAGTGTATCTCTTTTTTATATGGCAAATGCAAAGAGTGTTATTTTCATGCAACACAACTGGTACACGTAATATAGACTGAAGTTACTATTTTAGTAGTGAAGGAAAAGTGAAAGTAAAATCAAACACTGCCAACAAACTGACTACAAACATGGCTACTGTAGAGAAGCCAAGGGACAATATATTTTCACTGAACGCTGACCTTGTTGAACTGCATTACTGTATTAAATGTAAATGTATTTTTTCAGGTAAATCAGACATTAGCAAATGTTGTTATAAAGATATAAAGATTTAAGAAATAAATACAAACAGCATTCTTTCAAAAATGAGGTAAAGTTCCTTTAGGCAGGGCTTTAAAATCCCTTTTCAGGTTAATTCTAATGTGACTTTGTGTTGACTTATGTGACTTTAGGCTCAGTGGCTCAGTGGTAGAGCAGTTATCCCTTTGCTGGAAGGTTGGGGGTTTGATTCCTGCTCTCCCCACAGTTCATACTGTTGTGTAAGTCGCTTTGGATAAAAGCATCATCTAAATGAATTAATGTAATGTAAATATTGTGCACTTATCAGCTCATATCACAAAAATGTTTTTACTGTATATACTAGTTCTGTACCTGCTCCACTATTTACCTGTGAACACAGCACACATTGAGTGGATAAATAGAAATTCAAGAAAATGTACTTATGAGTTCTTGCAGAGGGACTGGGACTGACTCAACACTAACACATGCTTTTTAGTCTTTTTACATGAATAACCACAGTCTATATGTACCTGCATGTCCTATAACTTTACAAACCTTTTGTAGCCAAGGAGAAATTTACATAATGCATGCCCCTAGTTAATATGCATATTTTCAGAAACTGATCAGTAATTGAAATGTTACCAAAGCTGTGTTAATTTTCTTATAAAGCCATGCATAGCATAACAAGGAAAAATGTAGCTCAACAATTTATTCAGGCAAAAAAAAAAAAAAAAGTCAAAATACAGAATTAGCATTTTGTCCAGCCAAAATGTAAAAAACATAACATACTGTATTTACAATGTATATTAATAATGGTTCATGGATAGTAGTGGACATTTTTCCTTTTATTTTAGACATACAACAGAAATTGAAACAGATTCCATACCTGCCTTAAGCTTAGGCAATAAATTAGACAAAACACAAGTCCTTCACAATACGGCATTGTCAAGTCAAAAACATTAACGATCAAGGCATAAAAATATATACTACAGTGTCATCTCGGTGCTTAATGCATATAAAGAGTTTGGTAAAGAGCTTTGTACTTAGAAAAACAACAGAGACAGGGTAAGCTGTTTTTCAAAAGCAAAGCAAGCTTTTAAAGCTTGTAGCCTAAAGAAAGTTTTTATCATTTATTTAAATAAAGCTGGAAATGTATAATCCAACTTTACTCAAGGCAAATAAACAACTCTTCAAAGAGACAATGGAAAATGAAAACGACATCACTAAAATGTGTTTTAAACTTGTCATGGAAGTCAAAGGTCCAGAGTTGTAGTTTCAGTTTTCGACCAGCAGCGATCTCTAGCATCGAGACTCAGCAAAACCTTGCTCCATCGAAGGAATCTTTTTATTATAATGGCCTTCGTCCTCTTCATCCTGGACATAAATGAGGAAGACAGGGGTTTAGACGAAGACAAAGACAGACCCAGACATAAACATTAGAAAGTTTAATATTTTATAAACATTCTCATCCCGTCGTCAGGCGTCCAGGACATGTAAAATAAATCATGTGAAACGGATCTGCAGACATGTCTCATTAAGTTATTTATGTGACGGAGGTCTGTACTTTACCAGGAAGCAGAGTTCACAGCACGTGGCCTTCTTCACAGTCGCTCCAGGTGGGTTCTTCTTGAACTCTTCTCTAAAACAAACAGCAATGACAATAATCACTCACAGTTACAATGGAAACTAATGTTTTTGACATTTTAGTATCATGTGTATATTCTCCAATGGGAAACCAAACTTGGAATCTACTGTTTTAAAATCCTTATGACAGTTGTTCTTCCCCATCTCAAAAGTACAGCTGTCAAATTATTTATTATATTTAATAAAGTCAATCACAGCAGATGTCTCATGTTTTTTTTTTTTTTTACAGACTGTACAAGACCTCACATAATAAAAAAAATTATCAAAACTGTCATTCTGTTGTAAGTGTGTTTTGGCTGCTCCTACAGAAAACCCCTCTCTGTTTTGCTCAGGCTTGGGGCAGGCATAAGGGTCTGATCCATTGTGTTTAGAGTTGCTCCTCAGGGAATTGAACCCCCAAACTCCTATATCAAAGGCAGCTTCATCAAGGAGGAGCTAAAAATATTCAGTCTGGTTGACATAATTTAGGTTTTGACAATTAAAACTTCACATAGTAGTCTCAGCTACATACAAAAGGCAAAAATACAATTGTTTATGAAATGATCATAATGGCTAGTAAAGAGATGAGATTAAAAAAGCAATAATAACATCTGTTTGCTAGATTCACTAGAAGATAAGCACTTTTGAGAGTCTAAATCTGGAAGATGAGCAGTGAACATTTATCTGTAAAGATAGCTTTAGCATTTGAGCATATATATATATATTACATACACAGCCAAACCAAAATAATTCTTCATTACCTATAACCTTGGTAGAATAAAGAATATTCTGGAAGGACTGGTATTTAACATACAACAGTGGTAAAGCTATTCCAATTCAAGAATCAAGCATTTTCAATGACTAAACAAATTTAAGAAAGATATTGAAAACAGAATATTAAAATTCCAGCCCTTGTGGGAACTGTGAAGATTGCTTCAAACCACAAGGCACTGAGGTTCCTATTAAACATTATCTCGTCACAGATTTAATTAAGGGACTGCACACATTGAGCACAAGAATTAAAATAATTTTTTTGCTTAAACTTCATTAAATTAGCAACGTAAAAGCTAATCCATAACCATCAAAGCCTGCAGTGATTATGATTGGCCCCAGGAGACCGGCAGCTGTGATTGGTTGGACAAATGAACTCACCCCTCCATGACCTCTATTGGTGATCTGTAGGATTTTGATTGGCCGTGATGCTTCTCCTTGGGACAGAGGATCCGTCCAATTAGAAAAAAGGTGAGGAGAGAAGAGGGAAGGAGGATGAAAGCAAGGAGGACCGCCACGTCTGAAAATCGAACCCTGGGAGCTGGAAAGCAGACAGGACGTCAGATACATGTTAACGAGGCGACTACTGCATGTTCTACTGACGTACACACTTCATTTACAGAACAAATGCTGAAATGGAACAAAATGTCAATAAAAATGGAACAAACCAAGGCTAAAAAAGAACCTAAAAACCTCTAAGACATATGAGATGAGAGATCATATGGACTTGTTTAGGCCACACTGTTTTTTCAAAGATGAATGACCTTTTATGTCCCAGCTCTTTTTAAGAAATCATTTCCCAGAACAATTATGACAGCAATTTCCCATTAACATGATTTAAATTTTATGTCACTCAAAAAACAGGAAACTATATAATTCCCAACACTCACGCAGACATCTCTTGTATTCTATTCATTCATTCATTCAATCATTAGATTAGATCAGTAGAAGTGCTGAACAGCTATCCATGAAACATTAGCTGCAGGTGGAAATCTAATATTTTCATCTTTAATGCTCGAGAAAAGATTACTTAATTTTTAACTTTTTTTTTTAGGTAATTAGTAAATTTTCCATTTTTTAAGAAGTGGAAACAACTATAGTGAATTTGTCAATAGTCTATAAAGTGATCTCAATAAAACCTGTATATGGACTTTGTAGATGAATGTGTAATCAGCCTTTCTGCTTATAGAAAGGAATTCACATTGGCCTTGAATGTGTTGTGCGAAGGTTTCTGTGAAGGTAATGATATTCACATCAGTGAATGAGAACGCTGACACGGGGCTTCAGGTTAAAAATGTGCACAGACTAAATGCTTTCCTTACCTCTGGGTGTGACTGTGAGCACCGAGTGAGATGTGGGGGAGCCGTGCACGTCAGGGGGGTTCCTGACCGAGCACGTATACGTCCCATTATCATTTAGTGTGGCGTTAATGAGAGAGATGGAGCCGTCGCCGCGCGCCGGGCTCCCCTGCCACTGTATCCGACCGCTGAACTGACCCTGCGGCGGTAGGAACACCCGAGACGAGAAGTGGAAGAACTACAAAGAAGAAAAATAAAAGAGAGAGGGCTGATTTATTACTTGAATCGATGTTGTCCAATGGTTAATAGCTTTAATATAAAACATAAGAAGTAATGTTAATGTGTGGACAAACTGTGATGAAGACTCTACTCAGGACTCAGTAGTAAATAATGTAGTCACAATGACGCACTCACATACTCAAGGCTCATATAAGATTCATAACATCCATTTTAGTCTCAGAAAATGTCAGCAGCAGAACGAGTTTACCAATGTCAGGCAACTCAAAAGTGAGTCAATACTGAATATATTGTAGATCTACTTCATAATCAATAGTTTTATTATAAACTGTATAATTCACCCCATATTCAATCCTGCCCAAAGTAAATGAGCGTTAATGATGTCAGTGCATTTCTTTAAGTATCAGAGCTGCAATTAACTGTCAGTTGTCCAGGACGAACCCAGTCTCATGCCCAAAGAAGCGGTAATAGGCCACACCCCTGTGACCCATAACAACCAGAAATATTCATGAATGACCATAACATTAACAGAGATCTACCTCAAATGTCCAGTTTTACATTTTACTCCAGGAGATGATCTTCAATCAAATGCTTTGCTTTTAATTGTGTTTTTGGGATGATTTTGTCATTTATTTTTATTCCATATGTTTACTTTGTCATAAGCTGTGAAGCATTGTGGACATAGTTAGTTTTTAAAGTCCTATATAAATAAATTAGGTCTAGGTGTATATTATAATTACTCTTTCCTTTATGGAAAGTTACCGTAGATGATGTTCATCAGTAATAAAATGAATAGTTTTATGTTAAAATTGACCTTGAGTTGAGTTGGTCTGAAATGTAGAGCTACCACATGCAAAGGGAAAACATCCGTACACTTGATGAAACAGGTCTGTGCAATGCTTCTTCTTTACGTCATCTTGTACTGAGCCATTTATGTCCAAAGAGGAACATGAGGCTTTTACAGAATTTGCTGTATTAAAGCAGAATTTTCACAAAGTACAGGGAAAGGTATTTATCTATTTCTTGTAAAAACTCCAGATTTAAAACGTAAATGACACATGGTTGTGTTTTAAAAGAGAAATTCAGACATAAATTAAGTAAAACCCACTTTTAAAGACTGCATGCTTTAACAGATAGAGTAATAATATTTCTCTGTGGTGTCAAAGGCTTGCAAAGTTTTGTGAAAGAATGTAGTGCAATCAAATTAAATGCGTCAGAAAAATATTAAAAAGGATAAATTATTCAGGTTTGATCAAGTTTATATAAAAACCTCCAGCTAAAGTTAAATAGCTTGATTAGAGCTTAAAGGTGTACAAGCCCTCTGAGCCCTCGACAGGGGTCCAGAGTCGACAGGGTCCAGAGACCGCTTTGACAATATAGGCGGAGAACATAGTCCAGGGTGCACGTGGCAGAGTGGTTAGCACTTCTGCCTTACAGCAAGAAGGTCGTGAGTTCAAAACCCGGCTGACTCAAATATTCTCGGCCGACTCCGGTCTTTCTGTGAGGAGTCTGCATGTCCTCCACGTGTTACTGTGGGTTCTCTCCGGGTACTCCGGCTTCCTCCCACTGTCCAAAGACATGCATGTACAGGTTAATTGGCAACTCTAAAGTGTCCCTAGTGAATGAATGTGAGTGAATGTTTGTCTGTCAGTGTTTGTCTCTATATGTTAGCCCTGCGACTAACTGGCCACTGTCCAGGGTGTACCCCGCCTCAGGCCCAAAGCTGCTGGGATAGGCTCCAGTCACCCGCGACCCCTAACGGGACAAAGCGGTAGAAAATGAATGAATGAATGAACATAGTCCACTCAAATTCAATGTCTCCAGCCTCCCTCGGAAACAAAACGTTCCTCACAGTACGTTTGGGTCTGCCGAGTCTGTTCAGCTTCCTCCTCCGCCATCGGACCCAACTCATTACCAGGTGGTGATCAGTTGACTGCTCCGCCCCTCTTTTCACTTGAGTTTCTAAGAGACTCGGTCGGAGGTCAGATGAAACAACTACAAAGTCGATCATCGACCTACGGCTTAGGCTGTCCTGGTGCCACTTGCACTGATAGTTTAGAGCTCTGTTCTTTATTTTATAAATCTTATAAATGAAAAACTGAAGGAGTGTTAATGTTATTATGCAGGGAAGTTTCCTAGTTTATCAGAATTTAACACTCTTTTATACTTTTTAACTGATACTGTTAAAGACGAAGACCGCGTGAATGCAGCATTAACATGTGCAAAGTGCTGTGGACTCAATAGTTTGATTCCCTCTTGTGCGTGTAAATTCTGTAGACAGAAGTCCAGTCAGATGGATTTAATCGAGCATGAGAATAGTCTGACTGAATCATAGTGAGTGTCACACACTGAAATGCACCTGTTCAGTGCTCAGACCTGACTTCATTAGTCGACCACACTTTCACTTCAAGGCCAGTCTCACCTACAAACACAAACCAATGGAAGGTGTTGCTAGTGCTTGACAAACAGGCCAGATACTTTGTTGCATTTAAACCCCATCCAGTAATAAAGTTAGTTTTTTGGCCAATCTTTACTCAAAATCCTATGTCCTAAAGACAGTTGTCAAGCACTACAACACTAAAATGATGCTGCTTTGATTAAGATTATGCAAAAACCCATGTTTTATTTACTGCCTGTGGGTTTACACTGAGAACAATGTCAACAGTCATATCTGCAAATAGCCGTCCAATAAAGTAAAGAGCAAACACAGAATCACTTGAACAATCACAGGCAGCTTTATGGCTTTATAACCATGGGGCTATAAGCTTCATTTTTCTCTCAGACTGATTGTATGGCCTGGCAGAGATAAAACTATCATCTACTGCACCGTTATTCATCCACAGCTGATCATTTGAGGACTTGGCAGAGCGCAAACGGCTCCACAGAGACTCGATGTCAGTGAATACATCAGAGACTCCAGAGTCTGAAAACAAATGTTAGACTCAATGCGTCTTTTAAACTCTGGAGGCGCAAAAAAAAAAAAAACCCTCAAAAAAAACTCAAAGCCAAGCCACCAGAACTTCACAAAAACCCCTTGGGGTAGATGGATAATTATCTGTTCGTTTGCCAGACTGTTTAATAGTTTTTAGCACAACAGTAGCAACAAGGTCGTGCCAATAGCTTCTTAGTTTCACTTTCACCTGAGGGATACTTAGCCAAACATCCTTCGTTTGGCAGAGATGCAAAAATTCAAAAGTTATGGCAATATCAAGGGAGACCAGAGGCCTTTCTGTTTAAATAGTAGTAGCTATAGTTTGAATCATGTTATAAAACCAAAATACATATTCATACAATGTTAAACACATGCCAATACTTTTATTAGAATAAGACTAACACTAAAAACAACCAAAAGTTTTTTTCCAATAGCAGAAATATACCAACAGAAAAATACAAAGAATTTACATTTCATTTCTTCATCTGGGACAGGCCTTCATCTCGTGCCCAGAGTCAAAACTAAAACTGGTGAAGCAGCGTTTAAGTTTCCTGCATCAAAAACCTGGAACAGCCTCAACTTTAATAATGTTCAAGGGAACTCTTTAGCTCCGCCTACATCCAGTAAAGACAACTGAAAGTGTTTTTTATCTGGACTCATCTTTTAATTTCTGTTTCTTATTCTTAATCTTGTCTACATATTTCATTTGTCGTTTATTTCTGTGAAGTACTTTGAATGACCCAGTGTATAAATTGTGCTGTATAAATAAAATTGCCTTGCTTTGTTTCTTAGCAGTTTGACTATTTTATAAACTGCAACATATTTTCCACAGACAAGAAACCCCTGGATATGCCCTCAAACTATTAGGGTCTTTAAAAAGCACAATAAAGAAAGAAGACATTTTGACTCTATTATTTGTAAATGTAGTGAGAGTTTAAACTATTACATATTCTTCTGTGAGAGTTTATAATCTTTATCAGTTGAATACAATACATCTTAGATTTATTAGAGCAGAAAAAGAGCAGCAAAAATCTAGCTATATCTGGTTTTAATGCTACAACATTCATTCCAAGCTTTATTCATCAAAATTCAATTGCCAAAATTTGCAATTACCAAGAGAGTCACTGACATTTGACTCCACACTCATCCTCTCATCTCTCTGAACTCTACAAAACTCATTTTCATCAAGACTGGGGTAATTATGCAAGCCACTGAGGCACTGCAGCAACTCACATCCACAATAACGCTTTGGGTGCAGTATTATATTTCTGACAGCGCCTTTCACGTGCTTATTCATGGTCGTGTCCCGTGTGAAATACAACCAGGGACACACGGGCCAGCGGTGACGCCAAAACTACTAATGAAATGGAATTCAGAATAAATGAAGTTGAAGAAACAAGAAACTTACAGACTTGGTTCAATCTATGAAGTAATACTGAAAGGTTTGACCTCAAATCAATATTACAATTAATAGAACATTTTAATGTAAAATTAATGGCAAGGCTTGTAGAGGAAATATAATTAACAATTAAAAGGAGTAAAAGTATATAACTCTATGATTTGGACTAGCTTTCTGTCAGTTTTGTGGTTAGCCTTGCATTTTACTGTTAAATCAGCTCATTTACCTTCAAACACACCGAGCTAACAAACATCCAAATAAAACACTGTTGTTTTTCACCTGCTCCATCGTAAACTAAACTCTGAAGGAAGAGCACACGCAGCACATTCCTGTCAAATTGAAAAAAAGGGGATGGGATACAAGAAAATATGTTCTGTGTCTAGAACAGACAGGAAACCGACTGAACTCTCCTGAAAAAGGTCCGATTGAATTTACAGCCATTTAATTCTTATTTCAGCCAATATTACTTCTACTTTAAATCTGACGTAAAAGTGCATGTCTTTGTGAGTTTAAAATAACTTGAGGGAAACATAAGGATACGGTGGTCCAGATGGCTCAACAACCCAAAAATAAAAATGCTAATAAATCAGCCACAAACGACCGAAAAACAAGAAAATAATATAATCAGTGGTCTTGGTTATTGCAGAAGGATAAACTATAATCTACTGGGTTTGTGCCATTGTGACATATTGTTTATTGTGTGTAGTTTAACTTTCAAAGACAAAATGTGGCATAAGGTTTAATAAAGAATGTCACCAGCTATTGCTAACGCTAAAGAAACCTTCATGATAATCCAGTCTCAGTAAATAAGCATTATTGTACAATTTATTTTGCAAACCAAAAGGTGCTTGTAAAGGGTTTGTCTGGGAACACACAGGACAACATCATTCTTTCTGTTTTGCTCTTGACACACCTTTGTGGCTTTGTGACGTTAAACCAAACTGTCTCTAGGCCTGGAAACACGTGAACAAACACACACTAACGCCCTCTTATCTGAAACCAAGTCCTTTTCTCCTCCAACACACGCCTATATTTAACCGACTAAACCAACAGCACTCCACATACTCCAGATGAGAGGAGCCACACAACATTAGCCTCCACTTTACTCTGAGTGCTCCTGAAGGAAATGCTTGCAAATAGGGTTGCAACTACCACACTATGGATTCCCATGGTCCAAATGCAATTACAAAGAACCACCCCTGATGGATATCTTCAAGTCGAGATGGAGTTTGTTTGAATTATGTGGTAGATCTGGGTTCAGGGAAACTCAACCCAGAGTGCAGTTATGGGTAAAAAGTGGGTATCGTTTCTCGTGTAGAACAAGACCATGATACGGCCGCAAAAGAAAGGACATTAGTGTAACTGACCAGGCGTGGTTTTCTGGTCAAGTCCTTAAAAGCACAAATAAAGGCCAACAAAAGGAAGGATTAAAGTAGGAATGCAGAGGAGATGCTCTTAATCTATGTTATTTGTTAAATTTTTGCATACAGATGAAAAAAACAATCTATGTTTATACAACTTATTGCCAAGAGTCTTTTTTTACTTTGGAGTTTGTTCAAATAAAAAAACGGCGGCAGTTGCAGCAGTAGTAACAAACAAACTACCAAACATGATCACAATAGCAACACACCCTTTCAGGGCACATAACCGTTACCAGTCCTGTGGATAAGTAAAAATCCTGTACTGTTGAAAAGTGAAAATGGATTACATTTTCTTAAGGTGTGTTAACTTTAAAAAACCTACAGCATGTGAGAATGTAAATGTGTTTTTGCCTCTGTTTGAGTGGTTTGCAGGAAAATAACATTATTTGAATCCTGCGACTGGTTTGTAAAGTGACACTGCACTGAAGCTTGTATCTGACAAACAACACCAAATATAGACCTTCCGCTGACAGCACGAGCAGCTGGGTACACACCGTGCCCCATCTCGTCGTGGTGAATATATGGAAAAACTGAGAATCTGTCTTGAGATAAATATATTTCTCAACTAAAAACTATAAAAGAGTATTGGTGGGTCACCTGGTAGGAGCAGGTGTCCTCTACCATTGTCACCATGAAATAAAGGCTTTCTTTTGAAACTTTGGAAATATACATGTGTTACCATGAACTAAAAAAGATCACAGCAGAGCATTTGAAATGTGCCACATGCTTGTTGTTTTACTAGCCTTATGTTTTACTGAAATGTCGACTCACAGCACATTGCCTACTTCTCTGTCTTGCTGATAAAGTATAGAAAACTATAGGCCTTTTGTCTTAGCCAGTATGATGTTTAGAAGTAAACATGGGACAGATATGTGTATCTATGCTCTGAAAAAGACTGAGCAAATACAGAAGACAGAACTCCACAATGTTTCTGTGCTTCTTAAATGCCTCAAAAGCCTTTGACCGCATCAACCATAGAAAGCTATTTGTAAAATTACAACAGCGAGAGGTTCCTCCATACTTAGTCCGGGCTCTGCATTTCTGCTATACACACCAAACAATGCAACATCTGAGTATTTATTAGTGACAAACGGGGTCAGGCTGGGTGGAATATTGTCAACCATGCTCTTTAACATTTATGGACAATCTTATTCAAAGACTTAAAAACTGGAAGGCTGGCTGCATGGTGGGAGAAAGACTGAACCATATTCTGTACGCAGACTGGTGAGCAATATTATTTAGAGTTTAACACCAGAAAGAGTGTGGTTGTACTGCTGAAGACAAAGGGGGGCTGCAAGGCTGTGTTTCCCTCTTTTTATCTGGCTGGACCTTGGACAGGAGTTATCTGTAAATAAGGTCAAAAATGTGGACATATAATTAGGAGTCACCTCTGTGACTATGATGACATTCAGAGACTGTATGTACAAGCTAACATGCTTGCTCTTAAATTTAGCATGTGAACTGCTAATGTCAAAACAGCTTTGTTTGAAGCCTATTGCACTCCACTGCCCACCTGTGGCGCAGTTCCAGTGAAGCTAAATGTAACAAGCTGCAAGTTCCATACAATAATGTAAATAAAAATAATGTGACTAAAAGTCCCTGGGTGGACAAGTGCCAGTCAGCTTTTTGTTCAGAATCATGTGCTGTTTTGTGTAGCAAATGTAATAAAGTGACTTGAGGTCTCTAAAAACCAAATGACTGGTTTTAGAGAAGAGCAGTGTCAGGTACACCTCTGCACTCTGGAGGGAAACTGGAGAAAGCGCTTAGATGGACTCTAAATGTAAATGATTCCCTTGTTGTTGTCCAGGTTGTATGTTTTTTTATATAGACCTTTTTTAAGTCTGAAATAGAAAGATTGATTGAATGTTCTAAAAATGTTCACAATGTAAGAAAATGATTATCAACAATTGAAAACAGTTCATTCCAAAAAGTGCAACATTTAGTTTTCTTTGTTAAAGGAGTATGTTTTTTCACAAGAACGAGACAAGTTTTGTTTCAAATAATTGCTATTTTATGTTTCCCTTTTAATTAAGGGTAGTGTTCAGCTGCACTTTTTTACTACTGTGCCCCATTGTTGGACCAAATTCCAACGGGTAACCAACACGGTACAATGTGGTGCTCCTTAATTTCCCTTTTGGTCAATGGAAACGCCACACAGACCCATCGTGAACCACTTCATTTACGCTGATTCGCAATCCCATGCCAAAACAGGGAGAACCACATCAATTTATATCAAATATTTACAAAGTCCATTCCTCAGAATCAAGGCTCGTTACAAGGCTTATCAATACAGGAACTATGTATAACCTCTCAAATAAAGCAATGACCATTCTTCACCAAAATACACATGACTGCCAACTGTGTTTCCCCACTTACTTCTGCAGAGTTCTTGCAACAATTTAGGTCTTCATTATCGTATTAGAGAGAAGAATGTGTACTCACTGTTACTGGTGGGCCACCGGTCGGGGGCCTGTAAGACCAGTCCACTGACATCTTACTGGTCGGTCGACTGGAGGAGGTGAAAGTGCAAGGCAATTTGACAGTGTCCCCTTTGGACGCATGGAGCTCTGCGGGAGTATTCACTATGATGGAGAAGACTAAACAGGGCCCTGGAAAGGAGAGAAACTATGATAATTCACATTAAGAAGACTATGATAAAAGAAAAACAATGAATAAAGAAAAATGCAGGGGGAAAAAAAAGCCATTGTGCATGATGTTTTTCGGTTGTGACACTAAACAAATGTAAAACAATTGCATGTTCAGATATGCCCAGCAGCTCAGTCTGTAGTGCCAGCGTCAGCACAGCGAGTATCTCTCAGACACTAACCTGACTGACACACAAACAGAGGTCTCTCGCCAGTCTCTGTAGTTTATTTGACAGACTATAGCTACACAACTGTCTGTCAAAGGCCTTTAAAGCAGATATGCCCCTGTGTCTCACAAATGCGGTTTTCTATTCTGTGTCCATCTTGTGAATGTTCTCCCAATCTGACATCAACCCAGGCAGATCTAAAGCAGAGTAAATGG
This sequence comes from Neodontobutis hainanensis, assembly GCA_024349245.1. Classification (NCBI taxonomy): domain Eukaryota; kingdom Metazoa; phylum Chordata; class Actinopteri; order Gobiiformes; family Odontobutidae; genus Neodontobutis; species Neodontobutis hainanensis. Next base: position 188,879 of record JALDNG010000020.1, read on the forward strand.
AATAACAGAGCAGCCAACCACAGTCTGCAACAGTGCTCGTACAGATACTTCTTGACAGCAAGGTCTGCCTTTGGGCTGAGATTTTAAGTAATATAGACATTTTTACATTAGACATGGTTAAGACAAATATATTTTAGAGCAACATATTTTTGTTTTTGTTCAACACAAAAGGAAAAAGTATTCAATATTTACTTTTAAACCTAACTTATATTGACCAAAAAGGGTGCAGGCTGAAGTTGAGACTTATTTTTGCCTACCCTGTTTTAACATAAAAAAAACACTATATTAAACATTTGTTGTTTAATGTGATGAGAGATTTTTTAAATGTGTATAGGACGTATCTCTGGTAGATTAGGGTCTGTGTGGACGCTGTCTGGAGAACCAAGCCAAGAGACGAACCACACGAGGAAAAGGCCCTTTTCAAAACTAAAAAGTTGTCTCTGCGCTTTCTTGCAGTACATTATCAATCTACTACAGCTAACAAAGCTACTTTAAAATCCTGAGATATCACATCTGTCTGTTAATAAAAGCATGTGTGACTTTTTATTCATTACTTTATAGGAAAAATATACTGAAATGTTTTGTGTATATTGAGATTCAGCGTAGTGTATATCTAGAGCTCCATTGTTTGCTCCATATTTCATTCAACATTTGATAAATTATTTTTTACGACACTGGTCATGTTGATAATTTAAACCATTGAGACACTATTGAGACATCTTATTAAAAAGTACAAATGTGTTCATGTGTATACACTGTAGGCTAGAGCCTTTATGCCATAAAGTCTTGTTTTGCAGATGAAAAAACAAATTTGAATCAGTGCATAATAACCATTTGCATGCCACTAGTCCTTTGCATCAGTACATTTATACGGCTCGACTGAACAAACACAATAATAATAAAAAGACCAAACACTAGACTGGCTGCAATCAAAGGGTCCAACAGAAAAGGTAAAGGTACAGGACTGAAGTAAAATTATAAGTTATTCAAAATCAAACAAATAAATACTCTCTTGAACTTCGAGTAAATTATATGATAAATGCTGAAACTCATGTAATCACAGTCTTTGGGGAAGTTTGCAGGGCATCAGTGGCGTAAACAACACCTGCATCGACAAAGAACAGGAAGTCGGGAAAAAGAGGAAAAGCATGAAAAATATGAGGCAAAAAGCATTTGTGGCACTGATGGGACCTCGTATGATTGGAATATGGCAAAAATACATCACATTGTAACACATACTACATTTATAACATCCTCACAGACATAAGACGTACTTTATTACATTCCCACCACAACATCAGTCGACTGTACTTTTTTAGATTAGTTGGCACTTTATTACTACATTTGTGGATTCATAGTCTGTAGCTGTAATAAAAATGTGTTCCTGGTGTAAAATCCTGGTGTAAAGATATTTCAATCTAAAAGAATAGTCAGTTTACAAAGGCCAAATGTTGTCAGAAAAAAAATCTTACTGAGCGACCAGAGGTTTAAAAAAACCACATGCTCTTAACCTCTGATCTAATGCCAATAGTGTTTCACCCCAGGCTCTTCTTGAAATAATGCAACCTCAAAGACATTTCTTGTAATGTGATGAGCAAAGCCAGACTGTTATTGTCATCAAGTGGGAACCTTAGACCATTAACCTCTGTGCATTTTCTCTAACACAACCTAAACCAAAGCAAGGACCAGGGCTTTTAAACGACGAAAAACGGGGTTTGTTTAACCTGTTTAATGACTTCGCTGTTAGCCTTTAACTGTGTCTGACCAAACAGAAAAACAATCAGGCTAAACTATGGCACCTGTAGGATTACATTGGTTGCACTTCCTTTAAATAATTCGTTTAATCTGAACAGTTTTAGCCCTAAACATAGAATAAACCACATTAAAACAAGCACAGAGCTGTTTTTAGACAATTTGGCAATGTCATGAACCGAATTTAGCAAAACGCAGACAATATTTTAATTTAAAGCGTTTGTAGGACACGACATGAAACCCGAGCCTGTTACTCACCGAAAGACACGGTCAAATACAGCAGCAACACTTTATTCAGAGCCGTATTCCCGCGACAAGGTCGACGCATTGTGGGCAAAAAGAGTTTATTCCCGTGACGCTGTGTCCAAAAAAGAGCCAAACCCGTGTCAAAGGTTTCAGTCCATAGTCTATTTCACGGTGACTCAGAGTCTCCGCTGCTGCTCCTGCGCCTACCTGACAAACAGGTGTATCAGGAAGTGGCTGTGGTCACTCCGGGAGGAAACCCGCGGCAGCGCAACAAAACTAAGAAATAGAACACTACGTGAAACATATGCGTCTGGAGTTGACTAAAAAAAAGTATAATTTATTGACGTACATTGACAGGGTTTTGTTGATCATTGGCAAATGTAGACTGTATTTCCGGTGTTCACTGCCGTAAATCCTGGGGGACAAAGGGGACAGGGCACCCTTCTTCAGTGGTGCCCCCAAATGTTCTAATAAAATTTTCAGTCATTTTAAATGTCATAATAAAATAAGCGCACTATGTCTATAAATTTCAGAGAGACTACGTTCCGATCTTCATACAATACAGTAAATGCCAAGTCAATTTTCATTTAAAGTTACATTCATCTAGCCTATTTATGTCTTTCATAGTTTGGTTATTTCATTGTTGAAACCAGAAACATGGTATTTGCCCCCCTGTCAGTGATTGATATGTTTTCATCTTTGTTTATTGTCATCTCCAACTTCCACATGAGAGATGTGCTCCTGTACGTGTTTCACAGTTGGATGGTCAGGGCCACAGTCTGTGAAATGAAAAGACTAGTGCAATTCTCCAGGAAAGTAAATACACAGGTCTCTGCAGCTGCTCCTGAATAAGCAGGGACTTTATGTGGTTTGTATCAGTGATTAAAGGAGGGTCATAAGAGAAGGTTTAGTACAAAAATGTTGTTTTTACTTTTAGTTTATATAGAGCCAGACTAAACAATATGCCTTTTGTTATTTTTAAAGGCCCCTATGTGTAATTTATGATAAATTGTTTTACATTTTAAAGGAACTACATGCTTTGTCTTTAGAGTCAAAAGTTGAGATTAAAGTAATACTGACCCTTTTTTTAAACGGCCTCTGACATTTTACTCAATGTCACATTCATACAGCTAACAAAAATACAGATTTTTATACTTAATTATTTACATTTCAATATATTAAGTGGACCCAAAGCAAACTTGGAAGCTAATCAAGTGTGTTTCCACAGGATGTTCTTCAGCTGGTCAGTTTCTAATTAAAAGAATGCCTCTGCTGCAGTTGAACCTAAGTTCTGGCTCCATCTGACTCCCCTCCTCAGTATTTGCTGTAGGTGGCTATACTGGGCCTAAAACTTTACTTTCTACACCTGCTCAAATGTCGGTAATGGAAGTATAGTGCAACTATTAAAACAAGCCTGGCAGTCTTTATTAAAAGAAATAAATCCTGATCCTCATTTGACTTGTTATAATGAGCCTGAGGTTTCTTTCTTGTCTTATCTCTCCGAACAGCCTTTGTTTAAAACCACTCATGCTCTGGTGGGACTGCCCTGCTATTCCTAGTCACATTACTGCACTATCCCTGTCCCGAATCGGCTGTCTTCACTGATGTAATTATCTCTAATGGGACATAGTATTTGTTATTCTAGCCTCCGCTCTCACTCTGGTTTGTTCCAATGTTTGTTCAGAGTCCTTTGAAGATTTTGTTATGCCTTCATTTGGATTGTCAGCTGCTTCCTCAAATACATTCATGTTAGAAAGAAGAGAGGCGCTGTAGCCATTTTGCACAATCTCTTTTCATTTTATAGCTCTAATGTAAACAGAGCAGCAGTCTTTATCTGACCCTCAAACATGTGTAAATAATGAAGAGTCCATATTTAAAGCGCTAATCTCATCATAAATACTACCATTTCACCAACACATTATTTGTAAGTGGACCATGACAAAAACAATTTTACCTGACTCTTTCCTTCCATATTTTTATTCACAAATCGTATTGTCAGTTTTTCATGTTTTCTTGATACTGTACAACCCTAGTGTTTTACTAGATTTCTGTCCAATCGCACTTTGTATTTATAAGAAGACGGTTATTATTAGTATTCACGTTATTGCGTAATACTTTTGTTTTCTTTGGTGGATGCTTGGCTACATAGCTTTGAGGTGTGTTGGTGCCAAATGACTTGCCACAACAGGGAATTTCTGAACTTTAACTTTGTTTCATCAAGTTTAACATGTGAACAAACACCTCATTGAGTAAACATCAAGGTGGACTCTAGCTCAAGCAAAGCAATGCAAATAAAAGTCTGACCATGCCAAAGCTGTGAGTCACACTTTACCAGTAATCGGTGCTCCGAGTTTGCCTGGACAACCGTGTGATTTCTATTTCTATTCTATACAAAGAAATAGTCCCTCACAGTTTGAGTTTGATTTTCAGAAGAAGAAGAAGAAGAAGAAGAAGGCATACAACCAGAATCGGGAGTTAGTACCATTATTTGCAGAGATTTAAAAGACATACAGCTAACCAGAGCAACACTTAAAGCATGCCCTATTTTAAATAAACAGTTATGACTGCTCAGGTAGGATTGAACTTGGTGGAACCCATTGTCAAAGGGAGAGTTTCCAAGAGCAAGGTTAAAGTCAAGGCCTAACTCAGAGCCTCTTTAAGTGTCTGAGTCCAGTACTTCAGTCAAGCGCTTTAGTCAGGGCAGTCTGAGTTTCTGTTTCTATCTGGTACTTATTATTGATCAGTACTCAATGTTAAGTACTTGTACTCAGAAAAAGTGGTAATAAGACATCCCTTGTTGAATATACAGATTGTATAGCATATCGAACACATAATGAAATAATCTAGAAACAAAACAAAGTGCTAAGGAGAGAAGCCTTTTCTTACTAAAAAACTGAAACTGAAAATCCTTGTGAATAATAAATCCTGAGGACTTGCCTTACCTGAACCTTGTTCTGGATGAAGTTTAAATAATATATCTTTATGATTTGGACAGATTTCTCATGATGATTGTAAGCACCTGTACCTGTATTCGTCACACACAGCTCCCTTTGTGCAGCGTATTGTGTGCATGAATAAAAAAGCTCCCTGTTTGGTTACAGTAGCACAGTCTCAAGTTCAGCTAAAGTCTTTTCAGTCTCAGTGCAGTCTCTCCTCGTGTTCTTCTCTTGTCAACACCAAAAGGGGTCTTATCGAGGTGATTTAAATTTGCTGGGGCCAGACGGTGAATGCAGGTAACCATTATCCTCGGACTAAAAACGAGAGAGTTTTTCACTGCACTCATTCTGGGAATAGTCACTGAAAGTCTCTTATTCTCCAAGACTGATGTATTTTAAAGCTTTCACACTGAGAAAGTTTTTCAGGAGTGTCACGAACAAGTAGGACATCATCACTCGGTGGCTCTTAGCAGAAAACACTGTTCTCATTTACAGTCAGAGAACATAGACCCATATTGTTGCTAGAGCGCAGAAAGAATAATTACTTTTTTGTCTACCGTATCCTGTCGGGGGCAGGGCCTGAGTTTGTGAGATAATATTTAGAGCTTTGCCGAACGGTGCCAGGTACAACCCACAGAAGAATGCAGACTGTAATGACAGAGAGGTGGAGTAACGCATGGAACATGTAGAAGACAAACCAATACAAACTGTGATTGTTCTCTCTTGTTACAAACATGTAGCAACACATCTACTTTAATAACATTTGACAATGGTCTTTTATTTAAAACTCCTGAGTATTGTTGGCACGGTGGCGCAATGGTTAGTTTCATGTTCTCTCTGGGCTTGGGTGGGTTTCCTCTCCAGTTTTCCACACCAACATCCAAAACATGCTGGGCGCCCCCTGGTGGTTGCTGCTGGCAAGGAATTTCCCCACAGGGATAATAAACTGACAATTAAAAAAGAGTACTTCAGAGTGAGTACTTTAAATTACTAGAACAGATAATATTTGTGAGTCAGTCTCATTTAGTATCATTTTCCAGATGTTTTTTTTAAGTGATTAGTTTTGACGAAGTTAGTTTTTGTTGGCTCTACTTTTATCATCATTTACAGTGAAAGAGTTCAGTTAAAATGAAAGGCCTACTGCTGTGAGTGAAGTGTTTGTATTACAGTATCAGACAAACAACTACAGTGTCTGTTTTTACTTCCATTACTTTTCAAAATAAAAGACAAGGCACTCCAACATTTATCTACAATCTATGCATTTTTCCTGTTTCATATCGGCCGCTGCAAAGGAAATATACACAATGTCCAAAAAAGAAAGACATAAAGAAGTAATATAAACAACATAATAACATCCCATTTCAATCCAAAATCAACTTAACCTATCATTTTAATAAAAATCACTAATAAACATGTATTTTTTCTTTAGCATTTATTACATTATCTCTAAACAGATAAGAACTGTGGCCAATTCATGAACAAGACTTTTAGGAAGTTAATATCAAGGCAAAGCCAATGTTTTTTGAGAAGAGTTGCATAAATAAGAACAAAAACAATGAAATAATGGTCAACGACAGCCTTTTGTGCTGGAGTCTGGATGTTGTAATAAAATCTATCTATCCATCTATCCATCCATCCTTGCAGTCCAGCTTCCTCTGTTCGTCCAAAGACATGCATGTAAAAGTGAGCTGAAGAAAATGGCCCCAATGCATAAATCTGAGCGTAGATATTGGTGTCAGTGAGTGTCATTGTCCAGGGAGTGCAGGGCCTATAGTAACTGGGATAGGCTTCAACACCCACATTTTGGGACATGACCCTATAAAAAGTAGTCTAAAGGTTGCTTCCAAGACTAAGACTGTACTACAACACTCACAGGAAGTTTGGAGAACATGCTAAGAATACCTCCATGTTGTACTTAATACTCAACGTATGACAACCTGGACGTAAAGTATACTTGTCAAACTTTGTACTGGAAAGTCAAAATGCAGTGACTATAGATACCTTGACACTGACACCAAATGCAAACCATGTGGCTGTGATTTAATTTGAAAAGCTTAATTGTACGCTCTTCGATTTTGATTTTGAAAAAAGCAGTTCAGCTTTCATTAGTTCAGCTTTCATTAGTTTTTCTTTCTTCAGGACAAACCTCTCTCCGAGGAATGACTCTTCCTTAGTCTGGAATGTGTTTTGGCAGCCACCGGAGCACAGCTATGAACAGGCTGCTACTGTAGATGGAAAATAAAACAATGATGCTGCACAACAGTATCCTTTTCTTAACAATTGTTTGTATGTAATGTTACAAATTGTACATATTTTCTCACAAAACACTTGGTCAGTCAGTAACTAAAGTTGTGCCCAGACAGATAGACTTTGATCAATGCTTACAATGTTGTCCCCGGACACACACACACACACACACACACACACACACACACACACACACACACACACACACACACACACACACACACACACACACACACACACACACACACACACACACACACACACACTAATGTATTCACAGTCATGAACCGTGTCACCTTTCAAGACAGCCCTGCCAAACCAAAGTCACAGCTGAAGCAGAGGATATCGAACATGCACAGGATTTACAGACACATTTACTGCATCGATGTGTTGTAGTATTCAAGACCGGAAATACATTTTACTCAAATAGAATTCTAGTTTATCATCAATACTCAAAATAATTATCGATTCAATTTGTACAGACTCACTAAAAATGAGTCCAACTTTCCATGGGTTGCATTTTTGCAGTCACCAGATAAAAACAGACTGTACACAGCTGAAGAGCTTGTCTGACTTTCAGTGAAAAACAATGATACCCTGCCGCAATCACAACTGATGTATTAATCATCCTTATTATCTTGATTAGACAGTGAGTTTTTTTGATTAAAGGTGCAGTTTGTAGTATACAGTTGAACACAATGGAGATCTGTCAGAACTATGTTGTGTAACTGTGTCAAAGTATTATTTTGCATTTGTCTATGTTCAAAAATAGACCACAGAAGCAATACTTCCTCTTCCTGCTCCTTCATCGACCCCAGTGTGAATAAACTGAGCCCAGAGCAGACAAACTGAGTACTTTTGAAGGAGAAGAGCATTCATGTTTTATTTTTGGTTTAGAATATTCATGAACTTCAGAAACAAAAGTTGATTTTGTTTCATATTTTTAAAAGGTAAATTGTTATCAGACCTATTTCAAGTGGTTGGTTCATAAAACAATAAAACCCACAGAAGGGTTTATGGTTGCAATACATAAGTTCACCACCAGATGCCAACAAAGCCTAGACACCTCTGTTTTAATAACCAATAAACCTTGCAATTTTTGTTATTTAAAGTGTTATCTTTTCACTTTAATCATACACTGACCTTGGTCTTAACTCGGCTTTGTCCCGGAAAGTCTTGGTCGTGTCTTTTTTGTCTTTGTCGTTAACTTGTCTTCAACACTACTTTCCAGAATTTTAACAAAAAGACAGTACATTAAATATGAATAATGGATTAGAAGACTGCTCTTTTACATTATAGATCACTTTTATAAAATCATGTCACATGGTGTGTGATTACATGTTGCACAGTGTCTTATTTTATTAATACTTAACCATGAATTTATTCATTTGTGTGACACAGTGTGGTACACATTCAAAGACATTTTTATTAAAAATATTCTTTTAAAAGCTCCATAAAAAACAGTGACACTGAATCAAATCAAATACTTCTGGTATTGATTAACATTTCAAAAAGAGAGATTTCTAAATATTATATTCCAGGTACAAAATGTAAAAATGATTATAAGACAAAGTATGAGAGACGTGTTTTACAATCATTTGTTAGTACAGGACGACGCATTTAGAGATGCATCCAGAGGCAACGCATCAAGGACCTTTACAATCACTGGGTTTTCAGATCTGTGCTCACTCCCACACAACATTTAGAACATGTGCGAGTGCATGCAGCTGCTTGTTCAGCGATGAAGCATTTGGCCTTAAGACTTCTGTAATCACTTCACATTTTTTTATTTGTGAAGAAAATCTGATGTATTAAAGCATCACAGACACAAAAGTTAGAGGTAACGGCTTCAGACAAGTGCTGAGGAACAGTCTGCAGGTCTGTTATTGGAGAAAAAAGGTGGTTTTCTGTATTAAAAAACACCATTACTGACCTGTACAAAACACTGGTTGAAATCTGGCTTAACTACACATTATTTTACACCATGTTTTTATAAAATGTACAGGTACCTGCCAGTAGACTTCAGTTTGTCATTATCATATAATTACACTGAATAATCTGCAGAAACATCCGACTGAAATGTATCCACAATGTCTTATGATGCTGCTTACAACCAATAGTATCAAAGATATCTGTCTGCAATGGCAACAAAAAGAGCAGTATTTTCCATTCACTTAAGAGTGCATTCTATGTAGGTTCACTGTATTAGCAATGTTTTATGTCCACCATACTCACTCACTCACTGACAGCACACATATATATTTAGTCAGTTGCCAAAACCATCTTATTTGTGCAAACTTTGCTATATTTGGTGGATTTTTGGTCAGCAAGTTGTTTACTAAGAGTTAAAAATATCTATTTTGCTGGGATGATTATGAACCTTTTTAATAATGTAATATCGTAAATATGTCACCATTTAGTCTATGAAAAGGGCCTCTTTCCTTCAGTCTTGTAGTCAATCTCCAGGGTTTTTCTGTGCATCAGTGTCAGATAGTCGAGCACTGCTAGACCTGACTTGACTTTCCATTAGTTCTACTTCCTATGCTTAATTTCTTTCTGCACTCTATTTCTCTTTTCCTCGACGACAGCGCTCTCTTGGCACAATCCAAGGGTGCCATCTGGGCATCCGTCCAGCAGGATATCTTCTTGCTGTCTGGCTTCATCTTTCTTTTTTCTTTCTGTCATTCCCCTCTTCATCATCGTCACCACTGTAGTCGTCCGAGCTTGGTTCTTCCTTTGATGATGAGCTGGAGTCTCGGGTACTGGGGTCTGAGATCATGCCGTCTTAAGCTGTCGATCTCTATGGAGGTGTGGGACATGTAAAGGTGCATAACTCTGACAGGATGGCTGACAACAAGGAGAAGAAGAGGAGACACACCACGAGGACGTAAGGCTAGCACAGCACTAAGCCAACAGTCTCACAAAGCTGATGTAAAATGTGATGTTTCCAGTAATGTGGATAAGTTAGTGTTCTGATACACTGCATACTTAATAATTAGTTTGTTTGTTGGGGTGTTATCACTGAATCTAATACCCTACAAGAAAACATATGTAGTATCAAGGCAACGCAAAGCCATAATTTGGTTCTGCGCCTGCCTCGACAGAACTACAGCAACCTGAGTCAAAGTATCAGTATTGATTTATTTTTTTTAAACACACTGTACACAGTCAGGTCCAGTGCAGCACCTTCTTTACTAAAGTTGCTATATAAGGCTTAGCATAGCCATAGCCAATACAGTATCAACATTATAGAGCTAAAAATGCTTAAAAAGTCGGTTTTCATCCAGATACCACCAACAGACCCAACTGAGTTTGTAAATTACAGCTACAAAGGTGTCAATTATACCTATTTATGCAGCATTTAAATCATTAATGGGCCTCAGGAAGCTCAGGAAGCTCAGGAAGATCATTTTGTTTAGTCTAATCAATAATGTGTTGGCTAAACAGCTATTATTTTCTTATTGTTTACCTTAATACACAACAGACATGTATCTACATTTCTCTGAGATAGGGTTGGCACTAACACTCACAGGAATCACAGTCATGCATGGCACTTTCATGAATTATTTAAGTCCATGAATGTGCATACACAATGGGAAATGGAAAAGGATAAGTACCCAAAGGATAGGAGTCACACACACAAAAAAATTTAGGCTCCCGCTTTTGATTTGGCTCAAACAACTCTCTTCGTTCAGTTTGGATTTGCAGTCTCGGCCAAGAAGACGATATGTTTTTTTTAGAAGAATAGAGTCAAAGCTAACACAGCAGCTCTTAAATCAAATAGTTGTGGTAGACAGATCTGAAAACCCAAGACAGAAGCAAACAACTGTGAAAGATGTTTCACAAAACAGCACATTGTTCAAAACAGACAATAGGCATCTGTAAATAGATTTCAGTCGATCATTAAAAAATGAACATTAGGTATGCTGGTGTGTGTAGGATACAAGTGTCTGTTTCCAACAAGTGCTCGTGCATGTCACAAAACTAGGCAGATAAAAACATAGAAAATACAGTGCTAATACTTCAGTAGTGAATCATAAAATAACTGTACAATAATTTCATCCTATTTGGACACAATACATGGACATTAAAAGCATTAATAACCAGGGAAAGGACAGCATCACAAAGAGCAGAACTTAATTTGTGAAATCACGTTTGTCTTTAATGACCTCAAATAATGTAATTGTGTTTGGGACGAAGATGTGACATTGGTTGTTCTCTATTCATTTCAATAATATAATTGTAGGAAAGAAGATGGCAGTGTTTGTAAAATATTCTGTAGTTCATTTATATAAAACTCATTTGCATGGACGGATGGCTAGTGTATGCCTTAAGTGCTACTTTCAAGTGGGCAAGCTAAAAATCCCCAAGTGACCATGTCTGCATTTATGTTGTAATGTTTATATTAATGTGTAGGTAAATCCCATGTTAATATTGTGGCACTACACTTTGTGATTTCAAAATGGTGATGTAAAAGTGCTTTGATTTGTAATGAACGGTAGGGGCTCTATTACTCCATGTTCCCTTTTAGGTGACGTTATTAGTGTTTAGAGTGTTTAATCCAGTCAATATTCGTTGGCTGCTCTGTTGTTTTATCTCAAGTAGATGGCTCAAGAATGCAATCTCAAAGGATCAAAAGTTACTTGTGTTACATGTTACTAACATGTTTTCTGTGTAATGTCTGTCTATGTATTTTCAACATGTATTTGCGATGTGTATGCTTCGCTTCATGTCATTGATGAGGAAGCACAGGTCCTAAAGAAATCTGTGCACATTTCTTTGGCCTGTATGATGTGGTATTTGTGGTTTTTACACGCCTATAAATAAATGTCCCATGACCTTTGTAGCCTTTAGCTGGTGTAGCATAATCCGTTAGCATTAACCAGAACCATCATGTCATGCAGACTGTGCCATTTACGGTAATTTCCTTGTGTTAATTAAAAATGGATCACAGTCTAACTTCTGTGGCCAGAAAGTGCATGTCTCTCATTTTTATTGCAGACAGTCTATTAAAAGGTCTTTTAGTTGTATTGGGCTAAAACCAGGTCCATCTGCTTGTGTTATTTAAGGTAATCTTTGTGTTATGTAAGGTAATGCAGTATTGTGTTACTATAATGTGATTTTAATAGAAACGGATCACTCATTGTTCAGCAGCTTCTATTGTTGTTTTAACATAAACCAAACATGTGGCTTATTGCATGCAGGGGTTGAAAAGTATTAGTAAGGAAGTAAAAAGCAGATTCACCATTGTTCTACCGCTATCGTCAAGCGTTTACTCTAAACAGGAAATGTGTTGCGGGGTCCTATCAGGCGAACAGGAAAATAAACTAATAATAATAAACCAGTTGCTCCTTTCCACAAATTAAAGGCACATGGTGATATCATAAAAGATAGTCCGGGGTATTTACACAAAAGCACATTCTTGATTTGGGTCTGCTTCGTGACAGCGGCTCGTCAGCAGCTCCCGATTGGGATCCAAAGCTCTGAGAGGAAGGAGAGTGTAAAAAAAAATGTCCAACAGGAAAAGACCCCCACCGGGCCCCAATGAAGGAGCACCCCAAGCCCCCCAAAAGCCCAGAGTCTCTATCCCCTCATCCTGACACTCCATCCCAGGGTTGGCCTTACCACACAGCGAGGTCTTTTCTCTCTTTACATGGGGCTTCCTCGTTCCCCTCCATCTTTTGTCTCCTCTTTCTGCATCTTCTGCATGATACAATTACGACCAACAGGATCACCACAGCTGCTATACCTCCCCCGATGGCCATGGCCAAGTAGAGTAGCTCTGAGAACGAAGCTGTGACAAGAAAATGCCATTAGCAAAGTGAATATAATTGTCTGTTGAAGGGTTAAAAGTCAAGGTAAAAGGTTTACCTTTAGTTGAGTGTAACTATAAAGTATACAGTATATTTTCATTAAGAACCTACATTTTTTGTGTGTCAAGCTCTAGTTTACATTTAGTTCCAAAAGCAGTAATGTTGAAGCAGGTAAATAAAAAAGGTTTGTTTGGAACTAAATCCCATAAATAAAAATTCTGCATGATTTGGTTTCTATATTGGTTTAGGCGTTTCCTTTAAAATGTATGTTTTCATGAACTCACTCTCAAAATATGGCTTTGATGCTAATGCTATTTTGCTAGTAATAAGGTAGCTAACCTTTACTACTGCATCACTGACCTCTCAGTTACGGGTAAAAACAGACTTGTTAACAATTATTTTATCTTTTCTCTTCTCGGTTGTCCTTGCAGCTGTTGTGTTTTTCTCAATTATACACATCATAGTTGCTCCAAATATTATTCTTTGAACACTGATACCTTCTTGATTAGGATCATCACAATTTACTTCAAGTTTCTAACCATTTCTCTCAAAAATGACTCACAAATTCTCATTGTATATAAATTATGTATATTAAGCCCCAGAGCCTGTTTGGACAGAAAACTAAGTGCTGGAATTGATTTTGGAAGTATGCTGCTTTTGTGTTAGTACTGTACCAATCCACATTCAGGAAAGCATTTAATCTGGGAAACTGGATCGTTTAAATCAAAAAGTTAAATGACAACATGTATGAAGTGTTTTTTGTGATTGGTGCTGACCTGTAGTGACCACACGTAGTTTTATTTCTCCAGCCGTGCCGTGGACGTCTGGTGGATTCCTAACTTGGCAGATATAAGTGCCATTGTAGCTGAACTTCACCTGTTGGATTATAATGGAGGCGTCGCGGCCCATGATGTCCCCCGCCCACACCACACGCTTCTTGAACTGGCCTTCGACAGGCGGGTACGGTTTCTGCTGGTAGTGGAAAACCTACAAGAGTGGAAAAAGTGGGTTTATAACGGGTAGATTTAGAGGAATAATTCTCACAGATATAAAGTGAGGACAGAATGCAAACTCCCACATAGAGAGGCAAGACATGAGTCCAGACCGGCTGCTTCTCCATCCACTCTTCTCTCATTAAGTGTGTGCACACACTGATGCGCCGAACAGTCTAGGCTGCTCTGTAGGGAGCCCGATGACTCACCGACTCCTTTTCCCAAAAGTGAGTGGGTGGACGCTCCCTGACACAATGAGGGAGCTTTAAGTTTTCATTTCAGTCGCACAGATATATATCACATGGACACAGACATGCTCAGATACTGTTGCAGTACTGGGTCTTGCTCCTTTGGTGACCAGTCGTAGGAGTATTTTTTAATATCCTTGGTTTACAGGCCAGTCCACGCCTGCAACAACAGCAGCAGTGTTTCCCATTCATGGATAAGAGCGGACAAGCAGACTGTGGAAAACATGTTGTTGTGTCAATATTTTACTGATGAATTAATCTCAGTATCAGTTGATAACGAAGCACCTGTTCTAAAACTATCCTTGTGTAAGTCCGGGTCCTCCATGTAGTGTTATTTGGTGTTCTTTCATACATTAAATAGACCTAAACAAAAGGCACAGCGTCATGACTATTGCTGTCTAACACCACACCATACAGATGCGTATTAACCTGCTTTATTAGTCTTTCTCTGAAACTTTTTCAGATGTCATATTTTTTTTCTTAAGCCAAATCATCTTCCACAACCGAGGACCAAAATTTGCAGTTTCTGAGTGGCTATGTCTCGTTTCTCTACAGAAAATGTACAGTGGGCTGTAATACCCACGTTGTCAAAATACATACATAACTTATGCTGTTTATAAAAAGAAAAGGGTCTATAGAATACTTAAAACAGATTGTCCTCTCCCACGTTTACACAATGTTAGTTTGAATCATTTGTCAGTAAGTGTATGTCTCTGAGTGTTAGCCTTGTGACTGTGATGTCCAGGATGTACCCCGCCCCAGTCCTGGAGGCTCCAGTCCTGTGACACTTACTGTAAGCACTTAAAAATGAATGAGCACTTTTATATTGAAATATACAGTAAAAGTGTTTCAAACAAGAAACCACTTGTATTTACATTAGAAATAAAAATATAAGCAATGACAAAACCTTTCAACCAATTGAATAAAAAAGGTCTTAGGCTCAGATAATGAGGATTCAGTCAAGAGGGACCAAGACCAAAAACATTTCTAATTTATATTTTGTCATTGTGGTAAGGTTGTACTTGTAGTTTCTTTAGGATTTTCCTGGATCTCTAGTGTTGACTCACTCACCGACTCCACGTTGCCCTGTTTGAGAGGTCTAAACATCCACGAGACCGTTAGAATATCTGGGTTGATTGGTGACGTAGACTGGAAAGTGCATTTCAGTCGTGTATCTGTCCCGTTCACTGCCTCCATTTCTCCAGATGTGTATATCCGCATCCCGCTCACCTGGAGCACCCCTAAAACATGGAAACAAAACACAAAAGGTTAACTTTTAAAAACCCGCAGGGCAACACAGGGCAACACATAGAATAAGGCTGTGTAACAGAAATACATTGTGCTGTATAGATTTATCATCATTAGAGTTTTCCTGCATTGAGACTGTGTGCAGTGCACCCAGTGACCTGCCTCCGCCTCCACAGAGCTGCAGCAGAAAAATCACTAAGTCATTTCACTTTGTTTGTTTTATAAATACTAAATGTCAGGAATATGTCTTTTATAATCGTGTCAGAATACAAATGAGAAATGATATCACTAGATTATTAAGGCCACCCTGTTCTGTTCTTTGATAAGAATATAGCTTTATTAGGTCTACAAAAGGCACATTTCCTCTGGAGCGCTTAAGTATGGGTCGAGTTGTTTCAGCCTGGTTTTGGAGATGCCAAAATAGATCGATGAATGCCAAATAAGTGTACCGTTCCCCCGTCTGCTAGAGTTGGAGGGCTCTACTAAACACTGCAGTCTGTTCATTGAAAAAAGACAGCCGTGAATAAGAATCTACTAAGAAATGGTTTGTTTTGTTGTTAATGCTAACTGTTGATTCCAAAACTATGCTATCATTTTTAGCAGTAGCTCTTTCCAGACTAATTGGTGAGTTACTTAAATGTAGGAAAGCTTTTTAAATTTAAAGTTTGTAAAGCAGTATTGTTATTATTTTGTTTATTGCTTTAGTTTCGGGCAACTTCCAGCTTCTCTTTATATTGCAATTGGCATTATTGATAATTAAAAAACATATATCATTAAAAAGTGATGTGCCTTAGGACTCTCACTGTCTTTGTTGATTAATCTTCCTACAGTTATATGAATTTAAAGTACTGCTCATACTGTTTGGGATAATACAAACAAATGTTATATCTGCTTTACTGCAATAAACAGGAAAAACACATGCCTTAATGGTAATTTTCAATTTAAATACAGGTCAACTGAGTTCATCTGCACTGTTACATCCTGAAAGATTAGTTTGGGTCAAATCCATGACACCGTGAATAATAGTCACTTTAAGTGCACCACAGCAGTTTAGTGAATTTGTGAGCCGCTGTATATTATAGGGCTATGGACTATATCAATCTTTACGATATGTGGTAGAGCTATTAGGTGGAAAATGAATGAAGTCGCGGAGCAGAGAGGGATATTGGCACTGATTTGGCCTTTCTCTTCGATGATGGATTGGGCTCCCCAGAATGGACTTACTGCTGACACACAGACGAACACTTTCAAAGCACAGAGATACATACACACCCATGTGCACTTTCCCAGGCAGAGACATGCTTAACGCTGAGTTACAGTCTGGCAGCTGCTCAGCTTCACCTTAGGAACCCCCCGCTGCATTGTATTTCACTCACAGAGAT
The DNA here is from genome assembly GCA_024349245.1 of Neodontobutis hainanensis. NCBI lineage: Eukaryota > Metazoa > Chordata > Actinopteri > Gobiiformes > Odontobutidae > Neodontobutis > Neodontobutis hainanensis. The sequence goes on from JALDNG010000020.1 coordinate 205,743, forward strand.
CACAGGCTTCATACGTCCTCAAAGCAGTCGTGTGGGGATGTGTTGAAAGGCCATGCCACAAAATAAGCTTATAGGAATTCTACTAAGAAAATGGAATTTATCTTGTCACAATGTAAAACTAAAATTTACATCTTTGGGAATTCTGTGTCTGAAATAGTTGGCTTGTAGCATAAAGAACATTTTGTGAAATGTATTTTCTTTTTTTTATATATAAATCACCGGTTTTATCACATTTTAACATCGTCAACATGGTCAATGTTAAAATGTTAGTTGTTATAGCTAGTAATGCTAATTGTTAATAGAATTAAAGCATTGGTGCAATACATAATTAAGGGTTGGGTCTCATGCATTCAGATGAAGCTTGCATCTCAAACTTGTCAAAAATGGGCGGCAGTGGCTCAGTGGTAGAGCGGCCGTCCTTCAACCGGAAGGTAGTAGGTTCGATTCCCGCTCTCCCCACAGTTCATACTGTCGTTGTGTCCTTGGGCAAGACACTTAACCCACCTTGCCTCCAGTGTCCGTAGCACTGGTGTATGAATGTGTGTGACTGTGGAGTTGTGTTTGGTGGTGGGAGGAGAAGGTTGTGAGCGCCGGTTGTGTGGCTGCCCGCCTCTCTGTCTGTCCCAGGAGAGAATGTGTGTAAATGGGGTGAGTTGAAACTTCATGTAAAAACACTGTTGTAAAGCACTTTGTGATAATTATCTGAGAAAGGTGCTATATAAATATAAATTACTTACTTACTTACTTAAAATGGATTATAAATAGTGAAAAACAGGCAGAAGGCTAACATAAAGACAGGCAAACACGTTGCCAATGTTATTTTGTTGGAGTGTTGGAGGAATAAGAGTACTGTCCACTATTATAAATGTATTTGTAAATTATGGCAATGAAACCACTATTATTAAAGTTAAACTAAAATAACTGTATGCTTACTTTTCCATTAGATTTTTTAATTATGTCTTCCCTCGCTTCCGTTTAGCTTTTTCACCAGCAGCTAATCCCATGATCCATATTCTATACACTCTGTGGGTAGGTTTCATTGAACACTAGTCACCTGCCGCTTCATAGAGAGAGCTCTGTGATGTTTAATAAAATCGTAAGCTGTGTCCAGACCGATTAAAGTCACTGCCAGCATATGTAGCAGAGCCACAGTGCTCTCCATGTGGGGCCTGTAGAACAAACCATGCACTTTGAGAGAGACACACTGAGAGAAGAACAAACAACAAAAAGGAAGATTCAACTCTGTCTCGTATTGAGTTTCGAAGGTAGATTTAGTGAGTTATATCTAAAGGCTACAGGCACAGAGACACAAACACACGGAGTTGTAGTGAAGGTGAACTGAGCGTTACGGTTTTTCCTGCTTAATAATCTCACAGAGAATTACACCCGAGATCTCGCTGAGAACATGTCTGCGGGGGCCCGGCTCTTCAGGCAGCCCCGTTGTGTTCCCTATCAGCCTCAGAGAGTTCCCTGTGAGCTGCTGATGAGACGGCCCTCGCACACTGTTACACAGACAGGCCCCGCTCTCATTACCGGCCCCCCCACAACAGCACTCTGATACTGTGTTTTAAATGAGCTCAATGAAACTCAGGAGGAGTGTGTGAAGCGAAGGTCCAAAACTAGCATGCTGCTAAATGTTTATCTAGTATCTAGATAAAAAAAAATACTGATTGTGCTTCATAATATCAAAATCCTGGAGTACAACTAGATGAATTTAAACAAGCATGGCTCATCTATTTTTAAGAACAGCACTGCAATGGCAGCATCTTTTGACACTGACTGCCATGTTTAAGAATTTAAGAGTCAGTGGATACTAACATAAATAAACATTCAGAGACATTAACAGTTGCTTTAATTACATGAATAATTTCTCCCAGCAGCTTAAAAATAAAACATGATCTGTGTTTAATCGGTTGTTGGAAGGGGGTAATTGGTGAGGCCATACGTTACATAAGAGAGAACATTAAGAGTAGAGAATTTAGCTCATTTAGGAAACAGTGACAGCATGATGGAGCAGATGTGTGCTTCTGATGGAAGAAAACAAGTGCCCTGTGTAAAAGTTGATAAGCTAAGATTGTTGTTTGCATGATGTTTGTGTGTTCCTTTGCTCGGTCACGTTTCAATGTCTAGTGTAAGACTGTTTATGTCTGAACTTCCTCTCTGCACACAGATGGACACACCCAGCGTCCTGAGACAGACAGGGCTCTCACAGCTCATCAAGAGAAGACCTGAGGAGGGGCTCTGTCTGGTATTTATCATGTATCTGAAACAAGTTCTGAATAACGTTATCTCCGTCTCTGTCCTTTTGCTCCACTTCATTTACTGTAAAGAACTAATGTGTTACTATAGGGTGACTCTTTACACTTGTGCTGACATTACAAAGCAGCTGCTCAGGTCAGTATCTAATCTTTACCAAACTTCTGAAGAGTCCATGTGGCTTGTCTATGTAAACTCCAGATGTTTCTATTCAGAGACAGATTCAGAGACAACATTTCAGTGTCCATTGTTATGTGTTTGCACAGGACTTGTGTGTGTTGGCCCGAGTCCAAACACTACAGATACACACTTGGAAACCCGTATGTCCGATTTATCACAATAAACCGAACTTGCTGAACCTTTAATGTGCATCGCGCTTGTCGACACAGCATCATACAAACTGTGCTGGTCCTCCGAAACACATTCATCGGAGATAAAATAATCAAACCAAGCCCACTCAACAATGATTAGGTTTACTTGGCTTGGCAGGTATCCAGAAATCAAAGTGCCAAAGTGAGTATTAAAGCTTTGCTCCGGTTGAACTGGTGTTATTTGGTTGTTTTTGTTCATTTCAGTGTAAAAGTGTGACAGACACATGGCAGGACTTATCTCCATGTGGTTATTTGTAAAGTGTACAATATTATACTTGTGTTTGTGCAATCTGTTATTCAGGGAAACACTATAAATATATTGGAAACTAGTCTAAATATTCATTCATTCTTCTTTTATTAGCGCTCAATCTCAGAAGAATGACTCAAGAGTTTTAGAACAAGGCCACAGTATCAGCATTTTTATTGTGATTAAATTGCCATTTCTTTGTTTTTATTTGTCAATAATGTAATTCTGAACTGTTTGCTGACATCTCTTATATCATGGACTGTTTTAGCATGTTGCTGGGTTTTTCTGGGTTTATATGTCTTATGTTCACACAAATTGTTTTAGGTCACAAAAAATGTATATCTCCAAGTCGACTTTTGGAAGATTTTATCCTGTAAATGTATACCTAAGCGCTGTGAAGTCAATTTATGCATATTTATTAGTTTTGTGTGATAAGTATGTGCATAACTAAGATACAGTACCAGGTTTAAGGAAGAATGTGTCCAGCCTTCAGGTTTCATCACTTTGTGCTGCAAGACAATGCTACAACAGTTAATCCTCATTGTCGGCCCACACAAATAACTTAAATCTATCTGAATATTCTGTTGTGGTACTAGTGTGTTGCTTAGTTTCTCCTGGAATCCTGCTGGACTCGTGAGAGCAGTTACAGTTGTGTGGTGTGGGTTGGAATATTTTGTTTAACTCTCTTGGGGAAACATCTGCTTTCATAAATATTCTTGTACGTGTGGACTGTGGACACATGGTCTTGCTACAGTACTGACTACAACATTATTGGAAACTGAAAAAACAAATAGGTCTAACTTTATGATAGCAGTAGGAAATGTTCAAAAAGCAGCAGGTGTTCTGCACAATAGCCAGGCCTGATTAGCATTTAGTGATCCGGCTTTAACTGCTCTGCAAAAACATTTCTTAGTATTTTAAGCATTTTTTTTTACATTTCTGTAAAGACACCCAATGTTCTCATTTTAAATACAGAAGATATGTTTTTGGTGTAAGTCTGACTGAACCAGTATAAAAAGCATTTAAAAGTCCGTGAGTGACTGGAATCACCCTAAATTTAAATTCTAATGGCCACCTAAATAATTAGAAGTGGAGTTACTGTTGCATACAACCTAGTAGGACTGGAGCTGGATTGAGCTCTATGCACATGCTCCATACAAAGTACAGTTGAGCTCATAAATTTACATTCCCTGGCAGAATGTATGATTTTTCTGAGAATTTGAATGTTAACACAAAAACAGAAAGTCTTTCACTTATAGCTGGTGGTTGGTTGAAGCCATTAATTATTGCCACCTTTAACCTTAAACCTTTAATGACAGCTTGAAGTCTTTTGTGGAAGTTTGTGGATGAGGCTCTTTATTTTCTCAGATGTAAAGCTACCCATTCTTTTTGGCAAAAAGCCTCCAGTTCCTGTAAATTCTTGGGCTGTCTTGCATGAACTGCACGTTTAAGATCTCCTCAGAGTGGCTCAATGAAACTGAGGCCAGTCCAGAACCTTCTCTTTATGCTGCTGTAGCCAATGACAGGTCGACTTGGTCTTGATCGTTGGATCGTTGTCATGTTGAAACATCCAAGTACGTCCCAAGCGCAGCTTCCGGGCTGATGAGTGCAACTTTTCCTTCAGTATTTTCTGATAACATGCTGCATTCTTTTTGCCATCAGTTTTGACCAAGTTTCCTGTGTTTGTTGCTTGTTTGTAGCTCACACATCCCCAAAACATCAGCGATCCACCTCCATGTTTCACAGTAGGAATGGTGTATTTTTCATCATTATGGATCATCAAGGACTCGTCTCTAAATGTAACGTTTATGATTCTGGCCAAAAAGTGACATTTTGGTCTCATTACTCCAAATTCCAGAGTTTTGATGCTTGTCTCTGGGCTGTTTGGCAAATTGTAAGCAGGATGCTTTGTGGCATTAGTATTGGCTTTCTCGACCATGCAGCCCATTGTTGTGCATCTTGAAACAGCCACACCACTTTTTTTTCAAGAGTTCTGTATTTTAGCTGAAGTTATTTGTGGGTTTTTCTTTGCATCTTAAACAATTGTTCTGGCAGTTGTGGCTGAAATTTTTGTTGGTCTACCTGACCTTGGTTTGTTTTCAAAAAATCCCTCATTTTTCACTTCTTAATTATAGTTTGAACACTGCTGATTGGCATTTTCAATTCCTTGGATATATTTTATATCCCTTTCCTGTTTTAAACAGTTCAATTACCTTTCCCCGCAGATCCTTTGACAATTATTTTACTTTTCCCATGACTCAGACAGAAACATCAGTGCTGCACTGGTTGAGAGATGCAAGGGTCAGTCAGGAGCTCTGAAACTAACTGACCTTTTATACACACACTGAGTACAAACACATCACAGGTGAGGATGGTTACCTTTAGTAGCCATTCAAACCTGTTTGTGTCCTGTTTCAGGACAAAATCACCAGGGCATGATAACTTTTGATCAGGGTCATTTGGGTAGTTTCTGTTGTCAATATGATTTAAAAATATTTTTTGTGTTATCATTCATATTCTCTGAAAAATAGCCAAGCAATCACAAATTTTGCCATGGTAGTATAACTTATGAGCACAACTGTATATGCGCTAGTGCTAGAGCAAGACACACATTTGAAACCCCCAGTTTATTGTACTTTGTCACTAGCTAAGTTGTTTGTAGATAAAGGTGTACTATCATTGGAGATTCTAGCTGAAACTATGGAGTATGTGTCCCTAAACCAGTCTGCTCTGAGTCTGCTCTGGTGACTGGACAACTCTTTCTTATGTAACATTTATAAAAATGTTAGCTAGTACAATTTACCCAGTTTCTGCATATGTACATTGATGGTACTTTTCATTAGTTGTAATATAAACAGAGTGCTCAAGTAGGTTTTTGCTCAAAACAGAAAATTACAATCTTTGGTGGCTCCACAAGGCTGCAGCTTTGGGCTTTAATGACCAAATATTTAATTTACTAAAACAGAACAGCACGGGAGAGTTTGGAAAGCAACAAACAAAGTACAATCATTATCATCCATCCCTGATAACATGAGTGCTCTTTTTCTCTGCATCAACACTAATGTATTCCATCCATTTGGCAATATTGTCTGATAAAACTAAAAGCTTCCTAATGCTGTTTTTATGAATTATTATTACATGTTCATGACAACAATAGACAAGAAAGTGACTTCTTTTTGCATCCAGTAAAATATTTCTGACCTAATGGCTTCATGATGCCATAAGGTGTCTCAGTTTAGTTGGTTGTGTTTTGGGTTTGTTTCTTAAATGTGTCTGTAGAAGAAGATGAGACTCAGCGGGATAAATCCAACAGCTGGCACAGCTCTCCAAATCAGGAAATTGGTTTCATTACATGTATATCCTCGATGTCGTGTTTGTGCCTTTCCACTATTCATTATGGCTCAAAAACAAAGGCACGCAGAAGGAAACCTGATTCTCCCCAACACCGTGTTTTAGAGGAAACACTTAAGACTGGATCTTACACACAAGCGCTCAGCGGACTACAAAGAGCCTCTTCTCTCCTTTGTGAGAGATTTCACAAGGCCGGGTTAGTTTTGTGTTTTTAACAAGGCCGGCTTTTCAGGCAGCTCTGGATGTGGGGCTGGGAAAGGCAGGTTCAGGTAACAGTGTCTGTGCAGTCAGGGGCCTCAGAGAAAGTCTAACCCCTTGTATGAACTAAACCATGTGACTAGTTTTCTGTGACCAGTTCTCTCAAATATTGTTCTATACAATGTTTCCAGAAATGTGGAATACATGCATTGTATTATACTAAAATACATGTTTTAGAGGAATTAATGATTAATGTTCACATAACAATGCTTTGGTTTTCAGTTTTAGAAGCCACATTTGTGGTTCTTAACTTCTTGTGCTTTCTACAGATGCCCGGAGAGGACAAACTGAGCACAGCTGGAGGAGATGTTCATTTTTTTTTACATTTTGTATGAAGGCTGACTGATAAATTTTCTTATTATTGTTATTTTGTTCTACAATAGTGTGATTATTATTATTACAAGAAATAAAAAAGAGTGCAAAGTTACTACTAAATGTTACCATTTACTAAAGAAAATGTAAATTAGCATCTACAAACACCTGGGGAATAAGTTCCTTTCTATCTGGCTCTTTTACTGGTAGGTATTTCAGTTCCCGTTAAAGGAAACTGAACACAGCAGCATAAACTAACTCATGTGTGTCAATGTCCTGTTTATTTTATAAACAATGTCTAATTCATTTTCAAAGTGCTCTACTGCCTTTGTTTCTTTGGTAGTCTGATCTAAAAGAAAATACAATCCCAAGTCCTTTGACATGTATTCTTTTCATAATCACAGAGGTTTTATCATAAAAAAATAAATCCTTTCCTGTCAATACCACAGCACAGTAGCAGAAGTTTCTGGCCTGCTTCAAGTGAATAAAGAAAGGGTTTCACTTCAAATACTTTCAGATAATTGTGTTATAATTTGCTCCTGTTAAAATTATCTAAACTTGATCACATACAATCCTCCATGTATCAACACATGTGACATTTTTGAGCAAAAACATGTCTCCGAATCGCTCTACCCAGCCACAGGACTCTGAATTACTAGTTCAGTCGACCATCTCTTTGGTTTCAAGTAAATAACAAGATGTTCTAACTCTGCTCTGTAACAAATGACCCACCTGTTTGAGCCGAACTGGACACAGCAATAGCTCATGACTCCCTCTAGTGGCACAAACTGATATCACAAACTAAGAGGCTGCATACACTTCTTTGAATATGATCAGGTATGTCATTTTCTGGCAGACAAGAGTTGACAATATTTCTATCTCTGAAGTATTTAAAGCGGGAAAAGTATAGTATAGTATCTTAAAGTTGTCTGATACAATTGCTCAACACAGCTGTCAATATGTCATGGACCCCAAGAAAACATGGCCTACTAAGGATTTAACTGTCCTGTACAGATTTCTAAACTGTCTCCTGTTCATCACTGGAATGATCATTAATGCTTGAAATATCCACTCCTACTTTAAGTGCTTTGGAGGAAAGCTAACAACCCTATGGGACGTTTTCACTCAAACTCAGAAACATGAACTGGTGAGTCATTCTCATGCCAAGCAGATTTGAGAAGAGTTAAGCTGTTGCATACATTTCAACAGATGACCTGACAGTTTAACAGACGGGAGTGAAGCCTCGGCCAAAGAGATTTGATTTTCTGCAGGTGGTTTTCTTTCACTCGGTGATGGCTCCTGCTGATACCTGAACTTCAGACAACCCCACAGAGTTAAAGATAACTGCAAATAAAAAAGATTCTGTAAAGGCATCCGAAAAGGTAAATGTTTTGAAATGATTTTGTTTCTATTCTTTTTGAAGTGCATTTGTAAAAAATCCAAATACATGAGCACTTGAATAAAAATACTGCTATGAAATACAGTTAAAAAATAAATAAAGCATTGGTCAAAACATGACAACATTCTTTTTGTCCAGACCAAATTAAAGAAAAGTGAACGGAGGAATGAAGCGGGAAAAACGGATGTTGGTCGAGTTTAAAAACACACAAAAATATTACACATATCTCTATTCCTAGTTTATTAATTTTTCTGCGCAAACCGTAAACCGTTAAATGTTCTGACAACACATTCCCCAAAGTAAATGCCATCTACTGGAGACTCACCCACCGTTGCCACGACAACAAGCAACACAACCTCAGGGAAAGTTCGACAGTCCTCTTTTAAAAACTGTCGAACACTGTGACGTTCAGGGGTGACTTTTCTCTTGATCAGTGTCTTGTGCTATTTACAGTTGCTATGATTACATTTATGGGGTTGAATCGAATGAGGAATAAACATGAGCCACAAGTCTCTACAAAAGAATTACTCAATAAACCTGATTGTGACCTTTTCAATCTTGAACTAAGACCTATCTTTAGTCTCCTCTGAGCGCTCTCCTTCCTCTTCCTTCATTTTCTCCACTTTGCTCCGGGACAATTGTAATTTATCAGGCTGCGGCGTCCAGAGGAAATGTGTAGTGGGTGAGTGGGGATAAGAGTTTAATCCATCAAACCTCGTTCACTCCTACTGCTCTGCTGACACAACAACTTCCCCAGTGGATTACAAACTCCGGAGGAGGGGGTCCTTCAATACGACACAACCACAGAGAGGCTCGACCATCAAAAGCCAGCATTAACTTTAAGGTTTACAGCAGAGGTTATCCTGCAGTGGGATAAGTCAGAGAGAAACAAGTCCATCTGTGATCTTCACTCTGTTTCTGAACTGATTGAGCAGATGACGGCACAAACACGAAGCCGACCAGTCAGAGACATGGGCTGTCAACATGAGGCAGATGAAAAAAGTCTCTATACGATTAATGGACACTAGAGGCTGGCTTCAAGACAATTAATGGTTATTCTAAAGACATCAAAAGCAAGAAATTATTAAGGATGCATAAACACAAGCCCATTGACTTTGCTTTGCTGAAACTTCTTTCGTTAAAGTTTCTTTTCTGCTGATCAAACAAGAAAACTCTAGTCAAAGCCAAAGTGTAAATACTAGTTTAATGTTAGTGTGGTTCAAGCTGAAATGACAATGGACTCAAAACTAAAGATATGCACATTTTCAATAAGGACCAAGTGCCAAATGACCAATGACCATTCAAATATACTATGTTTTTGTAAGAGATATGACATTTCTATTAACAGTACAATTTAATGGATTGGTTTTAGCCTGAACTGTTCATTAAGGAAGAACTTATCACAATCACTGAACCTCGTCCTGTCACAGTAAAACATGTAGAAGGTCTAGCTCGGCAAAGATTGTTTCCACAGTATCGGGGATGAATGAACAGAAAGTAAATCTAGCTTAACAAAAACTTAAGACAAAAACTGCATGTTACTAAAGACTTTTTAAAGACTCGATACAGTAATGCCTGAATATTTAGCTCCACCTACCATTGTATATAGTCTATTGTGTGTGTCCACATACGAGAGAGGTTCTATCAGCCTAATCCACACAATCTGAGAAGTAGTGTCGACTGGAGCCAGCAGAACTCTTCTGTGGCTGGACCTGTGCTGCTGTGCTCTTTCTTTGCTGAACAAAAGCTGTGTTGGAAGTCAGGTAATTATAGTCCTCTGTGCAAAGTCTGGAAAAGCAGCTGTCTGACATGCAACATTTATAAGTCAGGCCTGTAGGTAACAATACACAGGTGTACTCAAGTCGTGCAACAGTAACAGTTCAATTAAATAGAAATTAAGTGTTAAATTGTCTTGTTATAAAATCCAGCTATTTTACATCTGCACTATTCCACTGAACAAAAGCTCTACAGGCTCTCGTTTGATCACACTGACTTTTCTAATCAGACAGATAGGAAACCTCAAAGTTTCCTGTGAAACACCCAACTTTATTTAGGACAAAGCCGACAGATATTCTTCAATCGAGCAAAAAACGTGAAGTGAAAGAAAAGAAAGACGTCTGTGGAGGTTCTCAGTCAAACAGGAAGTCTTAATGCTTTTACATTTTCCAAATCAATGACATTAAAATGTTGTACCATTTCCAAATGACAAATCTTGTGTTTATTATCAACAGCTGTTTCTGGTTTTAAACAGTCAATGTTTGTGGCTCTCGTTTCATGAATTTAAACATTTTTATTGTCTTCACTGCATTAAACATGAACAGAACCTTTGGCCTTAAATAACATAATCCCAAAACAGTTTTCTGCAGCAGCTGTACCTCCAGCCTCTCGCTGCTACAACAGGATTTAATCTTCTTTAAATAAAAAAATTCATGCAAGTTTCAAAAAGTCTGCTTCAAATACATTTGATATCTCAGATAAAGACAGGACGTAGCTCTCCTCGACCCAGCACAGTGAGAACACGTGCCTCTTCAGGGGCGACCCGTACCAAACCAGCAACACTAACCCGACCCGTACCGTCCCGACTGTGGAAATGAGACCTGGGTGTAAGGGATAGTGTTCTTTCTTTGAGATGTCACTGTAAGAAAACCTGGATGTTCTGCACGCAACTGTTACCATATTTCTGTCATTGTTAAATATATGTATATGTATTTCAGATTTATAGCAGCGTTTGAAAGTGATATCAGCCTCCCACAGACTGTACAGGAGCAGATCAAGTTATTTAGAAACTGATTTATCCCAGATGCTATAAACCTTTTGGAGGTGTTGCCTTAGCTGGAAGATATGTGTACTCGACGTATAAACAGTTTTGAGAAGAAGTTAGCAGCCAGCAACTAAGAATGGGGCTACGCAACCACAAGAGCACATCTAAAACGTGGCATTATTGCAGGAGGAAATGTAAAAGTATAGGTTTAAGTGCATTGAGAGACTTGGATGTCCCAAAACAACATAATGCACTTAATGGACTGTATTTTCAATGTTTACTCTTGGCACTGGGCACAGATGTATAATTCAAACAGTACGCAGCAAGACTTCAGCTCAAACTCTGTTCAAACTCTGCTCTGTTTGGTCTTTTGTCCCTTTTAAACACAGCCAGGCAATCCCATAAACCCCACACAAAGGCCATGCATGCTTAAAGGTGTGTCAACAGAGGCACCAGGTCAAAAAACACAGTTGACATATTATTGTTGTTGGTACAATTAAAGACACTGAGGCGTCAAAATCTCTGTAAGCCAAACACAAGAGGCTGCTCATCTTCTGTAAACCTACAACAGAGAAGTGGCATGAGACCTGTCTGACAGTCAGCAGAGTGTGCATGTGTGAGAGCATACATGTGCTAAATCTGTACGACAGGACGAGCAGCCACAGAAAAGTCTGTGAGCGGTTCAGACGTATGACGGGAAGGGCACATATGAGAAGAATGTGATGTTTCAGATATGGACATCACTCCCAATGGTTGACACAAATTAATTTTCTATTTTGTTACTGATGCTTTTTTCCAGATACAAAACGATTCTTAACAGTTTATTCTTAAAAAAGAATCAGTCAGGTCTCTGTGGATTCGGGTTGGACTTCAGTCAGAGAGACAGAGTACTGCATTAAGCCTTTCTTTTGTAAAGCTAGCTAACAAATTAATTTTATTGTTTCAAGAGAACAAATCAAATATCATGTTTACTTCATAGATATGTATCGTTCATGGCATTACAATGGGAGACAATTTTAGGAAATAAAGCGGTAATAGTAAAAACTACTCATGGTTATGTTTAGGAAAGAACCACACGGTTGAAGTTAGGGTAAGGCTTAATGTAATAAAGAAAATGTCCAAAAATACAAATATGGCAGACAATCTTTTTCAATCAAAGCCCTATTGTCTGCTCTTTTACTGTAAATTCAAAGCTTTTTCTTTCTCTAATCATTACAAAATTCAATCCCATAACCACATTGTGACCCAAATTTCCACTTTGGATGAGGACAAAAACTTTCACAGAAAAGCCACTGAGTGCTTTGTATTCCAGCCCTAATTCTCGTCCAATGAGAGAGACATACTTTGCAGAAGTTTGAACAAGAAACATTACTTTGGTGCTTTGTGGAATTAAAGAAATGTAAAATAGTAAAAAAATCTTGGCCAACAGGATAAATGTTGGAGCCAGTGGGTCTAGCTGAAAGGGAACACCAAAGTATTCTCCAAACTGACACAAAATATAAAACTCATGAAGAAGAGTGTGGGAATAACTTCAAAGCTTCTCCTGGGAAAGGATATTAATATACCGTTTCTTTTTACACTCTCTACACTGTTTACACTGTTTACACTCTCTACACTGTTTACATTGTTTACACTGTGTACACTGTTTACACTCTCTACACTGTTTACACCATTTACACTCTCTACACTGTTTACACTGTTTACACTCTCTACACTGTGTACACTGTTTACACTGTTTACACTGTTTACACTCTCTACACTGTGTACACTGTTTACACTGTTTACACTGTTTACACTCTCTACACTCTCTACACTGTTTACACTGTTTACACTGTTACACTGTTACACTGTTTACACTGTGTACACTGTGTACACTGTTTACACTCTCTACACTGTTACACTGTTTACACTGTGTACACTGTTTACACTCTCTACACTGTTTACACTGTTTACACTGTTTACATTGTTTACACTCTCTACACTCTCTACACTGTTTACACTGTGTACACTGTTTACACTCTCTACACTGCTTACACTGTTTACACTGTTTACACTCTACACTGTTTACACTGTTTACACTGTTTACACTCTACACTGTTTACACTGTTTACACTCTCTACACTGTTTACACTCTCTACACTGTGTACACTGTTTACACTGTTTACACTGTTTGCACTGTTGCAGCCTGGCCAACTATCCTCAATTTGTCTTTTATTACAAAGAATTATTCAGGTCTTGGGGATTCCAGGTGGTTTTCCAGAGGTCAGTACCAAAGGACAAGGAATCAACTGCCTCGGGACTCATTTGGATAATCTTACAACAAATCAGACAAACATTTCATAAAGCCTTCCTCATTTTAGATCATTTTTTACAACTGGTTTTATAGTGTTCATGGATGTAAAGGGAAGGGATCACGGACCTAGTTTTCTACAAAGTAAATGGGTAGGACTGGTCAGGCTATTAAGTGTCATACACATGAGAACAAGAGTTTACCATTAAATCCATGAATAAGTGGCTCTTGACCCATGAATAAACTCTGGTACGACTGAACTGACAAAAGGCCAAAAACAGGAAGAGAGAATGCAACTTTACAGTCACATGACACCGAGAACCAAATGAGCAGAAGGTAAAGGGCCTCTTTTGTATTTCCTCCAAGTCCATTTAGAGTAAACTCGAAAAAAGAAATACAATGAGCACATTCAGTCTCACTGCCTGCGTTATCTTGGGTCAATAGTTTCTGTCACTAATTAAATATTACGTCCAATCAGACTGAGGCAACAGCTCCAACTAGACATGCCTCAGAAGAGGTTGTTTTTTTCTCTGTTACATTGTTTGGTTTTTTTAAAGTGGAAAATGCCATTGTGGATGGCAAACAAACCTCTGCTGAGAAAAAGCATAGTAATTAAGCTTTTAAAGGAAGCGACATGAGACAGAACGACTGCTTGTTTAATCCTGCCTCCACATCCTGCCAGTTCAATAAAGCCCGAGGCAATGCTTATACGACTATCTGCTTTGGAGGCATTAGTTCCAACTTGCCTCGATCCGTCCACACACTGGTATTTAGTAAACACATCTCTCCATCTTTACTTATCATCAGGGCTGCACGCAGGAATTTGGAGAGGTTTCAAATATGCCAATGAGGCTATTTCAACAAGCAGCAAAAAAAATAGGCAATGGTAAACTATAGCCATATGAGAAGATAATAAGAAGAAGTCTGTCTAATGAGGCTGAAAAAAAGAAAGTCTCCAATCCAATCTGGCTCTCAGATTTGCCGACAGATGTACATCATGAAATATTCTCATTTCTTTGCAAATGCCCATATGGGTCCAGCTCAGAGAAAACAGATCAACACGATGGTAAAGAAAGCTTAAGTAATGCTTTTTCTGAGAAATGAGAAAACTATTGTATAAATATCGAAGAGGAGCAGTGAGCCGTTTGTTTTATCCACTTTGTGTCATGCTGTCATTTTCAGAGATATGTTGAAACTAATACAGAAGAGGAAATGACAAATGAAGGGAAATGTACCAAACGGATCACTGTTGCTCTGGAAATGTGCCGAGTTTATTTTGGTGTAAACACTTTGACTTGTACTAGTGTCATTCCACAAAAGTGGTATTTTGCTGTTGCTAATGTTATCCTCTAAGCCGACAAACAACTTCCATAGAAATGATATTATGACAAAAAAAAGGAATTGAAAGTAAGTTAAGTAATTTTCCTGTTAAATTGAGTAAATTTTTGGCCCATGGTTTTTCCAGGATGGGCTCAGACGTTCTCTGAATATTGATACTCCAGTACGGATATGGTATGTTCATTTGTGTATTTATATTGTATTTGAATTGAAGATTTTATATGTAAGTGGATTTAAGCGGTACGTTCTCAATAGTGTTCCATCTTTATCCTGTTACTTTCAGTCTGGATTTGGTGGCTCTCAGTGGTTGCCCTGTCCATCCTCTCTCTTGTGTTTTGACTGATCTCACAGAACACATGCTGCTCTAAACATAAGCAGCTTCCCAACATGGTGCTTTGGCAGTGGACGGACAATCAATATAATCCACTTAACTGAGGCTGGACACAGACTTCAAGGTTAAACAACCAGGCTTCCGCTGATTGAGATGCTATTGAACAGACTATTTATCATATTTAATTCATTTCCATTAGAGTATTTGGGTCAGATGTGAGAGTGTATTTGACAAACACGGGAAGCAGGTTGGCCTTTAGGTGCCCTTAATAGCCACGGAAGTAACCACAACAATGGAACGGACTTGATGCCACATAATGCCGGCTCTAAACTCGTTGCATTGTCTGATTCAAGTGTTTTACAGCCTTCTCCGTTTTCCTTTGACGCACGACGGACGCTCATTTTGAGTCGAGGGTCCCAGAGGGGCATTAACGGACAGACAATCAGTGATTTCTCTTTTACTTTGAAGACTCGAAGGTCTCATCCTGTCGTGACACGAGCCTGTAATTCTGGGATTAGTCTTGGAAGAGGAAATAAACAAAAAAATGACCGTGGGCTATTAGCAACAATGCACATTTAAAGACGTAATAAAATGAGATAATATAACTTTAATGAGATGAAAGGTGATTATAACCAAACAGACACTGATTACTTCTGCTTTTTAGTTAAAAATGTAAAAACTTTATGCAAGCATCTGAAATGACTTAATGAAGTCCAATGAGGATCACTTACTCGCGCGACATAAAACACACTAAACTATTAGAAAAGAAACAAGTATGTCGCTTCCTTTGCTTTAAGCAGACAAAAAAACAGTGTCTCACCTGAAGCTGCAAGTCCAAACAGGACTAAACAAAGCCCCTTGGCGCACATTGGATGGATGAAAAAAGAAGCTGTGTTAAGATCAAGACTCCTCCGTGGATGCGCAATGACCCCCCAAAAAAGAGCAGTAAATACGTAAAAAGAATACTTGTAATAATAATAATACACCGAGTCCCACTCTTCACCTTAACTCTTCCAAAAGCCGCGTCCAAACTCGCCGCTTCCCTCAAACAATCCGCTCCAGAAGCCCTCCCACCACTTATTGCGGGCGGAGTATAAAAAATGCACTCTCCACTTCTTCTTCTTCTTCTCCTTCTGCTGCTGCTGCTCTTTATCTGCGCCACATGTTCAGATATGAACTGTCCCATCTCTGCTTTCATGCACGTCTAACAGGTTCCTGCCGTTCCTCACACACATGGACCATAGATCGTAAATAAAAACATGAACGAGCGGCGCGCCACACCAGCGTCATGACGCACACGTGTGTCAACGCCGGCGCTCAAGTTTGATTAAATCAGAGAGTTATTTATGTGTGTTGTCGTCATGGAAGATGAGGAAATACGGTCATGAGATTGATCATGAGATGTTGAATGAGTGGAAGTTAACATCGGAAAAAGAGAAATAACAGATACTAGTCTTAGACACGTGCTACAAGACCTGTTATTGGAGAAATAAAGGTTAAGAGCGTGTGGAGTTGTAATGTAGTGTTGTTTAAACAGATGTAAAAGTATGATAATTATATTCATTAAAAACCTCATTTAAAGAACTGTATATCTCCACTGCTGCACCAAATAGTCCTGTTTGTGAGTGTTCTGTCACAGTTTATCTTCTAAGACATAAAGAAGGAGAAGATTTATAAGAGTAAGTATAAAGTTAGGAGAGCTTGATCTTCTGTGAGACATGTGCATTAATGACAGAGGCATCATTCTTCCTTTTACAAACTACTTAAAGGCTGTGTATTGGATGATCTTGAGGTTTTATGTTGTCTGGTAAAAAGTGAAATAGTCAGTGACGGATTATGAAATATCTCTGCTTGGATGTGCAAGAAATGCAGACTTAGAACATATTTTGGACCTGATATAAAGTTTTTTTTCCTGTCTTTCCTAGTATTTCCCGTCCATTTCCTGTAATTTCTTACTGAAGATGAAAACATTGTAGGTCTTGTCGGGTTTACATTCTTATAGTTCTAGTTAAATGATTAAAAAAAAACAGGAAGGGAGGAACTTTTCTGGAAGAAGGTTAATTACTGGAGGAGGAAAGACATTTTAGGAAAGGAAGCAATCAAACAAGAGCAGAGACTTGCTCACTCTCTGACACTTTAGAAAAGTGATTGTTTTTGTCTTTAAACCAAAGAACTAATGGAGACAGTTTCTCTATTAACTCATAAACGTCCAACAGACCAGCTTCGCTCTGTGACGGCTTAAACAAGGTGGAGTTTAAAATATTATATTCAGGAATTGTGTTAGTGTTAAGGCTGACCCTCAAATATTAGAGAAGACGTGCATTTAGGGAGTGGCTTTGTTCCTTTATTAAAACTGGATCATATAAGATTATGAGACATCATTTGAGAAACAATACTGCAAAAATGGTTTAACTTCATCAAGCCTTAGAGATGTTTAAATGGTCTAAAGAAGTGTGCAGCAGCACCTGGTTTAAATGTCTACTCTTTAGGAAAAGGGGAAATAAAGTCATTTAAAGTATTTAAGTTAAATATTTAGAGTGGACTAATGTGTTTTTTGTAGGTGCTGTGCACATTGGAATAATATTTTTGATTTTTGAAGATTGTCTTTTTAATGTTTAACTAAGAAAATTAAAACATCCATATGTAGAGTAATATAAAGTTGTGTAAATAATCCCAAGAAATGTGTGTTTCTGAATTAACACTTTACAAATAAATAAATAAATAATGTATAAAGAGTTTAACCCCTGCTTATGTCCAGTTCCACGGCTGGTTTTTGGTTATTGCAGTTTGTCTTCACACAGAAACTGAGCCTGCAAGGAACTGTCCACAAAGTTTAATACGAGAATCTATTTTATGTGTTTAGGACCTAAAGTTTGAATCACATGCTTCACTGAGAGAGGGAAAGTCTGTTTCCTGCTGCATTCTTTGGAGATGGGCTTGCCCCTTGTTGCCTTTAAACTCACTGGAAAAGTTTTATTGTGTTTTTTGGAGACTCCAGGCTGTTGTTACCGGCTTGAACCACGGGGGGGCAGAGCAGCACTTTGAAGTAGATGAACTTTGGAGCAACTGCTTCTAAACAAGGCAGGGCCCCGTCAGTGCCATGTATTGACTCCACATTCTTCCAGTGTATTATTATTACAAACATAACTTAGTATAGTTTTCTTATATAGCATTATAGAGTCCAAACAAACTGTTTTATAGTGAAAGCGTAAATATCATAATCATAACCATTTCCAAAAGGCAGTGACTGTGACATTTCTTGTTTAACCATGTATTTATACAATATACGCATGTACTCTAATGTTCCATTTTATAATCTATAATGACTGAGATCAAGAGTGAAACCTGTCTTGTCAAACACTGTAGAAACCATTTTATAGACTTTGCCTTCATTTGGAGGTTTGGTCATGAATTCATATTGAAAGTGCACTTCCTGTGTGGCTCAGCGTGTCTCTGAGTGACACACAAAGACTCACAGAGAGGAGACTCGTTACTCACATCCACCAAACCAGTCGCCTCAACAGAAGAGTATTTACACACTTTTACTAAAATTGTATTGTTGAGTTATATTAAGAGAACTGGGGATTTGAGAGAATAAGGATGAGTTTTTGGGCCGTCCTCGTCGTCGTCTTGTTGTCCGCAGCAACAGTCGAAGCTGAAGAAGCTACTCCAGGTAAAGTATCTCTTAAGTTTTTTACAGAAAAGGTTATAAACTGGTTACATTTCAACTTTTTTGAATAAATGTATAAAGTATAAAAAGATTTCAGACAATATATCTGTTACTTATGTTTATTTTGTAGAAAGTAACATGTTATTGGACAAATATAGTCAGTCATTTTTAAATATTTTATTGATTTAAAGGACTCACAGCCCACCCAAGTGATTTTTCTTTATGTGTGTCCCATTCATAAGGATAATATTTATAGTTTAGACATTTAAAATGTGGTTATTTCACTGTTTTGTGGAATGTATCATAAATAACGCAGCACTTTAGTAGTTTTTACAGGTTGGAAGAGTCATATAAAAAGTATTTTAGTTACTAGTTATGCATTATAAAAGCTACATAATAACACCACAGTGTAACAGTAACGTAATCAGAAACTTTTATCTACTTATGGGTTAGTTCATGTTGTGTGTATATTTAATAGACTTAACTTCTTTCCACCTACACGTATTTATAAACTACTTGACTTTTTTTCATCCTTATTGTATTTTCTTTGAGCAGTAGTAGTATATAAAATATTCATCATTAAGCAGTGCTGAAAAGGAGTAGGACACTGACGTGCAAACATGTACTCCTACCACTTTACTCTGAGTGAATTCAACACATCTGTGCAGTTTTCCTTCCATAGCACCGAGTTATAAAAGTGTAACCGTAGGCCCATTACCAGACCAACAGAACTCTACCAGAGCGTGGTACATTGATCACAAACTGCACAGAGACAGAACACACGAGTGCCTGCATGCACACAGCCATGCATAAAGCAACATGCATGTTTGTGTGTGTGCATCAGTCTAAACCTTCATTTATAAAGATGACTCATGAAGACATTGATGATAACCAGTGTCTTCATCAGTTGTAAAAAGGAGTGTAATAAAGTGCATTACATTCCTTACACTGCATTAGATGATGGAGATAGAATATCACGCCTGAACGAGACACACTGTGCATTTTACTGCTGCAGTGATTCATGTTTTTACAAATGCATCTGTTCCGTAAAAATGGATATAGTTTTTTAATCCAGGTTACATAATAATCCTGTTGCATGTAATCCATTACTCTTCAAGAGTAAATACTCCAGTGAATTTAACTAACCACGCTGTACTTTTTACTCATAACCTCTACTTTGTTCATTGTCATATACATCGTACATGAGTCTATACACAAGAGCTTTTATTGTATGATTTATTCTCTGTTTTAACTCTGTTTTAGGAGATGTGTCGTTCTGGAGGAATGAGGTCACCATGACTTGTCCAGAACCTGGGACATGGGTCATTGGTGGAAAGAAAATAGAAGGAGAACCAGAAAAAACCTATACAGTCACTTATGGTGGCAGCAAAGACACTTACCACTGCACATACAAGAATGATGAAAATAAAGTCATTTACTATTACTTCTATGTGCAAGGAAAAGGTGAGTTAAACAGGTTTGAATGATCTCTTACTTTACGTATCGGGCATTATTTCACTAAATGTTGTCTTTATTTCCCAGCATGTGATAACTGTTTTGAGCTGGATGCCTTTCTTTATGTGGGAGTCATTATTGTGGACTTGGTTGGGACGACTATATTAATGGTCATAATTTATAAATGCACCAAGAAGAAAACCCCGAGAGGACCTAAACCGAGCCCAACCCGTAAGCATCAAAGTCATTTATCAAACCTTTGACTTATCTGTCACTATTAATCGCATGTGTTGTCACAAACTCTAAAAAGGATGGTTCAGTCACATTTTTGTCTTTGTTTTGTAGCAGCTGCTCATCCTGGAGGCTTACCCAGTGAACCCTCTCATTATGCTGTACGTATTATTATGTAGCACCAAGGCTCTCCACGTTACCTTTGCATATTCACCTGATTGAATAAACTCCTGTTTGTGTTATTTATTAACAGCCTCTGAGTGCCCACACCCAATCCAATGATACCTACTCAAAGATCCACAAGACAGGATAGAGACGGGACAGCACACGGCACCGGGACAGTCTTTAAAAGCATCTTACAGTGTTTGATTTAAAATGCTTCACACGGGTCTTTGAGTGGACCTACGGAGCATGTACTGTACAGGGACAATGTTGAAGTTTTGAGATGTGTGTAAAGGTTTGGCTGGGAGTTTAGATCTTAGCCTCCAAAATGTAAAACATGTGGGTAACAACAACGGGCCTAGTTTAAAGAGAAGTACACAAGCCGACATTTTACAGATGTAAGATATAAGTTTGTGGAGAGTCTTAATCCAAACGGTTGAAAAAGAAGGCACCTGGACATACTTTTCAATTCTACTTTTAAAAAATCATGTCCAAATACTTCCTTTTTCATCTTTTATGGAACGTGTAGATAGATTTTCACTCTTTCTTTCCTTATCTGACTTTTTAAGTATCATTTGTATTCTCTAATGAGACATATTTTTTCTTTAATATAACAATATTGAGCTCATTTTACAGCATTTTTTGTGCAACTGTGTTCAATTGTTGAGCCATTTTACCCAACTCGAGCGCAGAGCGTTTGCCACAGATGCGGAAATTCTTTAGATCTCACCACTTTTGTTTGTTTAGCACTGTATATAGTGTTTGTTGTTCCTGCTCTTGTTTCCTGTAACTACCTGTTGTAAAGCATCTGAGAACAGCTAGATCCATTTTCATGCACTATATTACTTCTTTGAATTTATTAAATATATAAAAAGCATAGAAAAGTTAAGTGGACGTAACTTTACCATGTTTTCATCTGGTTTTGATCTTTCTTTGGTTTTATTTGAGCACATTTTAAAAACCTACTTCACCTTATTTCACCTGAAATCTACTGTTTATTGGGACATTGATATTTTATTATATGTATATGCCACTGTCTCGGGTTGATGGGACATTTTTTGGTGCAGTGTGTATGTCTGGCAGTGTCTACAGTAGCCCTTCAGGGACATGTTAGTGACAAGCCTCCCAGAAAATCGAGCTGGCACAAACCTGTCCTGGAACGTGTCCCATTGGAGTATTTGACCTCTTTGGACGGCTCATTGTGGACTAATCATGGACAATATTTCTTTTTCTGTTTTTATCTTTTCTTTTTCCATGAACTGTGCTGAGATGTCTTTGTTCATTTGTTCTTTGTTTTCTGTTCATTTGTGTTTTTCTTGTTTAAAAACGTTGTTCAATAAAATCTATGGGTCAAAAATGATTAGTTCCGTTAAATTTTACACACAATAAAATCTATTTAGTAAATAAATATCCTGAGCTTTCATTCAAGTGTGAGCTCAGTTTGTCCCCTCTGGGCACCTGTAGGAACAAAAGAAAGATAATGGGATTGGTTTTATTTATGGAACCAGTCTTTTTCCAGAATGTAGTCCACTAGATCATGATTTAACCATTTTAAAGTGGATTCTAAAATGCAAGTAAAGGAAATGTAGTTCAGAGATGTCTGCTATAGTGGCAAGAGATTCTCAATGTTATGAATGTTTTTAATGTCATTTTGAGCTCAAAACAAAAAAAATACACAAATGAGCAGCAAATTTCAGAAAAAAGTAAAGGGCTTTGAATAAGTTGCTGTGGTCAGTGCCTTTTCGGTTCTGATCGGCTCAAATCAGCTGAAACCAATCAAACCAAAATGATTATTCATAATATAGTTTTTCAGTTTAGTTGATGGTGTTCCTCTTCTTTTTTGTACTTTTGTGTTGTCGCTGTTATTGAGCGGGGTCTCATTTTCTTCCAGGGTTCGATTGTGTCGCTTTAACACTTTAAAGCTCTGTGGGTTATCGAAGAAGAAACAGTGTTCGCTCGCTTTCTCTTGTACAGTTATTTAATCGCTTTCCTTTTTAGACGAGAAAGAGCTGCAATAATCCAGTCTGTGTGATTAACTACAGTTTTAATCATTTGCTAAAATATAAACGGCTTAAACTCCTTTGTCAAACTCAGCACTATTTTGTCCAAACCTTAAACACAGTTCACTTCAAACACAGTTTCTGAAACCCTTTTTGTCTTTATTGGAAAACACTGAACACATTCTCACTCGATGAAACACAGGTGACTTTCTTAGACGTATATGAGTCAAAAAGATAATGACAGGAGACAGAAGTTCGAAGTTAGTCTCCACTAACACAACCACTCAAAAATGAAAAGACTTGTAGTTGAGGAACTGAAACCAATATAAAGATGGTTCTGAGACACAAGGGAGCTGCGTCTTCGAGATTCTTTATGGACTATAAACTCAAAAAGTCCGACACTTATCTCTAAAATATGCAAGTGGTACAGTAATGAGATTTCAGCACTAAAGAGACATTTGTGAATGTGTTTTGTAATAAATAAATAAATAAATGGTGAATTGCATTTCTTTAGCACTTTTATAGGCACCCAAAGTACTTCCATTCATCCCGTTCACACTCACTCTCTGTGCAGTTGTAAGCTCTGGACAGACAAACAGGCTCCAAACCAACAGCACCTACAGCCTTTTACCGTTACAGTACAAAATACATTCAGAAAGGCACAATCTGGACACTACAACGTGGGAGTAGAACCTCCAACCTTCCTGCTATGGGACCCCCTGCTCTACCTCCTGATCACTGCGCCCTGTACAGAACGTATAACTGTGAAAATGAAGACTGCACATTTGTGTTTGACCTGTCGGACACAGCTGTGATGTGGATGAAGCCCTGAAGTCTCACCAACAAGAGCACGCTGAGGATTTACTCAAGAGAATATTATAAACGCTCCTTTAGTTTATTCATGTAAAGAAAAAAAAGAAGCTACATGAAGCTGGTTGTGATTGTGGTTAATTTGGTTTGTTCTGTTGAGCTTGACAGTTTGTTGATTTTGTTGCTGATGATAAACTGTGTTGAGTGTGTGGCTCTGTTGTGTGTAGTGTCTGCTCGGTGCGCGTTCGTTTTTGGGTTTAGGTTTTGTTAAATTAGTTTTAGAGGTGTTTGTTGAAGATGACATGTATACTTATTATATATCACTTGTGTCTTACAGAAGTCCATTATCAGTGGCGTTCAGCTGATTTATAGGACAACATGAATATGAATGAACAAGTTTGTGTCGGTCAAATACAATCATGTGTAACCCATCTATCATCTACAGATACATCTACAGATACATCTACAGATACATCTACAGATACATCTACAGATACATCTACAGATACATATATGCATACGGCACAAATACACATAACCAAAAACATTCAACCCAAAAGTTGTAGGCTGAAGCCCCAGATTATGCCTACTCTTTTTTATTTTTTTTATTTAACCTTTTTATTTATCCAGGAAAATCCCACTGAGATTACAAATCCTGGGCCCATTCAGTCTACCCTTTAATAGTTTAAAAAAGAAGAACAAAAACCACATATTTGTTGAATTTTAAAGTAACTTTTGAAGTGATAAAGACCTACTTGAGTTCAGCTGTAAAACTATCCCACAAGGTTTCTGATGCTTATTGCTTTTTTCTGTTGAATAGAAATGTGTTGTGTTTTAGTTGCATTAGTATTTCCCCATATTTCTACACAGTATGTTACATTTGATAAATGTAAAGAATACACAATGAGGTTTGTATTTATGCAGTATAGCAATTGTTTTTTTATTTTTTGTTTTTACATGGTTTATGTGAGGTTTCCAAGATTAATTTTGATCAGTAATTTTTCCAAGAAATATATTTAAAAAGTAAGAAAGTGCCCACGACCCTTGGCTAACAGAGTCTAGATTGTTCACTTCAGAGCAGCCCTAAGTGAGTTTCCTCACTGTAACGTCTAATCCGACCTGTTTAATGATGAAGGAATAAGAGAGGTTTCGGACACGCTCGAGTTTTGCCCAATGTGCTTCATTTTTTTCAACTGTATAAAACTTTACACAGTGCACCTTTCAAATAGCCATGTTCTGTATATGTCTTGTACAGACCAGAGAGGTCAGGGGTCAAATACAGCCCAATGGCTTTTTATATTTGGCTCAATGCAATAATCAAATCATTTAACACGATTTTAGAGCATTTCATCATTTTGCTGTTTATACATTCATCTCATTCATTACCATCTTCATCTTCATCGAGAAGCACATGCGACACTGTCCTTTCGTGAAACTTGTTTTTATGACGACGATAATCTGCTGTGTTCATCATCACAGGCTACAGCGCTAATAAATAAACCACATTGTTTCTGCGCTCACAGATGGAAACGCCACTGAGATGTGTCAGATACATAAATAGGTTAAAACCACACGTGATTCAAGCGAAGCCTCAACTCATTTCCGGCTCATTGTCTCTGCCTTTTGAGAAATGTGAACATGTCCTCCTTATGAGCCGCTCTGATGTTAGACTGTGTGTCAACATGAAGCTGTGGAAACAACTGTCATCTTACAGAGCATCTCGGAGCTTGTGCAGTGGAAATGTTGTGTTAGAAATACTAAAAGATGCTGTTGAGGCAACTTTGGTAGAAGTGATTCAGAGCAGCTGTTCAGTAAATAATGATGCACTGTGGAGATAAAGTGTAAATAAATGATGTAGGGCATTGCAGTGGTCCACACTTTCTCTGCTCCAGTCACTTATCAGTGCATACACGTATCCTAAACACATATACAGTCTGTTTTAAGTCTTAATCATGTCATAATTTAAATGTTTGTGAAGGCTTTGTACATAAAGGTAGCATTTATTTGTAAATCTAATGCAATGTAAGTCCTTTGACTTCGTAGTTGTTTATTTGAGACACAACCCATTTACAGTTTTTCACAATCGCTAAGAGACATTTCCTGAAACTTAAAAGACATTTCTCTACACCACTAACACAACTTTTAAAACTGAAACTAAATTAACAAAACCTCTGACTTTCCAGCCAATCGCTAACACTGTGGTCATATTTAACACTAACTAACGCACACCGAGCAGACACTACACACAACAGAGCCACACACTCAACACAGTTTATCATCAGCAACAAAATCAACAAACTGTCAAGCTCAACAGAACCAACCAAAGTAACCACAATCACAACCAGCTTCATGTAGCTTCTTCTTTTTCTTTACATGAATAAACTAAAGGAGCGTTTATAATATTCTCTTGAGTAAATCCTCAGCGTGCTCTTGTTGGTGAGACTTCAGGGCTTCATCCACATCACAGCTGTGTCCGACAGGTCAAACACAAATGTGCAGTCTTCATTTTCACAGTTATTCGTTCTGTACAGGGCGCAGTGATCAGGAGGTAGAGCAGGGGGTCCCATAGCAGGAAGGTTGGAGGTTCTACTCCCACGTTGTAGTGTCCAGACTGTGCCTTTCTGAATGTATTTTGGACTGTAACGGTAAAAGGCTGTAGGTGCTGTTGGTTTGGAGCCTGTTTGTCTGTCCAGAGCTTACAGCTGCACAGAGAGTGTGTGTGAACGGGATGAATGGAAGTACTTTGGGTGCCTATAAAAACCACAAATGTCTCTTTACTGTGTCACCTGCATATTTAAGAGATAAGTGTTGGTCTTTTTGAGTCCATAGTCCTCGTCCTGAAAGAATCTAGAAGACGCAGCTCCTCTGTGTCTCAGAACCGTCTTTGTATTGGTTTAATTCTTTGTGTCAGTGGTTGTGTGTTAGTGGAGACAGCAGTGTGTTAATTGTGTCTAACTTCTGTCTCCTGTTATTATTTTTTTGACTCATATGGTTTTAAAAATGTTTTATTGATCGAGAATGTATTCAGTGTTTTCCAATAAAGAGAGAAAGGGTTTCAGAAACTGTGTTTGAAGTGAATTGTGTTTAAGGTTTTGACAAAATTGTGCTGAGTTTGACAAATGCGTTTAAGCAGTTGGCCGTTTGGTTCAGAGAATGGCATTTAGTGTTTTATCAACTGATTAAAACTGTAACAACAAAAAAATTATACTTTTGTATTTCTAGTCTCTATTTGATTTTGGTACAAGAGTTGGAAATGAAACCTGATTGGTCCACGTTTGTTGCACAAAACCATCTGGAAGAACTTCTACAGAAAGTGTTTGCAAAGGGCAGGGGATTTAGTTGAAGCCCTTGAGGTGAACCACCTGCCAGTATCTGTCTGTCACAGGTTTTTTCATCCCATCAGAGTTCTTCATCAAACCTCAAACAAAAATCACAGCTTTGAGAGGGATTTCTGTGACTTTGTGAATTCATTTGTGAGTTTCTGTTCAAGATAATTGGAATTAATTACCAATTCAAATAAAGAAAAACCAGTTGAAAACGAGAAAAATACCAATAGCTTTAGTTTATGGCTGCAATTTGTTATATTTTAAAACACTTAATATGCAGCACATCAGTTGTATTTTATTATTTACTGGACTGGATTATAGAAATATCTTGTGTTGTATATTTGTTGCTCGAGCTCACACTTTAGAAACCCACTGCTCAAAGTGCTCCTGTTTCTATAACTTCTGTCATAAGTCAAAATGCTCCCACGCTCACATCTGCTTCAGCGCTGTGTCCTTGTGTGTTGTGTGTCGTAGTGTGTCGTTGTGTGTCGTTGTGTGTCGTTGTGTGTCGTTGTGTGTCGTTGTGTGGCCTTGTGGGACGGTGTGTGTCGTTGTGTGTCGTTGTGTGTCGTTGTGTGGCCTTGTGTGTCGTTGTGTGGCCTTGTGGGACGGTGTGTGTCGTTGTGTGTCGTTGTGTGTCGTTGTGTGTCGTTGTGTGTCGTTGTGGGACGTTGTGTGTCGTTGTGTGTCGTTGTGTGGCCTTGTGGGACGGTGTGTGTCGTTGTGGGACGTTGTGGGACGTTGTGGTACACTGTGGGTCTGGTAGAATAATGCAAGTGTGTGGTTGGCTGTTGATTTGTGTTCTCGATGCCAGTAGATTAAACTCTAATGTTTGATCTCGTTGTGAGATTTTCAACAGGGAGCTACAGTTTGTTGAAGCAGAGACTTGTGATCAAAGCTTCTAAAGTGTTTCCGTTGTCTGACATCGGGAGGCTTCCTCAGAACAAGCTTTTACAAGAGTTTCCTTCCGTCGCTACCTCTTCTTCCCTTCTCGACTTTTTTGTTACTATTTTAACATTTAATTTATCTTTTGCTTTGCTGCAGAGTTTCTTTTTCTTGTTGCATAACACTTGCTTCCATAGCCACCTTTGTTTTCCAGATGTTGTACTGATGGATCTCTTTCCACTTTGCCTTTGACTCATAACCTTCTTATTCACAGTAAATTATGTCCAATAATCTAACATTGGAAAGAGAAGGCACTGGTGTGAGCATCTGAACAATGATAATGTGCTTGTTTCTCTTCCCGACTCGACGCACTCACGTTGTTCCTCCCACAGTGTGTGACACTGGAAGTGGTGAACTACATCTGGAGCCACAGTTGCCCCGGGGCAGACTGACAGAGACGTGGCAGCCATTTTGCACCTACCGCTTCTCCGAATCTCAAACAAACACACTCACACACCAGTGCCAGAGTATGAACCGGGGAGAGCAGGAATAGAACCACCAACCTAGGACTTTTCCACTGAGCCACTGCGCCCCAATAAACGCTGTGCCCCCCAAGTATTATTCATCGAGGAGATTCCAATCCAGGAGCCTTTCGAGGGACTATGGGGGCCCTGGATAAAAGATATCTGTGGCCAGAGAAAATGCAATGATATAAAAAATATAAGAAACTGTCTGTTAGGGAGCAATGATTCTGATTTTATTTTTATTTTCAAAAAATAAATAAATAAATGTTATAGAGCAGAAACCTTTTCCTTCAGATGGCCAAAACAGACATGCATTACTGGACCATGGGTCAAATGCAAAAAGTCTTTTCCACGTAATGAAGAGAATACTCGTCCTCACAGGTTTGTTCTGACAAGAGCCGAACTGGAAGCGTGTAAATGTGCGCACCTGGACAGCCTACCTGAAGTGTCTTATACTGTTCTTTTCTCGACTCTTTATTTTAAAAGTTAATGTCAGGACCGAGGGCAGTAGGCTGTTTTTATATTGGTTTCTTTCCAATAGAGCTTGTGCTAAGTGTACTCATTACAGTCATCGCAGATTTAAACAATAGCCACTGTCATTTCTTTTACAAAAGTTACAAAAGTGCATAGATGGATCCACTTTTTATGGTTCCTTGTTTCATTCTTTCTTATTTAATTATTCATTTGCCATTTATATTGATTTATAGTGATTAAGTCTAACATTTTTAATGACCCCAGTTTAACTTAAACAGCATTTTCTTTATTTGGCAGCATATTTTTTTACAGAAAATATATTGAATAAAGCAAATATAAGGCAAATAAAATGTCCATCGTAGTAAAAACAGCTGATCAAAGTGGTATTAAACAACAGTAAGAAGTCAGGCAACAAAACATCCATGCAAAACCATTATACAGCAAAGTGACCTTCAATAAGCCTTTTGTGTGAGTGTGACCTGGACAGCCAAGGCGACAGTGTTTTCTTCAGAAATGCAAACTAATTAAAGCGGGCCACAAACGTGAACACACCCTTCATCTGATTGGACAGCAGAGATCTCCTCTCGTTGATTATCTAGTCAGGCCATCATAAATAGCTCTCGGGTCTCTATTGAAGTTCAGAGGCTAAAGGAGAAAAAGAGAAAGTATTATATTTCAAAGTAAAACTCGAGCCTGGGTTAGGGGTTTTGAGCAGCTCACCTGATATTCTCTGTTGTTCGTTTCTTCGTTGAAAACAAGATGCTGTCGGTCAGATTCTAAAGAAAAAATATCAACAGTTATTTAAGTCTATTTAAGACAAAAACAGGGCAACACACCGTGATGCTAGCACTGATTACATTGAAGACAACTGACTTCAGTAATATTTACTGTATATTTCTGACAGCAGCCGCAGCAGCTCTTGTCACTTCCTGACCTCTAACATTTATTCCAAATATGGTAACTTCCTGCTCCATAAACTCAAAATTACACCAACATTCAGTTAACATGTCTCTTCCATCAACACAGAGACACTCCACATTAATGTTGAACTTTTATTGTGAAGGACAAGAGCCAAAAAGAAAAACTTCTACACATCTCACTCAATGGGATCTGTTTCCCTGAATTATATTCATCTTCATTCATCTGTGTATAAGACTTTGTATAACTGTCCTGGACACTTCTTTGTCCCGCTCTGACTGTCCTGGGAGTGGCTTCCTCCTTCTGTGGATCTCTCTGAAGTTAGCCTGTTGTTTTCTGTTTTAGTTTTTTGTGTTTGTTTAGTTTTTTCCTCGTCTGATGGAGAGTCTAAGGACAAGGGTGTTGACTTGCACAGTTTATAAAGCCCTTTATGATCTACTTAAATTAAATGATTGTATGATTAGGTTTACACTCAGTTGCTTCATGTGACGACAATCCAGTTCTTTGTCCAAGGTCCCAATAAAGACTAGTTTATCGAGGAATGCCGTCCTGTTTTTGAAAAGTTTACACACAATTCTCAAACCGCAGCAGTCGTCTATGCTTGGATAAAATTAATTTATCCTGAATTAAAGTTACCGTTTGTTCACACTAGAGTTTTTCTTCTTTTTTGTTTGACATAACCTTTGTTCAAGAACATTTTCATTGTTTTCGGGGATAGTTTTTTTATCTTGCAGAAGAATGTGTGTTTGCGTTTGAAAAACAGAAACTAGTCGTATAACGCTTACTTTTCTTGTTGGTTGAAGCTACACCCGCCTGAGCCTGTGATGCGATGAGGTAGACAGCCACTCCGATCAGAAAGGTAGCCAACACTTCTCCCACCAACATCCCGCTGATGGTGACGGCATCCAGGTCCACGCAGTTGTCACAGGCTGCACAAAAACAAGAGCCTTTTTCAGCAGGTTCACTGAAAACACATTTAATGAGCTCTACCAAAGACACAACTTACTGCGAAACTTGACAAAGATTTTAACAGTGTCGTCACTGTCGCTTTTACAAACATACTCCCCACTGTTGCCGTCTTCGTATTTAATAGTTTCATTCTTTAGTTCGTCGCCTTTATGTGCTGTGTAATCTTTAGGACATGCCAGTTTAATTCCTCCAGATGAAGATTTCACTGTAATTTCTAGAGGTTTTGATGCTGGGAAGAAAAAAACAAATAAAAGTTTAACATTCTCAAAATCAGCTTTAAAATCCTAAACCGTATCAAAAGTATCAACTCGTGTCTGAAAATACGTAACTCTGTGTCATATTGTTTCAAATATTAAACTAAATATGAAAGCCCCGAAAGCACAGAGGAGAACTTTTTATTTATTCTTATCTCTAAGAACAAATAGTTAAGTTAAATAAGAACAACTTATTTTAACAGGAAAAAAAAAAAAAAGAGGCTTTAAGACTTTTTTATTATCAAAGATTTTAGTAGATGAGGATTTTCATTTTGTCAATCACAGCTTGCTTCTGGAAACAGGAGCGTTCCCATTGGTCGGCACTGATACTTAAACAAGGAAGTAATGGAAAGTGTATATTCTTTGTCTTTTTACAATAAAATCATAAACAAGGAAAAGTGAGAAAACGTGAAACATAGATAAATATTGTCAGTTCCATCACATAATGTTTAACAAGGAAGAGATAATTGTCGTTCTGACACTTCAGTCGGAGCTAAATGTTTATGGTCGGCTCTAAACCTCAGTTTTGTTTAGTGTATTAGTGAAAAAAGGTTTAAATAAAAGCATCTGGACTCGGTTTACTGAGTCCAGATGCTTTTATTTAAACCTTTTTTCAAGATGTCCTGGATGACTGAGAACCTTCACAGACATTTAATGTATTAGTATTTTGTGGAGGAAAATGTGTTCAGATTAACTTTTTAATTAAATAAAAGCAGGAGAAGTACTCTTTTTGTCTGAGCAAAAATAAAAAACTTGAATGCAGATGTTAAATGTGACTTATGCGATTGTAAAGTTACAGATGTATGCTGTAATTAAAACCTATGGGACTTTTTGGATCGTGGATTTCATCTTTAAATTTAGTTGACACGTCTTTATAAAGCCTACATCCAAAGCACATTTCTTTAAAATGACTTAGCTTTAAGGTTTCACCCGGATAAACCAGACCCTGAGCAACAGCTGCAGAAATATGTATGTGTTGATTTAAATCGTTTTTAAAACAGCGAGACTAACACTTTTAAAACATTTACATTTAAAAAGCCAAATACTACTCAGGCTGGGTCTTACCTTGATTACTTCTGACCAAAATTGTAAAAGAACATTTAAAATATTACTCAATAAAGATGCACCACGAGCACAAGAAACATATATATTCATCTGAAATAAAAAAAACATAACATGGCTCTTACGCGAGAAGCAGATCAGCAACAAACATGTCGTCAGGAACTTCTTCATCGTTACAGCTTCTTCTCAGAGTCCGGCTGAAGACAAAAGGAGAGATACTCAAGGTCTATAAGATTTGTTTAACAGTGAAAACATCATCATTTCATACGAACGAGAACCTGAAGCTGACCATATCACAATGAAAAAAACGTCTTAAAAGTACTTACTCTAGAATACGGAGCGGTTGTTCCTGTCAGAAGAGCCAGGCTCTGCTGTCAGTCTCTTTGTCGCTGTGTGTGTCTGTGTGAGTGTGTTCATGTGGGAAACAACAGGAAGTCAGCGGATGCAAACGTTTATATGGTTTTTATGTATCTGACTAGGTTTGGTCGTTTCTTCTTGTGTTATTGTCACATATACTGCACAATGACTGTTAGAAATGACAGAAGATCTTGACGTAAAAGCCATTAGCCCACTCCTAACTCATTATTTTAATCTTAACCTGAAGACGTGGCATCAGAGTGATGTTAGTGGAAAGTGCACAGACGGGAAAGAATGTCATGATCAATGCTGAGAAGAACATCAACGCCAACGGTTTAGTGTTGTTGGCTGTAGCTGCTTTAATGCACCGAGCATCTAAACACATAAACACAGCTAACATGGTTTTGTCAGACCGGTTTTTGTAAAGGTCTTGACTCTGTTGCTTCTGACTCGTACAAAATGGTGCTGTTAACAACTGTCCTGCACTTCCTCCATCAGCCCCCAGTTCGGCTCTCCATTGACCTGAAACCTTTGTTCTTTCTTTTGAAGCTATGAATGGCCTTGCACCTTCCTGTTAATGTGAGATTTTAAGTATTGATCGAGCCAGTGGAGCTCTGCGGCTCATGTCTGCAGGAGGTTGTACAGTCGAGGTGAAAACACTGGGCTGGTCCTGGAATAACCTTTCCATCGAGCTGCCTACCGCCACCGACCTGTCGGTTTAAAGCCAAGCTAAAGACTCACTCTGAGAGGCTTTTGACACCGTCTCTTTTCTGTTTTCTGCATTACTTGTCATTTATTTTGGTCAGCTTTGGTTTTACAGGTGCTACATAAATAAAGGTTTGATATTTGTGTTCACACTTAAACAAAACTTACAGCTGCAACACAGTCACTTAAACAAAAAAAGGATATTTTTGGGGTTTCCACTTCAACTTTTCTGTTTATCACTGTCTCTTTCAAGTAAAGGTTGAACACTACTTTTCAACTTTTCATTTTAAACCAACACTATTAACCTTTTTCACCCAAAGCATGAGCCTGAAAATCATCACAACAAAAGTGTTAATTACATTTACACCTCTTTCACAAGTTTAACAGATCCTACACTCTGGGACTCTTTACTTCTTTATTCATTTGGATTAAATTAAACGTCACAGAACTCCTCCTGGGCTCCATAAAGTGTGAGTTTTGAGAAACACTAACATCTCGTGAAAACACAAATGTAGCCAAAACATGTGAAAGCAACACAGATTTACACAACAAGGAGGATATTTGTAGGATATTTATGAAAGGTTACAATAACATACGAGTTTTGACTCAGTATTTCTCTCTTTTTAGTCTTTTAGTCTTTTAACACAGCCTCAAAGGTCAGTGTTGCTTTAATCAGGGTCAAAATATTAACACATATCAGTAACACTTTATACTAACAACACACTATTAAGCATCTGTCAATATAAAACAATAATAAAATGAATATGCATTATTGGCATTATTTATAACTGAATAGTTTGCTTTGATGAATTAATGAGTAATATTTCCTCAGACACTCAAGTGTGTGGGTGTCAGTGTTAGCCACAGTGTTAGTTTATCCTTGTTCTCCACAACAGAGACATTTATTAAAAGCCTGTTTGGTGCAGAGCTGGTGACCCTTTTGGACATGGTTTTAAAAACTGGGACTCGGTTTGACTCTGTAAATCATTTTCTTCACTGATATCTTCTGAGTTTCCCAGAATCACTGACAGAGCTTCCCCAGAGTATTGTGGATCAGTCAAGACGAACTTTGCTTGTCACGATTATTTAGCATAATTACACAAAGAAATACATGAAACTGTGAATACTGTTACTGCATCATTCCATCGAGCCAAAAAGAAAAGCTGTCACGTCTCACTTCCTGTGTGAGTGAAGACAAGCCACAAAAACCTGTGACCCAGAGCACACACCTGGCACCGAGAGGCTCCAGTGAGAAAACAGCACACGTCTGCTCCTGTTTGCTGCTGCTCTGAAATCATCCTGAAAAATAAGTCTTACAACATGTCACCACACTCTTTCTTTTACTTTTCTTATGTTTGGAAGAGAAAACGCTGCTTTGTGAAGGGGCCACTGCCAAAACATGTGTAAGAGCTCCCCCTAGAGGCAGCTGAGACATGAACACAGACGGCCATTTCAATCAAATAAAAAGGTATTTTATGATTTAATGACGAGGAATCACAGACACACTCAGGGACAGATAAAAAGAATGTTTGAGGAAATCTAATCCGTTCAATTATTTATACGAAAAGTTACCTAGGTAAATCTAACAGAAAAAATGTAGGTACTTACTACAAAAAATATATAAAGCAGGTAAAACTTTAAAATACAGTCACTCAGACGGAAGTAAAAGTTATTATTTCAGTGAGTGTAATGATGTATTTTGTCCAAAGACTATTCAGGATTAAATAGGTCTAAGCCAGGACTGAGTTACTTCTAAAGTTTGATTTAACAGTAGAACAGAATAACCAGGCCAAACTAAAAGATAAGATAAAGATAAAAAGTACTAAAAAAAAGAACAATAAGAGCAAGTATCGTAAAACAGAAAGAACTGTAGTGTGTGCAATCTGAAAACTGACAAACCAAACAGTGTAAGAAAAACTAAAAATAATAAAAAAAAAGTAGAGAAGTTTAATTGACAATGCAATACAAATAAAAGACAAATTTATATAGAAATTAAAAGTAAATAAACAGTTATTAATAATAAATAACTAATAATTACAAAAATATTAGAAATGTTTGCCCATTGGAGCTGCACAATTTGAAAAATATACAATAACTATTTTAAATATTTCAATAACAATATTATCCATATTTGAATGCTCTTTTACCAGGTCTAAACCAGGATTAAACAGGTCTAAACCAGGATTAAACAGGTCTAAACTAGAACTAAATCAGGATTAAACAGGTCTAAACCAGGATTAAACATGTCTAAACCAGGATTAAACATGTCTAAACCAGGTTTAAACAGGTCTAAACCAGGATTAAACAGGTCTAAACCAGGATTAAACAGGTCTAAACTAGGTCTAAACCAGGATTAAACAGGTCTAAACTAGGTCTAAACCAGGATTAAACAGGTCTAAACTAGGTCTAAACATAACATGAGTAAACATAACATGAGTAAATATGAGTAAACATAACATGAGTAAATATGAGTAAACATAACATGAGTAAATATGAGTAAATATAACATGAGTAAATATGAGTAAACATAACATGAGTAAATATAACATGAGTAAATATGAGTAAACATAACATGAGTAAATATGAGTAAACATAACATGAGTAAATATGAGTAAACATAACATGAGTTAATATGAGTAAACATAACATGAGTTAATAGAAGTAAACATAATTAGTTATTATTGACCTCTTGTTAAGCAACAGCTCTGAGTAACAAACCTTAACAGTCCCTAACTTAAGTTTCCAAAGCATACCTCACACTCAATACTCACTGCAACAAACCCCAGTCAGCCTTCTTTCATTTCATATAATCTCAATAAATTATTTATTATGTTTTTTATACACATATACTGTACATATGCATACAAATATACAGTAAATGAAATGTGACATGTTTGTCCACAAACAAATTCATACTTCCTTATAATGGATCGTTTTTAGACACCGTCAGGTCAAAATATTAAATCTGACACACACATGTTTTTGGATATTGAGCAGGGAGCACATGCCATTTATGAGCGAGGTTACACACTGCGGGGACAAAATGTTACAGACGCTATCGGACGTACAGCATGACATTTGTGAGCGCATAAACAAAGATCAAGTCCTGACCGAGACCACAGTTTACAGAGAGAAAGAATTTGTGAGACTGAGTCAAGACCAAGACCTGTTCAAGTCAGACAGGAACACTTCAGGTTTGAGTCTTAATGGGAGATTAGTGAAGAAGGGCATTATAGACGAGGATTAAAAGCACCATGTCATTTCTTTTGTTAATGACAAAAACTGTTTAATCACCTAATGATCTGTGGAAGAAAATTAGACCTTTGGCCTTTGTCTAGGCTTTGTTATCAGGGATTTTAATAGATGAGAATATTCAGCAAGCTTCGGTCAATCACATTCTCACAAAGAAAGAGGTCTGCTCCCATTTGAAGAAAGGACATCCCCAAAGAATCTGATACATGACGAACACAGTGTTGTGTATTCAAGCTTATCATCAAAACATTTTCCTTACATATATTCTTAGAGCAACGTGCTAAGTTATTGTAATAGAAAAGGCATTAACAAATACAACCTGTAAATGAATTTATAAAAGGAATCAGTAGCTGAGCTTTCAAACTACAAACAAACAAAGTTACAGTATATGTTCTCCATCATGATAAACGAAAGGTTCAGGACTGTCAGAGTGTTTTGGTTTGTTGGACACACAACATAATGGAAAGATTCTGAGTGTCCCAGTCTGACCTGTGTCTTGGTCGGAGCAGCTTAAAGGAGACAGTGAGCGGTTGATTGGATTGGCAGTTCTTCTGTGAGCTTTACCGGAGCGGCTCTGTGGGTTAGTAAGGTACTCATGCACGTTTGTCCTGTCACTTTTGTCAGTCAGAGCCAGATTTCCTCACTGCTGGTGCTGTTCACTTTGTAAATGTAACCCACCATCGGATATCGGGCAAAACCTGAGTCAGAAAAGGAAAGGTTATGAGAAAAAGTCAGAAGTGTAAAATACAAATGTTTTACCAACCTCTGGCAGCGTAGGCTAAAGACAAGTCTTCCTCTTCATCCAGGCTGTTTTGTTTCGCCAGCTCTCGTGCTGCAGGAAAGAATTAGAGAAAACCCTTGAAAAAATGTCTTTGTGCATTTTTGTGTGTATTTAGAATGACGGTTAGGTAAATCTATTTATCTATCTGATTAAGTGTGAATGTTCCTTTATTCTCTCATAAGATTTTAATGCCCACTAACTTTGGGAACATGTTTTTTCATTAAGTTTGGGGAGTTTATGAGATTATTTTAAGTTTGAGTGTGTCTCACTAAGAAGGTTTTACCCTGCCCCAAGCATATTTACTTCTTAACGGTCTTACCTTTTCTCAAAGTGCTGAGGTCGTTGAGCTGCATGTTCGACGGCAGAGACATGTTCTCTCTCTGGATGTGGGGCTTTTCTGTTTTGTCTGTTGTCAAATTAGTGGATTCACTGCAAAACAATGGAATGAGGGGTATTAAACCAAATAACAGCAAACTAGCTTCTAGAGCCCAAAGAGTTATGAAATAAAAAGTATGTACCTCATTTTGGCCATCACTATCTCCACCGGCTCGTCTGAAACACATTCAAATAAAGTCTGCTTCAAAAGTGTTTCTGACTTAAACATTTAATCAATTAAAATCTTACCAAACATCTTGCTTTTGTTCTTTTGCATGAGGCAGAGGACGATCAGACTGAGGATGAGGAGGGCCATAAAGGCCATGGCTCCTCCGGCCACGATTCCCAGCATCGGCACCTCGACCCGGGACTGCAGGAACTCTGAGAAGACACAAGATAACATCACCTGCAGTTACTAAACAAGATCATTTAAGTCATATCCAGAAAATGGAACCGGTTACTATCGCCCCTGTGATGAGGAAGAGGCAGAAGGCTTCGTGGAGC
Organism: Neodontobutis hainanensis; assembly: GCA_024349245.1. Taxonomy (NCBI): domain Eukaryota; kingdom Metazoa; phylum Chordata; class Actinopteri; order Gobiiformes; family Odontobutidae; genus Neodontobutis; species Neodontobutis hainanensis. Next base: position 243,371 of record JALDNG010000020.1, read on the forward strand.
AATGCTCACTCTGTCAGGGCACAGAAAAGGGCTCTTTAAAAAAAAACTCTTAATTCATTATGTATACAAAAAGAATTTGCATGTTTTAATTTTAACTTTACAAAAAGCAGGAGAAATATTCTTCTTAGAGCTCATCAACAACAGCAGTAAAAACGTGTGTGTCCTGTTTGCTCCAGTCGAGAGATTAACAAACCCTCCATTTCCTCCAGAATTACTTTCCACCACTTATGAAAAACTGAGTTCATCCACCTGCTGCCTCGATGTTTTACCACTAGATTTCTAAAATCAGTACTAAGCAGTTTGTTTCCACAACTCACTGATATAGTCAATAATTCCTTACAGTCTGGAACTTTTCCAAGGGCCTTAAAAACTGCTGTCATTAAGCCTCTTCTAAAGAAGAGCAGTCTTGATGCTACAGTGCTCAACAACTATAGGCCCATATCAAACCTGCCATTTTTAGGGAAAGTCATCGAAAAAGTTGTATATCAGCAACTTAATGACTTTCTATTACTTATCAACTGCTTTAATTCTTTTCAGTCAGGATTCAGGCCCCATCACAGACTGAGACTGCTCTTATCAAACGTGGGTCTCTCTCTTAGTTCTGTTGGACTTGAGTGTTTGATACAGTGGACATGAAATCCTGTCACAAAGATTAGAGGAATGGATAGGTGTCTCTGGAACTGCTCTTAAATGGTTTCAGACATATCTTGAAGACAGGAAGTACTTTGTTTCGGTTGGAAACTGTGTATCAGACCAAATGGCCCTGACGTGGGGTTCCACAGGGGTCTATCTTGGGACCTCTATTATTCAATCTCTACATGCTTCCTTAAGGTCAGTTAATACACAGATGTGGCGTATCCTACCATAATTATGCAGATGACACTCAGATTTACATTTCACTCACAGCAGCTGAAAATAGACCAATCCATTCACTGTGTCACTGCATCGAACAGATTGATGTGTGGATGCAAAATAATTTTCTCCAACTGAACAGAAACAAGACTGAACTAATCATGTTTGGGTCATTTTATCACCTAAAAACATTTCCAGAGTCACATTAAGTCAATTACATCATCTGCATTTTATCACCTTAAAAACATTTCCAGAATCAAAGGGATAATGTCTCAACCAGACTTAGAGAAACTTATTCATGCTTTTATCTCCAGCAGGTTAGATTATTGTAACGGCCTGCTCACTGGTCTCTCAAAACGAGGGTTAAGACAGCTGCAGCTTATTCAGAACGCTGCTGCTCGGGTTCTAACTAACACCAGGAAGTACAAGCACATCAGTCCAGTTTTAAAATCTCTGCACTGGCTTCTGTTGCTCAGAGAATAGACTTTAAAACAGCACTGCTGGTTTACAAGTCTCTAAATGGTTTAGCACCAGAATATATTTCTGACTGTTCCTTATAAACCCTCTCGGACTCTGAGAACATCTGGGACAGGCTTCTGCTCGAGCCCAGATTTAGAACGAAACCTGGTGAAGCAGCGTTTAAGTTTCAGCAAAAATCTGGAACAACCTCAACTTTAACAGTGTTCAAGGAGAAGTTAAAAACATTTTCATTTTTTTATTTCTTATTATAAATATCAGCTATGTATTTTTAAATTGTCTTTTATTCCTGTAAAACACT